>OX438746.1:38149663-38661524 GCA_949316235.1 Oegoconia quadripuncta
ATGTATTCCGGAGATACAGAATGAAAATTTACTGAAGTCGGTTGTATTGCCAATTTTTCTCGGCGCAATTTTTAAATGTCCGCCTGGTCAGCTACCACCATCTTCAAATTCCTGCAAAACTTAATGTACTCGTATGTGTGTGACTGGAGTAACAAATAAACGCTTTATTTATCTATCTATCTATCTTATCTGAGTGTGCTGCCAAGTAGCAATGTTGCTATATTCAGCTGTTGGACAAAAGATAACCAGATCCTCAAATAGGGGGTACCTGATTCTAATCCTATATTTGCCGTGGGGTTGGACATGTGCCCAAAGGCACCTCGACCCAATCGGGATCTTTTCGTCGACCTTGACGACCGATTGGTGTAGTGGATAGTGACCCTATCAGCGAAACCAATGGTTGCGGGTTCGAATCCCGCGACGGGTAAATGTTTGTATGATGAATACGAACATTTATTCCCTAGTCTTGGATGTTTATATAAATATTTATGTATGTTTATCCGTTATCTAGTATCCATAGCACAAGCTTTGCTTACTTTGGGACTAGATGATTGGTGTAAGTGTCCGAAATATTTATTTATTTATTTTGTGCACGTCCCCCGCTTTCGGTCCCTCCTACTACCAACTTATAGCCGTCATAAGTCTTATGATACAGGTTAGTCGAAAGAGCATGCAGTCGCTGGGTTCCGGATACCCCTTACCCAATTATATACTTAAAATTAACCTTACAAAAATTACGTTAAATACAATGTAACGTAGTCACACAGAAGGTGCATCATTGATTCCCTTTCTTGTGCATATTGTTGTGGGAAAACGCTGCTGACATACATATCACTTTTGTTCTGCAGAAGCGAGCTATTCGTGCCATTTATAAATTAGGACCTAGAGAGTCTCTTAGAGATAAGTTTAAGGAAATTAATATCTTAACAATGACTTCTCAATACATTTATGAGAATTTGTTATATGCAAAAAAAATATAACCTTATTCGCTAAAAATAGTGATATGCACAATGTTAATACAAGGAATAAGAACCAGTTATCTGTTTATGTTAGCCGACTTCACAAAGTTAGTAAATCCGTCAAAGGGCAATGTATACGCTTTTATAATAAGGTTCCAGTAGACATTCAAAATTTGCCTTTAAATAAACTTAAAGCAATCATAAAACAGAAATTATTAGCAAAAGGCTATTATAAAATCACTGACTATTTGAATGATAAGCAAGCATGGACATAGCTGTCTTATTATTCATATAATTATCGAATCACAAATTGTAACCCATGATCTGTTTAAAGGGCAACCCTAGAGTTTCGCGCTCGTTCTTCTCTGGGGAGTCAGCTTTGTGAATGAGCAGTAAATTTAAATGTAATATTAATATTAATAGTGACGTTTTCAAGTGATAACTTAATCCTATGAAATAAAATATTTTGATTTGTTGCAGCCCTGCAGGTTGAATATTCAGCTAGGCCCATTTTAATTAAGCGGTCCCTCGTTCCACAGTGACCAGTAAGCACACCTACTATAAAACGGGTTTGCTCTCTGTTAAACCTGCAGATCTTCTTGGTTAGACCTGCAACATTTGTCAGAGATAAGATAGCCAGTCCCCCAAATGTGTTGGGGTTTCCGGGTCAGTACGCTTCCACCTTCGACCTCATCTTCACTTAACATCAGGTGTGATTGGGGTCAAGTACGTCCCCGTCGTGCATAAAAAAAAAAATTATTGCCAATAAACATTTTGGAATGTGTAAAGTCGTCGAATTTGCTCCACTCCTTAGTGTTCTCTAACATGAGTATTCAAAACCATGTGTAAGGTGCTCATAGAGAGTCCCACAAATGGCTCCGATCCAATCAAAATTTGTTCTGAGCCCTTCCTAGCCAGTATCTTTGTCCTCATCCTCATTAAGCATCAGGTGTTGTGTATAAAGAATATCTACTTCATCAGTGTGATCATCAATAGCCGTACACGTCCCCACTGTTGGGGCACAGCTTTCATTCACTAGGCGAGAGTATGGGCTATAACCCACCACACGGGCCCAGTGCCGATTGGTGGATTTGTGTCAGTTTGTGTTGTGTGTGTTTGGTGTAGTGGTTAGCAACTCTGACCACTATACCAAAAGGTTGCGGGTTCGAATCCCGCTGGGGGCATATATTTGTGTGATGAATACGGACATGTGTATCCGAGTTATGGATGTTTTCATTTATAATAAAGTATTTATTTCCAAAAAAAAATGTATTTATGTAGTATATCAACCATTTGGTATCCACAACACAAGCCTATAGTTGCTTACTGTGGAACTAGATGGCGCTGTGTGTATGTCTAAGGATATTTATTATAATTAACCGCCTCCGTGGCTCAATGTAAACAACATTGGGTTTACGATTCGGAGGTCGCGGGTTCGATCCCCAGGGGGGTACATGTTTAAGTACTCGGTTTGGTTGGTTTAAATGTCCGCCTGGCTACCACCATCTTATCTAAATCTGCCGCCAAGCAGCAATGTTGTTATCTGACATATTTTTTTAATTCACCTCTGTAGGCCACCGACTTGGCTTAACGACTACCTTCAATTGAAAACAATTACTTTAATATTTTTGGGACATAAAAGAAAATTAAAATGCATAAAGCTCGAATTACATATAAAACTGAATAACAGAGTATCGTCCATATTTATTCACAAATTATTTCCTCCACTGGGCTCGGCATCCGAGCGCAACACTTTCAATAGCTCGCCCAGTGAATATCGAGTTTGTCCATTTTTAATTTTTAATTTTCCTTTTAATCGCTTTGGTACTTACTCTTTTAAATGAAGTGAAATCAAAAATATATTTTTAAATAATACCTGACGTTCAATTCAATAACTTCATTGTGTATAAATTGAAAACCATCATAAAACAGACATTATTTACCAAAGGCTATTATAAAATTTCTTATCTATTTCCATGCTTGTTTGTCACCTAGATAAGATGACAAACATAGATCGCTCGGCGATATTCAGTCTAATTATACAATATAATATAATTGTAACCCAAACTAATTTAAAAGAGAAACCCTTGAGTTTCTTGCTCGTTCTTCTCTGGGAAATCAGCTTTGTAAATGAGCAATGATGTCCATAATTTTAATATTTAGATAAAAAATTAGACGTTTCAAGTGATAATTTTTATCCTACGAAATAAATATTTTTTGATTTGATTTATCATAATATTGTAGGTATTATCAAAGTCAAAGTCAAAGTCAAAAAATATTTATTTCGTAGGATAAAGATTATCACTTGAAAACGTCACATTTTTATCATAATATTAAAATTATTGACATTATTGCTCATTCGCAAAGCAGATTCCCCAGAGAAGAACGAGCAAGAAACTCAAGGGTTGCTCTTTTAAATAAGTTTGGGTTACAATTATATTATATTGTATAATTAGGCTGAATATCGCCGAGCGGTCTATGTCCATGCTTGCTTATCATCCAGATAGTCAGAAATTTTATAATAGCCTTTGGTAAATAATGTCTGTTTTATGATGGTTTTGAATTTATTTAAAGGTAAATTTTGAATGTCCACTGGAACCTTATTATACGAGAAGCGTATACATTGCCCCTTAAATGACTTCGTGACTTAGTGTAAACGGCTGGCATGAACAGCAAGTTTATTTTTATATCTGGTATTAACATTATGTATATCACTATTTTTCTTAAACGATTCTATATTTTTTCTTACATACCTACATTAAGTTTTCGTAAATATATTGCGATTAATTTCTTTAAATTTATTCCTAAGAGACACTCTGGGGCCCAGTTTGTAAATCGCGCGAACCGCTCGTTTCTGCAGAACAAAGATACAATTTATGTCCATTTCCCCACAACAGAATGCCGTATCGATACAATAATGTTACAATTTGCAAGGAAATAGGTGCGTAGGGGGCCAAAATTGTATCTATTTTAAATAGACAGTTAGGTAGTCGGGTTCAAACTTGTAGTCATACTTATTCAAAGTTCAAACGATTCTGTTTTTTCGAAAACTTGTGTTTAGGGCAAGTATGGAGTTTCCTTCTTGTGTGTACGAATTACGTGTAAGAATTATAGGTAAGGTATTTTTTTAAAAATGGTTTGCACTTGAACTATGACTGTAATTTTGCAAAGTGCAGATAACACTTTACACATACTTGTAATTACAATTAGCGCCCATCCTCAAGGCACCAGGGAAGAATGAACAAAAATTCACTCTGTAGAGAAGAATGGATAATAAACTGAAAGGTTGCGTTCTTTGCAACCATGGCCGAAAAACGACGAGTGTTATGTGTTTGGCGGCATTGTATGTGTGTGTGTGTTCAGTCTTTATCCGGAGGTATCAACACATTTTTATACTAAGGATTTAATTTCTTCGTATACTTGGATGATATTAGGGATTATATATAGTTCCTCGGGGATGTCCTAAATTATCAATTTATAATATTATATGTAAGTAACTATTATTCTGTGACTTAGACAAAGCAAAGAAATAAATATAACAATAGCTTCTTGCATATAGTTTTAATTTTATGCCAGTTTTGCAATTATTGAATCATTTTCATACTGAACCAGACACCATAGAAGTTTTATTGTTAACTGTTTTAATGTCTACTTCTTCTTTTCGTGTCGAGGCAAGCCACTCTAACAGCACTGTCTGTGGCGTTAAGGAGGTCGTCAAAGGTGCAGCTGTCAGGACACGCGGAGCAAGACAATACGTGATCCATTGTCTGTGGGGAGACTCCGCACTCGCATCGATCACTCCCGCCATCGGAGAAGTCCCACCTGCACAGATTATCTTTGCTGCAGCCAACCTGAGTTCAAAGCCGATTTAAGGATTTCTATGTTGGCCATGGCAAATCGTGTCCAGGAGGAAGAGACTCCTTGAGCGGGAGGAACGACGCAAGAGAGTATCTTTACCGCCACAGGCTGCAGCGAGCATCCAAAGCCACATCTTGTACGGGAGCAACGCACTTTAAAAAGTTATTACGACTCTGGAGTCTTTGGGGCACTGTTGAATACTGGTACATCGGGTGGCGAGCATCACTCTAAAGTTTAGCCTCAATGTCTACTAAAGCCTTATTATAAAACCGTGTCCCTTAAATGACCTAACCTAAGACCTTAAAACCCATGTGAAAGCAATAAATTGATTGATTGATGACGTGTCTTTACGTAAACGACTGACATGAACAGCAAGATTATTTGTATATCTTGTATTTACATTGTGTATGTCACGACTTTTCTTAAACAACTCCAGATTCTTTTTTACATAAGCATATTTTTCGTTTTAGCGTCTTCATGCCAAAATTCCCACTTTGTTCTTGCTCTACCGATCATTATCAAACTTGGCCGTTTCACTGCTCCAAGAGTTTAACTCCCGATCTGTCATTGCTCCTCCTCAGCGAGACAAATGATCCGAATTACCGCTCCGACACAATATCCGCAGCGATCGGCGGAGATCGTCAACGATCGGGCCCCTCCGGGGTTTAATAAACGAAAACTAATCACGGCTATCGCCAAACGGCGCGATTTCCCGCGCTCGCCTGATTTGTTTTACCACGGTTTATCTGTTTTACCTACAGACGCTGATTTCGTGTCGATCCAAGGCTTGAACTGTCATAAAATTTTATACTTTTATGGAGACCCCACTCAAATAGATTAGAACCAAGCCGTCTTTTCCTGTGGGTGTCGTAAAAGGGTACTAACAGACTTCCCAACAAAAATCATCAATTATATTTGCACGTTTTAATGGCGATGGGTTCACCTGTCACTTGTGCATTTCTGTATATTTCATAAGGTGAACCGTGAATACTGTTACAATCATAAAACTCTTAATTTTGTGAACACTCAAACGCTCATGTTTGGGATATCTCTGACCACTTACAAGTGTATGGACATGCATTGCATCATAGAATATGGACCATAGTTCGTGGTGTATCACCACACAAGCACTGATTGTAGTTCGTGTAGCCCCACTTGGACATGTTCTCTCGGCGGGTCTATATTAAAACGCATACATTAAATACTCCTATTTTTAACTCGCATAACATAATCCGCATAATTTTAAAACCGCATAATGTTAATTTCTATAAAATGCGAACGCATAATCTTAATGTGCATAATATTAATATTCATAACAATAACAAAGCATAAATATAATAAGTATAATGTTAGTTTTCATAGTTCAACCTAACATCGAAGGCTAACCTTCTGAACCTAACCAACAGTGTCGGGGTGCTCCGACCCATCTTGCTCGCTCGCTTCGCTCGCTCGCTCGCCTCAATATGATGAGTAAGTTTTATACAGCCTTAAACAACTATGTATGGGTACTCGGTAATATGTTATGTAAATCGATTTTATAAATATTAAAGTTATACTAGATAATGATATGCACATTTATATTATGCAGTTTTTGTATTATGTGATTTTATTATTAGGCGGATTCAATATTATGCGCATTTGCGTTATGCCAAGTCTGTTATGCGGATTTATATTAGGACAATTAGATTATGCCAATTAAAGGACACCCTCTCTCGGCATCTACCGACCCCGGATACAGTCGCAGTCCCATACAGTTCCACTGATGGGATTTTATGGGATCATACGTCAACAAGCAAAATCACAAACAGAAGTACGGTTGCGGAATAATAAAGGCTTGTTCTAACGATAAGATTGATTGCGTCCGACTCTACCTCCAAGAGGATATTCACGAAAATGCTTTTGTAAGAGATTGGAAATTTGTGATTTCAAGCCGGCCGATTGTTAGGGCGGCTAAAGGTAATAATCGGAACGATCTTGTTCCTAATGAAAACTTATTGTAGCGGAAAGAGATATCGTCACAGTCTGACATTCGACAAGGCTTCTAATTAAAATTCCTTCGAGTCACAGTTGACGATTTCATAATAATGGCACACGTTAATGTAATATGTATGACGTAATTAAAAGTTTGTTTTGTTATGTTGGTAGTAAAATGTATGTAATGTGTATGCGGTGTGTAGGTTTAGCAAGTTTTGGTTTCGGAAGCAACAAGGATTTCTAATTGCCACACGTGAGGTTTTGTACACTTGTAGAATAATTTATTACCTACTTAATTAGGGATCATTTAAACATCCTAGAGTACTGGCCGTCTGTCACACACCTTTGTGACAAGGCCGTGGCGTACTAATTAATGCAGATGCAAAGTGTATATGCGGTAACTGTCAAATAATATCTACTAAAGTTTCACTTTGTCTTTACCCGACTACAAGCTAAAAGGAGGTATGTATTCAACGAATTTGTATGTATTGTATTGTATTGTATGTGTATGTGGCTGTTGCAGGTCAACGGAGACCTGTATCACTGCGACCGTTGCCGATCTATTGTGATCGCCACTAACCTACAGTTCGTTGCTCAGGTTTGCCTCTTTGAGGAATTGGATAATTTTCCTGGCATCGATGGTTTTTATCTCATCCGGGTGTAATAAGTGGCTGCCCAGGTGGATATTGCGTTTACGCATTAGCGGGCCACATTCACACAGCAGATGTGCAGGTGTTTCCTCTGCGAGGAGGCAAAATCTGCACATTCCTGTTTCTCGGAGCCCTATGTTGAGCATGTGTTTGCTCAGACAGCAGTGGCCCGTTAGTGCCCTTGTGAGAATGCGTAAATTGTTCCTACTGAGTGCCAGCGCTTCGCCGGCCGCCTTCTTGTTGAAGGCTTTGATTAGTGATTTGGAGTGTGTTAAACCTGGCGTGTTCGTCCAGAGTTTAAGAGCTGCTTGGGTGCACCGGTTCCTTAGGGTAAAGCGAATTAGGCTTTTTGAGATGCCGCAGAAAGGCTCAGGGCCGTACTGGGATCCGCTAGCCCCCAATTTCGCTAGTTCGTCGGCTTTTTCGTTGCCTTCGATGCCTGCGTGCCCCGGGACCCAACGAAGAAAGACCCTGTTTGTTTTGCACAGGGTATTTAAAGTAAGCCTGCAGTTTTCAACCAGCCTTGAGACAATTTTGTCTGAGTCTAGGGCCAAAAGAGCCGCCTGGCTATCTGAGTGGATGTAGATGGTATGGTTGACGTAGCGTTTGTGTAGAATGATTTCCGCACACTCTAATATGGCGTATACCTCTGCTTGGAATATGGAGGCATGTTTCCCAAGATTAGTATTGTATGTATACAATATCTCTATCTATATCTCAATGGGAATTGTATACTCTATGTTATTTACGTTACATTGGCCTTTACTACTATCTTTACTATTGAGGTCAAGTACCAACCAGTTATGCATAAAAAAAAAACCAATATGGCGGACGCTAGCAACCATATTGTCACACACGAGTAAAGATATAACTCCAGCACAACATTCTGATAGGTATCAAATGTAATGTCTCGGTGGAAGTAATTAAAAAACAGGTAGTAATTAAAATAAAATTATAAAAACCAAATAAGCAAATTTACCCCAATAGACCAATCACGAATTGTCGAAGTGGACGGCAGTGCCCATGTCAAGTGCTCAAAAAAAATATAACCTACAAGGAACCGCGTAGGGTCCACCTCTCTGTCTCCGATCTAAATCAATTATTTTATTTTATTTTATTTTATTCTTTTCGGAAAACCAACAACAGCTGGTTATAATAAAATTGATGCATTTTAAGAAGCATAAAGCTAATTACAGGTTTTCACTGATAGACTTACAATATAAAACTAAAAAGCTACAAACACACTATGACAGCAAATCATGAGATGACGGATTTTTTTTTTTTTTTTTTTCTAATTTTATCCTACTAACACTCAGCGCAAAAATTAGTCATGTTTTTGATTTTTTATAGATAACCAGCTTCTCGCCCGCGGCTTCGCCTCCGTTGAATAACTTTATCTCACATTATACTCACTTTATCGGGATAAAAATTATTCTGTGTTTTATCCAGGGTTTTAATAAACATCCAAACTTTCGCATTTCTTTTTTTTTATGTATGACTGGATTCGCGTTTGACCACAATCTCACCTGATGGAAAGTGACGATGTGGTCGGAGATGTAGCATGCAATCCTAGTAAATTCGTCACCACGCCTAGTGGTCCGAAGATGGAAGGGCGACGGTGGAATAAGATTAAGTAATTCCAACGCACACACTCCGAAATGCATATTAAATTATTTATTACCGTACTTAGTCGGGTTTTTTTACTTTTTTAAATATTTTTAATTATCGTATTGTAAATTCCAACGAGGATTTCTTGTCGCGTCTTCTAACTAAGCATAACACGTTATACAGTCGATCTCAGTTTTCTTTTTTTTATGCACGACTGGTTCGTACTTGACCTCAATCACACCTGATGTTAAGTGAAGATGAGGTCGAAGGTGGAAGCGTACTGACCCGGAAACCCCAACACATTTGGGGGACTGGCTATCTTATCTTTGACAACCGGAACACAACAATGCAAACTAGCCAGGCGGACATTTAAAATGCCCTACCACCAACCAAACCGAGTACTTAAACATGTACCCCGCGGGGATCGAACCCGCGATCTCCGAATCGTAAACCCAATGTCGTTACATTGAGCCACGGAGGCGGTTTTAATTGAAGATTTAGTAAAGGCCAATTGTAAAGTCAACGTAACCAACATAAAGTATACAATTCCCATCGAGATGCAAACACTTTTAGCGCTACGTTAGGTTGGTGGTAGGCTTTTTAAATATCACCAATATAGCACCAACACATCGGAGCTATTAAATATTTTGTGATTGTAGTATAGACGGCGTACACTTCGGCTCCTCCCTGTTTACTTAATTTGTACGTGAGTTGAAAGATGATGGAATTTTCTTTAGTTAGGTTGAATTTTATAATCGAACTAGCTTTCCTCCCGCGACTTCGTCCGCGTGGAAGATTTTATCAAAATTCAAACAACAAACTTTCATCCCCTATTTATCCCCTTGGGGGTAGAATTTATCAAAATCCTTTCTTAGCGGATGCCTACGTCATAACATCTGCCTGCATGCCAAATTTCAGCCCGATCCGTCCAGTGGTTTGGGCTGGGCGTTGATAGATCACTATGTCAGTCACCTTTGAGTTATATATATTTAGATATGCAACGAAGTCGAAACCTGTTTTTAACATTCTGCTCGTTAAAGAGCAACCCGGTGTCAGTCTTTCCTGAATCCTACAACCTTGGTGTCTTCAAGAGCAGGGTGATTAGGCATCTACTGAGAGCGCGTATCGCTACTTTCCATCAGGTGAGATTATCGTCAAACACGTAGCCAATTAATCAAAAAAAAACCCTTCGAGTATCTTCATTGTTCTTCTCAGGGGATTTTTTTTATTTCCTTGTGTCTAATCACAAATTATAAAAATATTTATTTTGGAAAACTTGTTTGTACGCGGTAATTGTATGTCATAACGATTTCAGAGTTACTTTATTAACCAGCAATATTTTTTTTTCGCACATACATACATAACGTCACGACCTTTATCCCAAATGGGGTGGTCAAAGATATCCCAAACAATTGTGATTGTGTAACCATCATCATCTCAGCCCGTAAACATCCCACTGCAGGGATATAGGCATTCCCTCGTATAATATATGGGACATAGTCCACCACGCTGGTCCAATGCGGGTTGGGTATAGTGTTTGGGTGTTTCAACATAAATTTTTTGGTTTGATTATATTGAACAATATCCAAAATCAGATTGCTACAATCTCAAAACGCCCACCTATTGCTACTACATACAAAATTATACAAGCCGTAGTTTTTCTTTATGGCATGTTATATCATTGTTACATAATTCAGCCATAGCTTCGTACAGCGGACGGCCAGTGTGGATATTCATAGCCATTTGGCCATAAAGTTATGGTCAGGGGGCGTTTGTTCAGTGGGTTGCATCGTGTACCCGTGCGGTTAGGATCGTAAATTTTGAGGCTATTGCGCGTGACCGGACGATTTTGCCAATGTATTTGATGATTATGTGCGCACACACACCTTTATTAAGATGGGGTCTATTGTTTTAGAATTATTCATTCGACAGTTATTGTTTCAACGACCCGGTCCATACACAGTAATGTATATGTCGGGAAGGCGGGCGTTACCAGTGACAGCGACATCTCGTGGTATAGGGTTGCTCGGGAAATTGCAAAGTTACTATAGGTGAATATGATATCAGAATGATCTGCTACTGATAGATCACAGGCCCGATCACCTTAAACTCTGTGAGGAGACAATTACAGACGACTTACCTGTACACAAATAATGACTCAATTATGATTATGAAACCTGAGATGCTTACCGGTGAAAGGTAAACGATTGCACGCCCCTCATGCATGCACTTGACCCTCGCATCCAGTCAGTGGGATTCAACCGAAGTATTCTACAATTCCTCCTGCTTAAATTTTATGACCGACTTCTTATTAAGTAACGACTCGCCGGATTTTCTTTTTACATGTCGGACCCACAGTATTGTCAGATAAATACAGGGTGAAATTTAATTCATGTAATTTAAATTTACTGGTCACTCCCTTCTGACTACGAAGAACTTTCCGCTAGGAACCATAACCGAATTCAAATTCTATTATTTTGACTGCCGGTTTTTCAAAAATATCACTTCCTTAGTAGTAAATACCCAAATAGTTTGCGGTTCGCTAAAGCGACCTTGGTTCGCAATGCAGTAATCTAACGACTACCTTCGCCAAAAAAGCAATGACGAGCCGATCTGGGCTACACGAGACGAGCTAAATGATTGGATTAAACACGGAAGAGGCGTTTTAGAAGTAAATATTTGCTCATCTCCACAAGTAAACGGTATATCATAGACATTTTTTTTTCGTTTTAATTCGCTCCTCTCGGAGAAGACAAAGGTAAATAGCCCATGCAGCCATGTCTAATTTCTCTTATTTCTTCAGTTTAGTAAACTCAGTCTCAGTCAAAACAAGTTATTCGTCATATACTTGGCGTATATAGAGTCTAGTCACGGTCAAGTCATTCTTCAGTAAAGTGGCAGAATGCTTTACGAAAGATTTTGGCGGATTCTAGTGGGAACCCGCAAGCTTCGTTACGCACTTTTATTTACACTTCCCTTCACTTGTACACAATCACCGACTTTCTAAGCTTCAAAACTCAGAATGTACAAATTATAAGAAATAAAAACAAAAATGCAGCGTCACTCGCTGAGATCCTGCCAAAAAGCCACAATCATAGTCAATACTGTAAAGGCGATGGCATCTTTGTTATTCGAAAACACTTGTCCACAAGCGGGTCAACAGGGGCATATTGCAAATTCAGAAATATTCTTACATTGTGACCATGAAGATAATTGGTAGTAATTGTGGCTCACAGCGGTTACACTGTTAGATAAAGAAAGATGGAAGCCCGTTTTTTGGCTTTATTTGACTCACTTTATGTCGTCGTGGTTTTGAGGATTTCGTAACCTTGAGATTTCTACGAGGACCAATGCTAAATGCATTTAACGGGTGCATTTTGAGCTGAAACCGTTAGCAATCGAAAGGGAGGGCGGTACTCTGGCAAATACTATTCATATTTTGAAAGAAAGTATGCAGTATACCTAACTATTCCGTATCCACGCACATGCAGCACTTAGTACACCATACAGTTGTACACTCCGTGCCACAGTTTCCTTGCATTGTTACGAATAAATACAAATACAATGCAACTTACTCAAGTGGAACGGATATAAATGAGCTCCCTTAACAAATGCACGTCGAAGTGGAACGCAGGTGTGAAGCACAATAACGGTACAGAGTGGTCGTGTAACTCGCCCGTCTAGCTGGCTAGAGAGAGCTTGGGATCGGAATGAGCTGGAATAATCGCCGATAGTATTGGAACTAGTGCTGGAAGCGCCATTGACTTGTATGCTGCAAAATACTTCTGAACGCACCAACGAATCTTGTCAATAGTTTTTTCACGGTTCGCCTTTGAAAGCACCACCAGATCTATCTTGCCCTTGATCTATATATATATATGCACAACGGGTTGGTACTTGGCCTCAATCACACGTGATGTTAAGTGAAGATGAGGTCGAAGGTGAAAGCGTGCTGACCCGGAAACCCCAATACATTTGGGGGACTGGCTATCTTATCTCTGACAACCGGAACACAACAATGCTATTGACATTGCTGCTTGGCGGCAGATTTATATAAGATGGTGGTAGCTAGCCAGGCGGACTTTTAAAATGCCCTACTACCAACCAAACCGAGTGCCCGCGCGCGGTTATAATACATACATAGGTAATTACTCGTTTGAGTTTGGATAATAACCATTTAAACCATTTATCGATCGATCCACCAACACGGCTCTATGACTGACTAACTAGGTACTACAATGAGTGCGTGTGTGGGGGACAGTCTCAGTAAACACTGAGTGACGTGAATCACTCAGCACTGGTTTTCAGCCTGCCCTCAATAATAGGTGCCGTGTGGTTTCGGTAATTAAAAAAATAACAATAACTCGAGAGTGAGTGTCGTAAAAGGCGGATAAGGGACTCCACCAAAACATCCATAGATTTGCACGTTTTAACGACGATGGGCTCAATCACCTGTTACTTGTGCATTTCTGTATATATCGAAGGGAGAACCGTTTTAATGTTTGGAACACCCAAACGCTCATGCTTGGGATATCCCTGACCACGTGTATGTATGAAAGTATAAATTGTTACAAATGGCATATCCATTCCAGTTTTTCTATTTAAATATCACGGAGTCTCCTAAAGGCACGTATACACCGATGCGGAAGCGCGTTGTTTTCCCGCGCCGCCGCCGCCCCGCCCCGGTCCCGCTTCCGCCCCCCTCAGTCCTCCACTCGCCATTGTTTATATCTCTGCGACTACTCCACACCTTTGTGACGCGGTTACAATGATATTGTCTATTCGTTGCGCTCGGGAAGGATATAGAGCGTCGTCTCCTTTAGCTGTGATGTCACTATTGTGGACCCAGATCTTACAGTGGCTTTATATTCATTATTGCCTGCTAACTAGGATAAAACTATAGCTCGACAAATCTTAAGATTTCAAGAGATCATTGACCTGGTTATATATCCTCCTCCTAAGAGAGGGTATCCATATTATTCATCCATAATAATTTTTTTTTATGCTTGACTCTATATATTGATATATAAATTCCTGAATCCTACAACCTCGGGATCTTCAAGAGCAGGGTGAATAGGCATCTACTGAGATCGCGTGCTTCATCTTCGGCCACATCGTCACTTCCCATCAGGTGAGATCAAATGCGTATCCAGTTAACAATAAAAAAATATATATATATTTATAATCAAAGATCAGGTCTTATGTTTTTCCTTCCTTTCAGTTTTTATCCTTATGCGTTTTCCTCAGCAATCACCATATTTATCACCGCTCTGTTCTAATGTACTATGTCCATCGCTGGGGGGTCTGGTTCTTCCTTTTCCAGCACCAGTCTTCTCACGATTGTGGTCTATGTATTACCTAGCCCTAAACTCACTTTGTTAAACATCATTTGTGATGAGAGTAAATAAACAATTTTTAATTTTAATTTAATAAAATAAAGAAATGTTTTCTTCAAATGAAACATTCTAGCAATCAATATTGAAATGCACTTTCCGTCTGTTTTCCCAAAATTTAAGTACAAACGTTATTCATACACATATTCATTAGGTACATTAAATATAACAGCTATGACATCTGCATAATTCGCCTTCGCAACTCCCCACTAATACAGATTAGAGTCGCGAGTGGCTTGGCTTGATCACCGACAGCCGACAGCCGGCTTACGAGAGCCAACCAACTTTGTTGACTAACTAATTTAGCGGCGGAATGGTAATGCAGGATATTAGGGACCCGCGGAGTGCGGGGGAGTTATCAACCTACATACATAATAGCTAGACTATAATGCAACATTGTCAAACAGTCGTCTCAACGTTGTTGTACGACGTCCAGGGTCCTTCGCCGAATGAGGTCAGCGTAATTCAAAGAAGGCAGATTGCTACGAGTTCTACGTCTATCGTAGCACACCCATGTGTAGCGTACTGAAAGTTTTATCTTGACCATACGTTTTAATAAATTGTAGTCTTTTCTGTTCCCTTGATCTTTCAAATTTACTTTACGGGATAATAAATAATAAATAAATATATATCCTTAGACATACACACAGCGCCATCTAGTTCCATAGTAAGCAACTATAGGCTTGTGCTGTGGATACCAGATGGTTGATATACTACATAAATACATTTCTTTTTTTGAAAATAAATACTTATTATAAATGAAAACATCCATAACTCGGGTACACATGTCCGTATTCATCACACAAACATATGCCCCTAGCGGGATTCGAACCCGCAACCTTTTGGTATAGCGGTCAGAGTAGCTAACCACTACACCAAATAGGTCGTCGAACTTAACTCGAGGATAACTTTTAATTTCATAAAATGATGAAGAATTAAGGCACAGTTTTTTTATAATGAGTGCGGTTTTTTTCGTCATCTATTAGCTACCATGGAAACCTTTCTTTTTAGGGTTTCGTAGTCAACAAGGAACCGCCATGTCCGTCTGTCTCTCTGTCTGTCCGAGGCATATCACAGAGACTCTTAGTACTAGAAAACTGTAATAACCCTACACTGCGCGTGGCCCGACACTCGCTTGGTCGTTTTGTTTTGGTTTGAATTGTCACCCTAAAACCTCCCAGTCTATGGACATAGATAGATAGATAGATAAGCATTTATTTGCATCCATGTACACACACATAATAAATTTACATACGCATTCTAACAACATTGTTAACATTGTATTATCTACATCTACATCAGGTGTGATTGAGGTCAAGTACGAACCCGTCGTGCATAAAAAAAAAAGAAAAAAAAAACTTACATTTATACACTACGCGATTCGCTACGCGGCTACACGCTACGGCATATCGCTACATTGCAGTCGGCAGAAGAAATCTAAGAGACCATGCTGAGTTGGAACCATTTTGTCCCTACAGCACATAATAAGTGACATTTTAGAATTTATATTCCTGTAATACTACTATACTATTCTGTACTGTATTACTAATTATCATTGTGCTTAGAGGCAAATAAACAAATGATCTATCTGTCGATCTATTCCTCAAGTAAATTTCCTAAAAAAAAAACTATTCTTCGGCATTAATAGACCGATTCCAGTGAAACTTTAGGAATAGTGAAGTGATGTGAAGTGAAGGAAAAGTGGCAAACGTATGACTATAAATATTATTAGTGCTCATAGTACTCATTAGTACACAATCACGATTTTCTTAACCTACAACCGAATCCTTAAACAATATATATATATATATATATAATCAATAGTAAATAGCAAAAGCCATACTAAATAATAAATAATTTACACAATAAATGATATTACAAATAAAAATAGTTAATTCAATCAGTTATTTAATACTAGATATCCACCCACTTCGCTTTTATCGCGGATATGTTTAATTTGTTTATCCCGCGGGAACTACTCACTTTATCGGGATAAAGAATACCCTATGTCTTAATTCAGGGTATCATTTATCATCCAAATCCGTTCACCCATTTCGACGACTGAAGAACAAATAAATAAACAAACATCCAAACTTTTATAATATTAGCTAGATTGATGACTGATGGGTTCGTTGACTGTAAAAAAAAATATTATGTTATCGGGAAAATGTACAAGAGTTTTCTCAAAGAACTCAAATACACAGATATAAAAGTGTCTCACGGCAGTGGCTTCCGCAATGCTCTTTTCATTCCTTCTTGGAATGAGAGCACAAAGGAAATTAATGATTATGCAACGCAGAACAAAACAGAAAATAGAAACGTTATAAATCGCATTTGCTTCCGGAACCAATGTCGCTTTTTACTAGGTAGGAGTACGCACCATTGAAACGTAATCTATGGAATTTTTTGAGTGTAAAGAATTGGTTAAAGTTTAAATGTCCGCCTGGCTAGCTACCACCATCTTATCTAAATCTGCCGCCAAGCAGCAATGTTAATAGCATTGTTATGTTCCGGTTGTCAGAGATAAGATAGCCAGTCCCCCAAATGTGTTGGGGTTTCCGGGTCAGTACGCTTCCACCTTCAACCTCATCTTCACTTAACATTAGGTGTGATTGAGGTCAAGTACGAACCCGTCGTGCATAAAAAAAAAAGAATAATATTTTTTCTTTCGCATAATAGAGATTAACGTTAAAAGTTATTGAGACATTTGAATGTTATTTTATATGACTAATAATAATCGAGATTTATGTAATTATGTAATAGATACCTAAGACATTGCAGTGCCCTCACAGGGTTCGTATGCGTTCAATGTAAATTGTGTCTTTGACATCCTATATTTACCACATGACCAATAAATGATATGACTATGACTATGAAATTAGCTCAGTAAGGATATGTAAATTTTGAAGTGTAAGTTCCTAAAATTGTGGATGTTTGTTTGTTGCTTAATCACAGCCAAACGGATAAACAGTTTTTGATGAAATTTGGTATAAAGGTAGAATGATAATGGCTTCCGATCGATTTCGTCCATGGCGACCACTTTGACTGCTAATCGGTTTGGTGCTGGTGCGCTCGAAGATGGCTACCATAGCCGGTTCTTTGCGGTGAACTCCCGTACGCAAAGTGGGCATTACGTGCCCACATGACAGGTTACTCATATTTCCGTCAATTGTTAACCGATTTTGATGATTACTTTTTCTTTTATAGAGTTTACTGCCAGAGTGGTGTCATATAAATTTGGGTATTATCTGATGAAGTAACCTGGAGATAATGGAACTTTGCTGATATTCACGAATATCTAACTGGTAGATATTCGTGAATATCGTAGCCTTAGAATTTGTTACCGAGCAAACGATGTTATTCCCTCAACGAGATGTCAATGTACAAAAATTTATAATTTCTCAGGCATGTAGGTTTCCTCACGATGTTTTCCTTCACAGTTTAAGAGCATTCGGTGGCCTGCCTGGGGATCCAACCTGGACCTCCCAAATTGGGAGACTGTGTCTCGTTTACTGACCTGCCGACGCTCCGTTACCTGAGTATACGAAGCAGTAGACTCTTATTAATTCCCAGCCCAATACACTTCTAATAAATCAGAACGCTGCAATGAGGCCTGTAATACATTACGTCCAGCGAGTGCTGGAACTTATACTACCTTCCTTCATGTTCCTGGTAAAATTAGTAGCCTCGCTTTCACGTAAGCGAGTTTAACAAAATGTAGTGTTTCCACATTACATGTATAACACTAGTGGAAGGCTTTTGAAATGGACTTAAATTATTTTATGCATGAGGTAGCGCCTGACCTCGATTACACCAGAGCATAAAGTATCTTACCTCAAATACTCGGCATACAGCAATAAAATTCTTTCAACACTTTTATCAACTTTCTTAATCTCTTCTATTTGAATGATCAACTTTTATTTATGGTAAATGGGTACACTTATTTCTCGCTAAGTTATTTTTTTTTCTAGTTTTTGAATTTAATAATTTTTATGTAATCTATCTGATGCATGCGGTGTTTACATATAATTGTTTGTACATTTAGCTAATAACTAATATACATAAGGCTTCGTTACTTCTAAGCGATGTAACAAGCGTTTGTAAACCTATTTAATGAAATAAATCTTTAGTTTTTATTAAAATAGTGCTGCGTGGTTTCGGCACTTAAAACGAGTAGAAACAACCCCATAAGGGACTTTACATTAAAAACATCTACAGCTTATCTCTGTAAGAGATTACTTCCAGCAAACCCTCGGAAGGAAAAACGAATTTAAAGTTTTTTATTGCAGACATACATCGATACTTAACATTATGTTCAGTGAAACCGGCATGGACGCCGCATTTGACGTTTAACACTTCGGTTTTGTAGTCACATTAATATCGCAATAAACAATCTATAAAGTATTCCTGACGATCAGACCAAGGCGCTCTGTAGGATAGAAACTACAAACCTTGCTGAGATTTTGACACGTCCGATAAATTCTGACCCGATTTCAAAAATTGTTTTAGCATATGAACGGGTGGTTCCATTTAAATTGGTGAATATCTAATGATGCACTCCGGAGATAGAGGAAACTTGAAGTCGGCAGGGCTATTGTGCTACTCCATCGATATCGTCATCGATTACGTTCTGACGTGCGATTGGTTGATGATATCGATGTAGTTACAGAATTACGCGCCGGATGTTTTTGCCAATTCTTTGTGATTCAATTATAATTATAATATAATTTGTGCTGTCTATCCCTACATTTGTTTTGTCGTTCTGAATTTAGTCAGTAATCAATAATGACTATATCCAAATACACCGAGGAATTAACCGCTTTCATGGCTCAATGTAAACAACATTGGGTTTCCGTTTCGGAGGTCGCGGGTTCGATCCCCAGCGGGGTACATATTTTAGTACTCGGTTTGGTTGGTGGTAGGGCAGATGAAATGTCCGCCTGGCTAGCTACCACCATCTTATCTAAATCTGCCGCCAAACAGCAATGTTAATAGCATTGCTGTGTTCAGGTTGTCAGAGTAAACATAGCCAGTCCCCCAAATAATATCGGGTTTTCGGGTCAGTACGCTACCACCTTCGGCCTCATTTTCAGGTGTGATTGAGGTCAAGTGCTAACCCGTTGTGGATAAAAAAAAATAATTATTATGAAAGCTAATTATTGCCCTTGTGTAAAAATGGTTTTGGAAACAAAAAACGTTCCCTTCAACAGACTTTGTCAGTAAAATTGGATTAAATTGCATGAAGTTAAAAAGCTTTACCTAAGTGGTATTAGAGAATCCAGCCGCAATGAAAGTAGCTTCAACGCGAGTTTCCTCGCTCCAATGGTACTATTATCGTTCTTTAAAACCTTTCCACGTGGAAAAACTGTTTTAATATTTATTTTAAATCGTTTCGCCAATGTAGCACTTTGAAGTGTTAAAGAAAATAAACTCGTTCCGTTCGAACTAGTTTCTAGACCTTTCAACGTCTCGGCTCCATTCAATTGAAAGATCCAATCGTATCAGCCGGTACAAACGCTGTGACAATCGTTGTGGCCCTAACAAAGCGCTTCCCGCTTATGTTCAGTGTGGGAACAAGCCAACAGCCTCGGGTGTTGTTCTACTCTCACACTTTTGTGCCGCCTCCGCTCGTTTGCTCTTTGCACAGAGTTAATTGCAGTGCGATGGGTAAGAGACGGATGTAGTTTGTCAGTCTGATACGATTCGCAAATTTAACTGCATCAGCCCCTGTACCATGACATTGTTAGTCGCGTGCGATGCGATGTGAGAGTGGGATAGTTGTATGTTTCGTCCAAACGAATGAGCAGGATAAATATTATCTCACGCGACATAAACGTTTATCGCGCCTATCATGCTACTGGTACTCGTACCGAATGTAAGACTTAACTGCGATAAACACTATTGCGAAAGACTGAACTGCTAAAGATGGAACTGCGACAGTGCCGAACTGCGACAGATCTGAACTGCGAAATACTTAACTGCGACAGGACTGAACTGCGAAAATGTTAATGAATAGATTTCCAAAACGGAGCGATTCGGTTCTGGCACTTCGCCGGCCGCTGCCGCGGCACGCTCACTCAGCTCGTGCGTTGTTTCTCATGTTTGCAACCTAATCTAACCTAATTAACAAACAAAGTTAACCTGACCTAACTGTGATATACGTACCATTCTGTCGCAGTTAAGTCTTTCGCAGTTCAGATCTGTCGCAGTTCGGCACTGTCGCAGTTCCATCTTTCGCAGTTCAGATCTGTCGCAGTTCGGCACTGTCGCAGTTCCATCTTTCGCAGTTCAGTCTTTCGCAATAGTGTTTATCGCAGTTAAGTCTTACATCGACTCGTACCATTAATGTTTTTCGGCTTTATGCACCTTTGTATATAAGTATGTAAGTAGATTAACTACTGTGGCCTAAATGGCTTGATCGATTTTGAAGTGCAAGGTTAATTTCGTCTTTTTCTCCGAAATATCACATAATACATTTTATTGTCAAAACTCCATCATGGCGGCCGGAAAATACAAAATATGCTGTCAGGTTTTGAATTTTAAAATTCATTGCACATGGATTATTCAATCCATTAGTGATCCAATTTTATAAATATGAAAGTTTGGTTGTGTTGTGTGTTAGTACGTTGGTCAATCACGCCAATACGACTAAAACGTTTGGGTTAAAATTTGGCATACAAATAGAAAATGTCTTGGAAGGAGATAGGATACCTTTACCCCAGCAAAAAGTAATATGGCATAATAAATTATAAACTTTAGGTAGATAGTTCCTATTGTGAAAATAGTTTTGAGACTACCCCAGTTCGGATAAACATCGAGACATACTTAACGTCATCTGTAGCATTATAAAAAAAATACATAATTACGACAAATTGTAAATGAAATACAAACAAACACACAACCTAATATATGCAAGGACATTTACCCTCTCCCGCTTAACACTAAAGTAGCGTGCGGCCCGACACTACGCCGCGTACGGCCACCGTGCCACATTACGCCACGATGTGCCGACCGATTACGCCCCTCGAACGGATATGGGCCCGACTCGATCGCATACATTTGTATGTTTATGCGTTTTATCGGCCGCGCTATCGCCTCGGAGCCCCGAACCTTTGTGGGGTGAACTTTTTCATTCGTAATTCTTAGATTGAGTCGATATCACGACAATCTATTAGGGTATTAAGTAACTGTTTGGTATATGAAATATTTATGATATATCGATCAAAGTCATTTTCGAATTCATTGTACGTTCATTGTATTTTACATCACTTTGAATGTGCTGGCTGTAGACCTTACTAATACTGACCCAGTTATGGTGAAGCCAACAAGGGGATAATTTAAGTATTTATTAGTATAATTAGGTAGACTTAACCGCTTCCGTGGCTCAATGTAAACAACATTGCGTTTACGATTCGGAGGTTGCGGGTTCGATCCCCAGCGGGTACATGTTTAAGTACTCGGTTTGGTTGGTGGTAGGGCATTTTAAATGTCCGCCTGGCTAGCTACCACCATCTTATTAAAATCTGCTGCCAAACAGCAATGTTAATAGCATTGTTATGTTTCAGTTGTCAGAGATCAGATAGCCAATCCCCCAAATGTGTTGGGGTTTCCGGGTCAGTACGCTTCCACCTTCGACTTCATCTTTACTTAACATCAGGGTGATTGAGGTCAAAAACGAACCCGGCGTGCATAAAAAAAAACCGGTCAGTCTGGCAATCTATGAGGAACGCCTAAGACCAGCAGTGGATATCTTAAGGCTGATGTAGTGGTGATAATTTTAAAATATATTGAAAATTGGGTTGGTATGTCATGCAATAGCAAAATCCATTTAGTAGGCGATGTTTCACGCCCAAATAGCTTTGGTACCCAGGCTCAGGTCCGCTTGTGCATGGAATACTGCTGTCAGCTCTGGGATGGTTCAACCAACTAGCTGCACTTGACGTACCACAAGACACATAAGTGATAGTGAAAAGTATCTGTTAAATTAGTAATTAAACGGAACCTGAAACCTTTTGCACACCTGCATGCAGGTTGAACTCATTGTGGACGAACTATACTTAACATCTCTTTTACTGTATTCTGGCAAATAAACTATTTGTATTTGTATTTGACCTATCAATGGTTGATAAATCCCATAGCCGTAAACACTGTTGTATGGTCGCCTGCTTATTACTATTTTATAGGATGCATTTCGGTGAGTGTTCATTGGAATTGCAAACTCTTAGTCCAACATCGCCATTCCATTCCGATGTGCCTTTTTAAATATTACAACATCGTATGCCATACGCTATGAACGGTACCATATCACACCAGTTAGTACTTCATATGGTTAGAAAAGATGTCAAAATATAAATTAATTCTCAAATGAACCCCGTTAGGACACTACAATACAATAGCTGGATAGCTGCATTTAAGTACCTGTAAACTTATAAAAACATGCACGCGATTGAGCTCTGATCTGGGGCTTAAATCAAATCACCTCATATAGTGACTAGCTTACCAAACGTTGTCACGATAACTAAGCGCAGTTTAATAACGCGTTGCTGGCCACATCTCTCGTCCGTAGCGGCGGCAGGCCTTCATAAATAACCGGGGATCGAGACGTCGAGCCGCGTCCGTCCGATCGCCCGCGCTGGCTCGAAGCGCGTCCGCTGTGGAAACTGGTGGGTTACGGGGAAATCTCTTTATGTAACTCTACCTATATGTATGTTAACCATTATGATTTGTATTAATATTCCTTTTTGACCCCCGACGAACAACGAAGGGTGTTATGTGTTTGACGGCGTTGTGTGAGCGTGTGTGTCCACTCCTTGTCCGGACATTATATCGTAAACTAAGATCAATCAATGCCAAATTTGCTATACTATGTTATAAGCTACCTTATAACATACTCCGCTTGATGTACGTACTTATCTCTGGTAGATTCTCTAATTAGTTACGGATTGCGTAGTTATGGGCGTACTTATAAAACATAAATGGATAGCTTATATAGCCTACAACTTAGACTTAAAAATATTGTACCGATATATATAAAAAATATGTATAAGGGAAATAGTGAGTAATTGTTTAAGCGTTGTAGAGTATTAACTTTGTACGACAAGATTAAAGTGTCTATAGTTTTAGAAACAATTCTCAAATAGAATTGTTAACAAAAACATGTAGACCAAGTCATCTGCGTAACTTGGCATACCTACCTATATGGTTATCAGCTACCTAAATTTAATAATGCATATGGCATGTGAATGTGAATTATATAGATATTTTAAAGTATTCCTTGTAAACTATATTCATATAACATAAAACAGTGTAATGATTCGTTGAAGAAGTACTTTATAGATGGATCTGTGTATAAATTGCTTATTCAATAAATTTTATTTCGATAGAGAGACACAATCATCTCATTCGCACTACACACAAATTTTTACAGGTTTTCGTGGGCGTCATATGGTGAAGTTTTTCGAATAATGTTTTTTTATGGATAAAGAAACTAAAGAAAAAAATCAGTAAAGCGTAGCCCGATTTGAGTGCGGGTTTTATATTAAGGACTAAAATAGGAGACAGATTCATAACCATATTTGATTGAAATCGGTTAAGCCGCTTAGAAGATTTTTTGCTTTTAACATAGTTCTTTGGATATTTCGATGATATCACAGTATTGCGAGGGTATTCTCTAATCTAATATCTAATTTAACGACCTGATTGGTGTAGTGGTTAGCAACTCTGACCACTATACCTATACGGGTTCGAATCCCGCTAGGGGCATATCTTTGTGTGATGAATACGGATATTTGTACCCGATTTATGGATGTTTTATTTACAAAAAAAAAATGTATTTATGTAGTATATCAACCATCTGGTATCCACAACACAAGCCTATAGTTGCTTACTTCATTTCATTTATTTATTTTTATTTTAAAATTTTGGGAAAACCAACAGCTGTTTTACAAATTAATCTTTTTTTTTTTAACCACAACGGGTTAGCACTTGACTTCAATTACACCTGATGTTAAGTGAAGATGAAGTCGAAGGTGGTAGCGTACTGACCCGGCAACCTAATTATAAACAATCTATAGATAGGATATCCTTGCATCGCCAATCCAAGAAACAACCGGGTCACAGCAGTATTAGGTTACTTTTTGTTACTCTGGAACTAGATGGCGCTGTGTGTATGTCACAGGATATTTCTTTACTTATTTATTATTTATATGCTCAAATTCATTCATTGATCATGTCATCTCCACATAAATCATAATTCGTCAATATTATCGTGATTTCAGGATCCATATCCGCAGGTCTGTGTCCGTGATCCCTCACTGTCTCCTTGTATGTACAAACGTCTCCGTGATCGATGACCCGCGTCAGCTCCAGCTCCTTGGCCTTCGTTGTTTCCATTCGCTTTATTTACCTGTGTTCCAATGATTGCGGTAAATGGGCTTCAATTTGGCTAACCACCGAATATTTCTCTTCTCCGTGTGATTAATATTTTGTAATGTCATATCAATACCATTTTTATGTAAACAACATAGAGTTTACGACTCGGTTTGGTAGGTGGCAGGGCATTTAAAATGTCCGTCTGGCTAGCTTCACCATCTTATCTAAGTCTCCGTCAAGTATTTAATAACATTGTTGTGGTCGGGTTGTCAGAGATAAGACAGCCAGTCCCCCATATAGAATGAGGTTTCGAGGTCACAGATCGTAATTTTAATTGTAAAAAATCTAACATGAGACTCACGTAAAATACAATATTCTATTTTGGATTTTAAATATGTATAAATTGTTATTACATTTGTCTTATTGTATACTTGATAGAGTGTTAAAACAAAATATTTTATGTTATATATACACAACGGGTTAGCACTTGACCTCTCACACCTGATGTTAAGTGAAGATGAGGCCAAAGGTGGAAGCGTGCTCACCCGAAACCGCCAATCTTATTTTGGGGGACTAGCTAACTTATCTACAACAACCGGAACAAAACAATTGGCGGCAGACTTGATAAAATGCTGAGCATTTAAAATGCCCTATCACCAACCAAATCGAGTACTAAACATGTACCCCGCTGGGGATCGAACCTGCTTCCGATTCGTAAGCTCTATGTTGTTTACATTGAGCCACGGAGGCGGTTAAAAACTTGAACAGAATTATTGATCAAATTACGTCAAATGTCCCTATCGACAATGTCAAGCTTCAAGAAATCGCATCCGCTTGACTCATCCACAGAGTATTGCTCGTTTGGCTCGACTTTCTCTTTTTCCACCATTTAACCTTTTTGCTCGAGCTGCTGGCGGAGCTTCAATTTGCCTGTGATTGCGGAACTCGTTACGTTTGACATGTAGATACGTTAGCGTTGGAAACTGCACGTTGGGAGCAGTTGTCTGGGCGACGATCGCACTAAAATATGTCAACCAAATTGCAATTCGACTGCAAATAAATGACAACTTCTTATTCGTTCCGTATTTAGGCATGAACAACGGGTTACTCAATCACACCTGATGTTAAGTGAAGATGAGGTCCAAGGTGAAAGCGTAATGATTCGGAAACCCAACACATTAGGGGAAAAAGCATGAAATTCTAGGTATTGACGACCGATTTGTTAGTGGGTAGTAACCTAGCCGTTGAAAACAATGACTGCGGGTTCCAATCCAGCTAGGTGTAAATGTGTATTTATTTGTTTGTTTGTAAATGCTTTATTGTACTTCATATGAGTAAATAAACATCGATAAATATGTGTGTGATGAATACGAATATTTATTCCGGAATCTTGAATCAAAATCAAAAAATTTTGTAGGTACACAGGGTACACTTAAAATAGTCAGATTTTACATTTTTAAAGCTACTGCTTGTTCAAAGGGCAATTTTCCCCTGAGAAGAACAAGCAAGAAACTCGAGAGGTCGCTCTTTTAAAAAAAGGTTTTTATATTACAAAATTATTATTTTATATTATAATATTTCATTATTAATTGTGAAATAGTCTGGTTATGCGAATGGGCTGGTTATGTCCTAATCTAATATTTTATAATATGCTTTCTTAAAAGTTTCTGTTTCATAGTATCTTTAAATTTATTGAAATGTTTAATTAATGTTAATGAATGTTTAACTAAAATATTTAGTTAGCTAAAAACCATAGTGTTGGCGAAGTTAGAGCGCCGATCTAGGGTCGCTCAGGTAAGCCGTGGGAGGATCACACGGGGAGTGAGAGTAGGAAAAACACAAACACACCGAAGATTGTTGAAAAAGGGCTTTGTATAATTCATGTTCTACGTTCACATTCACATACACAATTCACAAACTTTTCACTTCACTGTTGAACCGACCGCATAGTTCGACGTTGTGCTCGCTACTTAATCTATGTTCGTGGGTACCATCCTTTTGTCCCTAAAATCCGTTGGACTCTGATCGGTCATCCAATATAATTGTCGGAATTAATCTGGGGGCACGGCAGTGCCCCCGCCAAGTCGAGCGCGAAGCAAACACTGCCGTACCATCCTTTACTGGAACCAATTCGCCGCATTTTCAGGCCCCTATTTTAGAACCTCTGGATAAGACTAGAACGCAGAAATTTTCGTCATCCAGTAAGCTATAATCACATACTTAAAATCCAAAATTTCAAGTCTGTAGGTCATTTAGTTCCGAAGTTAAGCGAAAGCAAAGTTTCGCATTTATGACACTCACTCACTCACTCACTCACTCACTCACTCACTCACTCATGATCATCAAAATAGAACTAGTACTTCCCATAAACTCAGAGAGCTGAAATTTGGTACAGAGTTATGGTTCAATGGTCACATAAAGGGAAAACTATAAAAACTAGGATAATCGAAGATTTGGAGTGCCTGGTGACCCTGATTAGGAAACACAAGAGCCCAACCAAACTATTAGAGATCGACATATACCGCCTTTACAAAAAATATTCAACTTGGTGGGCCGCTTCATTTGATGTCAAAAATCGAAGGTCTGAATTATCTGATGAAGAACCCTCAGCTGGTCTCAGCTGTATTAGAGATATGGTAATGCCCCCTTCTACTATTGGTACATAGAAAAATCGACTGTCATTGCAAAAATCCAGCGTAGTGGGACACATCTTCTAATTTAATCTAGCCTATAGCATCCCACTGCTGGGCGCATGCTTCCCCTTCTGCTTTTAATACGAATATAAATAAAATTAAAGGAAAACTCTGGATAAGACTAGACTGGCTTTTATACTTATACTTACTTATACTTATTACAAGTTTACAAGAAGAAATAGTCAAACGATTAATTTTATTCTACTCGAACATTACACAAATTAAATAAACAAACGAAAATTTGGTCAAA
Source organism: Oegoconia quadripuncta (assembly GCA_949316235.1). Lineage (NCBI taxonomy): Eukaryota > Metazoa > Arthropoda > Insecta > Lepidoptera > Autostichidae > Oegoconia > Oegoconia quadripuncta. Next base: position 38,177,420 of record OX438746.1, read on the forward strand.
ATATAATGCATTGGCTAAGAGTGGCGGTGATACCCGCACGCGTCGCTAGATGGCGTTGACTGTATTTTAAAACGCGCTTACGTTTTGTTTTTCCGATAACCTTATATGGCAAAGTGGCAACCGGCCGCGTTACAGTCGTTTACGACATTCTTCTATTGCGCTTGAAAATGTTTGCTAGGGATTAGGAGGGATTATTTGCATTTCGTTGATTTCGCTGATTATTTCGTGAGGTTTGCTAAGGTTAATTGGCAGGTTGTTATTATATTAATTCAAAGATTTAAACAGGTTAGGAATTATATGGTTAGTGACGGATTACTGATTATTACTTAATTATCAGAATTAAAAGAAGTTTCAATTGAATACTTTATTTAATTGTTAATTATTTAGTACCTACTTTTAGTTTACTAGGTTTAATTTACAGTTAGGCTACTTCGAATCGCGTTCGTGTTTATAAGTACTTTTCTAGTATTCTAGTTTAGTTTATTTAGTTAGATATTACTTCGTTTCGTTTAAAAATATCATTAATTTAGCTGTATTTCAGTACTAGGTAGGTAGTACCTTTGGTAGAAAGTTAATTGATAATTAATTATATTGACACTTGTCTAATAATTAAGAGTTAACGTTTTGCTTATAGTTTGTATAGATTGAGTAGGCAGAGTAATATTTTCTTTAAGTTTTTTTTATTAAGACAAGAAGTCTTAAAGATATAAGTAGGTTTTAGTCTAAATATTATCGGTATTTCTGATTTGTTGTCCATATACTAAAGGTCGTTGAGTTTAATTGTGTTTGATTTCGCAAGATAATAATTATCGTAAAAAATGTCGATAATATTAAAAGACGACGATGAACTTAGTGGCTACCAAGTAGTTGGTATGCCCAAAGACGGGTCTTGTCTCTTCCATTCAATATCTTTCTTGGTGTATGGTAGAACTGACTCAACTTACAGTATCAAGTATATTTCCCAAGTTTCAAGTATATTTTCAATTACAAGAAGTGAAATCCCATCAAAAACATTCTGTAAAAAACTAGCCAAGTCTCGATGGAGCTGCTTGATTATCTCTAAAAAGTAATGAAATCTATACAAAGTCGTGCCAAGTGTAAGGTTCCTTACTGCGATTTCTTTATTATTATAGTTAATGTTGTGTGACTTGGCCGTTGAAGGGTACACAGGGGTACAAAACCAGGTGCTCCATGACATCATTGCACCAATCTGTCGCCAGAACCGCTACGCATTGACGATGGAAAATTGCCACTTGGAAAACGTTGATTCAATAACCAGTCAATTGTAGGCTTGATAAAGCCACTAACGTATAAAGAATGTTATGTAAACGCCACACAGATTATTCGCTAATAGTTTGCCGTTGAACATTCTTAATAACATAATTAATAACATTAATAGCGGTTCTGGCGACAGATTGGTGCAATGGTGTCATGGAGCACCTGGTTTTGTACCCCTGTGTACCCTTCAACGGCCAAGTCACACAACATTAACTATAATAATAAAGAAATCGCAGTAAGGAACCTTACACTTGGCACGACTTTGTATAGATTTCATTACTTTTTAGAGATAATCAAGCAGCTCCATCGAGACTTGGCTAGTTTTTTACAGAATGTTTTTGATGGGATTAATTTTACACAATCAGAATCCGCGGCGAATTAAATTCAGGTACCCACTTATTTTCAATTTTTATTAAAAAAGCACCTCTGGTGGCTACAAAAGTAACTTGCGGTCGGCTCGATATTGCTGCTATACAATTGCAAAACTGGTTTGACACAACTACGTAAATATCGCTTAAATCTTACAATTTTCAGATATTGATTGGTATTTTCCCCATCAAAAACATGGTTGACCATTTTGCTCCTCAACACATAGTTACAGGCTTGCAGTTTAAGATTAGATGATTGGTGTAACTGTACAAAATATTTATTTAAATTATTCAATCGTTAAACTCGTGGATACTGACGTAGACTGTGTACATATGTATACAAGATAAAATAAGATTAAATACAATGGGGAGATCTTTGAGGGAGGGATATATATTTTTATTATTATTATTTATTTAGGACTAAGAAACAGTGTAACAATAACTGTTACATGTGGACTAATTTACAAACTATAACATGGGAATCTGTACACGTGAGAATCTGTATACATGGGCATCTGTAATATTGGAAATATGTAGAAAGGGGAATCTGTAGAAATTGGAATCTGTAGAAATTGGAATCTGTAGAAATTGGAATCTCTAGAAATTGGAATCTGTAGAAATTGGAATCTGTAGAAATGGGAATCTGTAGAAATTGGAATCTGTAGAAATTGGAATCTGTAGAAATTGGAATCTGTAGAAATTTGAATCTGTAGAAATTGGAATCTGTAGAAATGGGAATCTGTAGAAATTGGAATCTGTAGAAATTGGAATCTGTAGAAATGGGAATATGTAGAAATTGGAATCTGTAGAAATGGGAATCTGTAGAAATTGGAATCTGTAGATATTGGAATCTGTAGAAATTGGAATCTGTAGAAATGGGAATCTGTAGAAATTGGAATCTGTAGAAATGGGAATCTGTAGAAATTGGACAAGGGTTTCTGTAATATTGGGAATCTGTAGATGTGGGAAAAATCGGTAAATTGTAACACCAGCACCATTAATTAATATATTCAGCTACAGAGGTATGAGAATGAACGAATAAATTAATTTTCGTCTACTTTTGTGTCAGTGTGTGTGTATGAGTGTGTGTGAGTGAGCGTATGTGCATGTGGATGGACGGAAGAGTCTGTGAATTTCGAATAGGGACTAATTGAGTAGTTTCTACGCATTAGTAATGTATCTATAATTGTAAGAATGCTATGTTATTGTTATGTATTTTAGTTATAATTATATTCTTGTTAATGAATGTAATATAAATTGTAATCAAATTCAAAAGGTGGAAATTGTTTAAAAGATGTGCTGTTACGGAGTTTCTTGTCGCTTTTTCTCCCTAACCATACTGGATCCCCTGGCGTTGCGAAGAGACGTCGCGTCCCTCTGCATTCTCTATCGCATATTTCATGGGGAGTGTTCTGAAGAACTGTTCGAGCTAATACCCGCTGCTCAATTTAACCGATACACTTCTCGCCGAAAATTAAATTTCCATCCACATCACCTGGATGAGTGGAAGTCTACCACTGTACGTTTCTCAAGAAACTTCTTACCACGTACGACCACTCTGTGGAACGGACTTCCGGCAGCGGTATTCCCGAACGAGTACGACATTGGAACCTTCAAGAAACGAGCCTACACCTTCCTCAAAGGCCGGCAACGTATCTGTGACCCTTATGGTGTTGCGGGTGTCCATGGGCGGCGGTGATTGCTTTCCATCAGGTGACCCGCATGCTCGTTTGCCGCCCTCTCATATATATAAAAAAATAGCAGTTTGCGAAGCGATGTAGTTTTTTAAAAAATAACATGTTTATTTTCAATAAGTGATATTTTTATATCCTACATTGAATAAAATATTTTTGATTTTGATTTTGATTTATAATGTAAAATGAGCAGTAGCTCACCTGGTGGAAATTATTGCTACCTGCCCATAACACACGGAACTTACCAGTGATAAGGCCAGCACTGTTGACCTCGAGTACAGGGGTCATATGTGCTTTTAAATCCTTTTTTTTGTTTATAAATCAATTTATAACCTGATTTATAATTTAATTAAATTAACTCTTCTAATCTTCAGCAGTGAACGTCCTGTGACTGAAATGATGATGATATTTAAGTTATTTTTATAAATAGGAAATTTCATTGTATTCAGAAGAAACCTTTCAACTTAAAACCTTGTTGTATTTCAATCCATCCGACGTCAGTCTGTCAAAAAGAATTGCATACACATATTTTTAGTAACTTACAAACCTTTTACTATGTAAGAGGCTCGTCTGAAACATCAAGTAAGATTTAATGCCGGTTAAGTTTTATGCCTTTATGAAAAATATGAAAAGGCTTGCTCTTCCAAGAGCAAAATGGAAGTAAGACGGCTCTATAAAATGTTTCGCTATTATACCCATGTTAATAATGTTAGCGCAGTTTTGCAAAAGCAAAATAATATACTCAATAGACTTACGTCACTGCTGTTGGGGCACATCCTCCTCTCACTGGGAGAGGGTATGGGCCATAATCCACCACTATGGATGTAAAACAATAAAATTATCCCGGTATAATACGGTAAAAAACGATATCATACGTAAAATACTGTATTTTACGGTAAAAAACGTATTAAACTACCACAAAAGAAAATATTGCGTTCCCGCAGGAAAATGCGGCGGCATGCATTATGTTTTTACTTCATAAAAGTTCCGGGACTTTGCAACAGATGGGCTAAGATTTCGTGCAACAAGGTAGTTTTCGAATAAACATGTATGCCGGACAAAACCAAGTCTACTGATCGCCGCTTGCTCAGTCGCCGACCAACAGCGAAACGGGAAGAACGCATATGATATGCCGCACAATATGGCGGACTGTGCTAATCGGCAACGTCACATGATGATTTTGTAACGACACGCGCGTGGGATTTAAAACAAATTAAAATACGTCACAAGCCGCCGGTAATTTTACCGTAATTTATATAAATGACAGTAAAATACTTGTATTTTACAAGCGTGTTTGGTAAAATTACGTAATTTTGCATCACTATCCATCACGACCAGTCCGGATTGGTGGATTTTTGTCGACTAGTTCCCACATGAAAAATTAAAAAAAAAAAACGAAAAATAGAGATATAAAATAAAGAACAGCAGTAGTACAAATGGGTCTGCGTGTACGTGTCAATCGTGAATGAAGTGTCCGTTGTTGTATCTGGCTATTTATGAGTAATAATAATGATAAGAATTGACAAAAGGAAAAAAGGAAAAAGAGAAGTGTCCCCACTGTTGGGGCACAGCCTGCTCTCACTGAGAGAATATTTGTTGACTTTCATCTAATAAGTAATATTTTATAATTTATCCCCCGGACGAGAAGTCTTTGTCCGGCCGTATCTCAGAAAAATTCGTGGTCCGATTTTCCGATTTGAGTGCGGTTTTTTTTTATATTAAAGATTATAATGTTCTTAGCCATTATTGATAAAATCGGTTAAGTCGTTTCGAAGATAATTTCTTACTAAATTTTAATAAAATCTTAGTTATATCTTTAGTTTTTCGGGGATTTTTAATATTTTATTATTTAAAAAAATTAAGTTCTTAGCTATGTTAGGCTGTTTTGAAGATATTTAAATATTGACGATATTTAGCTTTTTGGTTTGGTGTTTTTTTTTTTTATATATGAGAGGGCGGCAAACGAGCACGCGGGTCACCTAACAACACCTAAAGGGTCACAGATGCGTTGCCGGCCTATGATGGTCTATCTAGATTATAAAATTCTAGGGGCTTTTATAATCAATTTATAGTTATTGTTTTATTTGAAATATGCCTATATCAAGCGACTAGACGTTTTAAAACTGAATTTAGAAAAACATGGTAAGTACTAGCGTTATTTTCCTCTGTTCTCAAAATATGCTTATCCAACTTCTTTAGTCATCTCGCTGTCCTACGTTCAGTACCAACAAACGAAGCCACATGCCAAAACTAGTGTTACAATAATTAATTAAGTAAAATGAAACAGTGGAGTGTATTACAGGAACCAACCGCCCGTGCGGTCGGGGGAGGACCGACGGGACCTGTCATATACACGCTACAAACAGAATATTAAGACCGCTGCGGAATGTTGGGGTCAGTGTTCTGTGGCATTGGTGTTCTGTAGTATTCACGGTATACATAACTAAATTTTAGAATATGGGTGATAGAAATTTTGAATCGTATTTACGAAAAATTATTATTAAGGAAAAACATAGGACATTTTTTATTTTATTTTTATTTATTTGGGTCAACAAACAGTGAAACACAATATGTACTTATAACTAACTTACATTAGGTACTTAGATCTAATTGTGCCACCAGCACCGTTAACCACTAATTACTTTAATATTGAGAGATGGTATGTAGTCTGTTAATATATTTATTATTATTGTAAATTAAATTGATAGTTAAAAAAGTCTCTGTTTATTTAAGTGTACCCTATGCACCTACCATCCACAGAGTTTAATGACTTTGTTTTGACAAATTTGTACAAATTACTTTAGGGGTTTACAAGTTACTTACTTCATGAATTTAGTTGATATGGAGTACAGAGTAAGAGTAAAGTAAATATAACGCATAAACAGATTTGTAACCAGCTACTAATTAATATAATAAACAACTACAGAAGTAACTAATTTAGAATTTCGATTAGGTAACTATATTTTTAAGTTTAAGTAACAATTTTTTTTGAATATACCAATTAGGGTAGCTATAATGTCTATAGAGTTGAAATTTAATGATCAAACGAACTTACCTGAAGTGAAGTTCGATCTTGATTATCATGTCTTCGTCGAAGAGATTTAGAGTCCCACCCTTCCCTTTACCTTGGTAAAACATCTTGCCCATTAACATCAATGTTGTATGTGTACTTGTTTTTTTCTCTAAACTGAATGAACTTGGAACAAACGGGCGCCGGTTTGAGAAGATATGCTGTCTCTTTCTTTCTAATGGCGCTTTGCTATGTGCGAGTGGGTTGAAGCGTAGCCGGAGGCCTACTACATGTTAATAAATCTCGGAAGACGAAGACATGATAATTGTTATTATATGTGTTAACCAGTCTACCAGTGGTGGTAGCAAACAAACGACAAGCATTTCTACTATGTGTTCTAGATGGAACTCGATAACACAACTTATTGTTGAGGGTTATACAATCGTATCTAGTATGACAAAGGTCATAAAGCAACATTGTTTCAAGCTGCATACGTCTTGATTCGAGTGTAAGCAATAAGTATTTATCCAATAAAAGATTGTAAGACATACGGCTATGAAAACATTTACAATTCACAAAACGTAAATATTTTTTTTGGACTGATTCTATTGCATCTATATATTTATTGTAAAAAGGATTCCAAACACATACGGCATACTCTAGTTGCGAACGAATCAAGGACTTATAAAAATATAAAGGAATGTAGAATTCGGTCGGCTAAATTTCGTGGTAGAACGCGCAGCAAACCCATACATTTTGTAAGCCTTACTAATTACACCATCAATTATACATGTTAGGTAGTAAGTGAAATAAAAGGTATCGGCATAGGTATATATTGATCACAATTTCAATTATGATTGTGCATGGGTAAGTGGTCTGTAATTGTCACCTTAAAGATTTAAGGTAATCGGGCCGGTGTTACATCAGTGGCAGAGCATTACCTCGTTCTTCTAAATCCTAATGTCATTCTGATATCCTATTCACCTTTAGTAGTTTTTTATGCACGACGGATTCGTACTTGACCTCAATCACACCTGATGTTAAGTGAAGATGAGGTCGAAGGTGGAAGCGTACTGACCCGGAAACCCCAACACTGGCTATCTTACCTCTGACAACCAATAATATTGCAATTTCCCGAGCTACTTACATACCTTATACCACGAGAGGCTGGCAAATTGCAACACTATACAGAAAACATGGTGAAACAAGGAGCGAGGATACCAATTCGAATACCGACTATCGAACCACAACAATCGAACCACAACAACCAAACAATCGAAACACACACACACACACACACACACACACACACACACACACACACAAACATTCGCTTGCATCGTAGATTTAAGTAGTATGTAAATCTTGTATTTAGGTTAATAGCTATTGTTGTAACTGTCATCATGGAAGAGCGAGGACTCCCTGGTACAGGTATTTATTTACTTAATAGGGGTCCTCAGCAATTAAATACGGTACTGTAAACTATGGTTACATAATAAATCAATTTTAATTTAATTTAATTTTTAACTATTTAGAATACATTTCTATTTCTTTCTCAGCGTAACAGAGAACATCACATCATCGTAGTTCCAGTAACGTCACATGCGAATATAGTTACTGAGTTTTCGCTGTCCTGTGGCAGTTCGCTACACACCTGCTTATATAATTTTATAACACCCTCTATGAACGCATTGCAGTGTTGTAGCCTATAAACGGTACAATTTACATACTCGTATTATATTATGGCAACAATAAAATTTGAAGCACAATTATTATATCCGTTAATATCCCTACATACGGGTAACTGTTATAATTCCATATAAGTAATAAGCATTTCGCCTATTCTAAGTACATTTAAATTGAATCATTTATTTAAATTGGTATTTTAGGATTCTCCCAGTAATTATTTTAGAGGTTTTAGAGATCCATACTGTTTGGGCAAGGCCGCCTCTCACTGGGCGAGGGTATGCGTCCTAATCCACTACAAATGCGGGTCAAACCCATCACCTTCCCATGGCCCCATCAACCGTCTTGGTTATAAGGGCCGAATCGTTGAGAGATGTGCCCGGTACTTGCGCGAGGCTCTTTCCCGCGATGGCACATTTTCTTGACTCTCGACAAGTTATTTAAGTTCTATATCCTTGTCCCTAGTTGCCAATTCTCCCCTTTCTGGGGCTTGACGTACACAGCACAGTTGTTGTGGGATTTCGCGCCCAGTGCAGCTCTCCTGGGTGAGTATCAGCCTTCTTCAAATTCGAGCCGGGCTCGCCTTCGATGCGAAGCTTATAAAGTATCTTGCGAAGCTTATAAAGTTACAAATGCGGGTCAGTGGATATGTGTTAGACATTAATTTGCTATTAGTATATTTGCGCGAACAAACCTCTTCCGCGCTACTCTTAGTAGATAAAACAGCGTCATCTCTTAAAATCCTCGAGAATAAATGGCCGAAACCACCGCGCCCAACTAAAATTTTTAGTAGTCTGTGCTCACAATCGGTAAATCGGTCACATGAAAGTGCAAGAAAAAAAATTCAATTGTGATTAAAATAAATTTTATAAGTAATACATTTTGAGTGTCGGTGGCTCAGCGGTTAAGACGCGGTCTCCCAATTTGGGAGGTCCGGGTTCGATTCCCAGGCAGGCGATGTGCCAATGAGTTTAAAATTTAATTTAATTACTGCTCTAAAACGGTGAAGGAAACATCGTGAGGAAAACCTGCATGCTTGAGAAATAAAAATTCTAAGGCATGTGAGGTCCCCAACCTGCATTTGGCCAGCGTGGTGGACTGTGGCCCATACTCCCTCATTATAGGAGGGAAGGCCTATATCCCTGCAGTGGGATATTTACGAACTGAGATGATGATGACGATGATGAGTAATACATTATGTTTGTTATACTTAAAAGATACTCGCATGTACTCGTATTTGCTCACTTTTATTTGGTAAGTGATGTATTTTTTTTTAGAACATAAATCAGCATTTGATACGACAGTTCGCGAACGAAGTGTCACTGATTTCCCTTGGTTCCAAACTCCCGTTTTAACACCAATGAAGTGGGTCCATGGTGATTGTTTCATTGACCCGGTCCATATGCAGTAATATATGCTTGCAATAATGTCGCCATTGCCCGAGCAACCCTTTACCACGCGACTGGCAACGTCCCGGTCGCTAGCAACGCCCACCCACGAACCCATCTACGACATATATAATAAGCCTGATAGTCAGTGTTTTTAAGCCGTTTTTAAGTAATTGAACGTGCCGTCCGAAGCACGAAAACACTCTTTATTAAAATGCCACTAGTGGTCACCCATCCAAGGACTGACCGCGCCAGACATTGCTTAACTTCGCTAATTGGAAAGTTCCTTATAACTTTTCATATTTAATAAATAAAGTAGAATAACAATCATTTGTAAAACTGACAACACGACAGACATTCAAGATTTTTTTCATTATAGCTAAAGTCTGAGTTGTTAGCCATAGTTGGTCACATGTACGGTTAGTATTTGAAAATTTAGAAACACCTCTAAAGACTATGGTATCATCCAGATAAACAAACTGGGTTAAAATAAACACATTGCCCAAACGGCTTAACCGATTTTCATCAAACATGGCTAAGAAACATCTCAAAAACACCAGATATCAAAAATGAAAAACCGTTTTCAAAAAGTTTTAGGACTACAATGCCACACACACACATGGATTTCAAACTTATAGCACACTTCTTATTATGTCGGGAGTAAAAAATTCAACAGCTAATGTTACTGGATCTGTGTTGTCACCCGCTCAAAATCAAAATCAAAAATATTTTATTCAATATAGGATACAAAAATATCACTTATTGAAAGTCAACATGTTATTTTTTTTTAACTACATCGCTTCAAAAGTTGTTATGGTTAGGCAGAAGAAGCGACAAGAAACTCCGCAACAACACATCTTTTCAATTACTTTCCATCTTTACAATAATATTACATATTACAAAACAATAGCAATTAACATAACGACCAGCTAACACCAGACCTCCTTATCGCCTAAATAATCATCTATCCTGTAATAACCCTTCTTACACAGAGTTTCTTTAATGTGGCGTTTAAATATAGGTATGTACTAGTTTCTTAAGCGCCATCCAATCAGGAACGACATTGAGCACGAACGACTAGCTCCAGACATTGATTTCTGTAAAAGATAATATTGACTACGCAGACAGACTGATCCCACCAAAAACATTCTGTAAAAAACTAGCCAAATCTCGATGGAGCTGCTTGATTATCTCTAAAAAGTAATGAAATCTATACAAAGTCGTGCCAAGTGTAAGGTTCCTTACTGCGATTTCTTTATTATTATAGTTAATGTTGTGTGACTTGGCCGTTGAAGGGTACACAGGGGTACAAAACCAGGTGCTCCATGACACCATTGCACCAATCTGTCGCCAGAACCGCTATTAATGTTATTAATTATGTTATTAAGAATGTTCAACGGCAAACTATTAGCGAATAATCTGTGTGGCGTTTACATAACATTCTTTATACGTTAGTGGCTTTATCAAGCCTACAATTGACTGGTTATTGAATCAACGTTTTCCAAGTGGCAATTTTCCATCATCAATGCGTAGCGGTTCTGGCGACAGATTGGTGCAATGGTGTCATGGAGCACCTGGTTTTGTACCCCTGTGTACCCTTCAACGGCCAAGTCACACAACATTAACTATAATAATAAAGAAATCGCAGTAAGGAACCTTACACTTGGCACGACTTTGTATAGATTTCATTACTTTTTAGAGATAATCAAGCAGCTCCATCGAGATTTGGCTAGTTTTTTACAGAATGTTTTTGGTGGGATTTCACTTCTTTTTGTAGAAATGTGGGCATATTACATATATGCCCACGTTTCTACAAATATACTTGATACTGCAAGTTGAGTCAGTTCTACCATACACCAAGAAAGATATTGAATGGAAGAGACAAGACCCGTCTTTGGGCATACCAACTACTTGGTAGCCACTAAGTTCATCGTCGTCTTTTAATAATATCGACATTTTTTACGATAATTATTATCTTGCGAAATCAAACACAATTAAACTCAACGACCTTTAGTATATGGACAACGAATCAGAAATACCGATAATATTTAGACTAAAACCTACTTATATCTTTAAGACTTCATTTGTATTAATAAAAAAAACTTAAAGAAAATATTACTCTGCCTACTCAATCTATACAAACTATAAGCAAAACGTTAACTCTTAATTATTAGACAAGTGTCAATATAATTAATTATCAATGAACTTTCTACCAAAGGTACTACCTACCTAGTACTGAAATACAGCTAAATTAATGATATTTTTAAACGAAACGAAGTAATATCTAACTAAATAAACTAAACTAGAATACTAGAAAAGTACTTATAAACACGAACGCGATTCGAAGTACTGCCTAACTATAAATTAAACCTAGAAAACTAAAAGTAGGTACTAAATAATTAACAATTAAATAAAGTATTCAATTGAAACTTCTTTTAATTCTGATAATTAAGTAATAATCAGTAATCCGTCACTAACCATATAATTCCTAACCTGTTTAAATCTTTGAATTAATATAATAACAACCTGCCAATTAACCTTAGCAAACCTCACGAAATAATCAGCGAAATCAACGAAATGCAAATAATCCCTCCTAATCCCTAGCAAACATTTTCAAGCGCAATAGAAGAATGTCGTAAACGACTGTAACGCGGCCGGTTGCCACTTTGCCATATAAGATTATCGGAAAAACAAAACGTAAGCGCGTTTTAAAATACAGTCAACGCCATCTAGCGACGCGTGCGGGTATCACCGCCACTCTTAGCCAATGCATTATATTTTGACCAAATTTTCGTTTGTTTATTTAATTTGTGTAATGTTCGAGTAGAATAAAATTAATCGTTTGACTATTTCTTCTTGTAAACTTGTAATAAGTATAAGTAAGTATAAGTATAAAAGCCAGTCTAGTCTTATCCAGAGTTTTCCTTTAATTTTATTTATATTCGTATTAAAAGCAGAAGGGGAGGCATTCGCCCAGCAGTGGGACGCTATAGGCTAGATTAAATTAGAAGATGTGTCCCACTACGCTGGATTTTTGCAATGACAGTCGATTTTTCTATGTACCAATAGTAGAAGGGGGCATTACCATATCTCTAATACAGCTGAGACCAGCTGAGGGTTCTTCATCTGATACTTCAGACCTTCGATTTTTGACATCAAATGAAGCGGCCCACCAAGTTGAATATTTTTTGTAAAGGCGGTATATGTCGATCTCTAATAGTTTGGTTGGGCTCTTGTGTTTCCTAATCAGGGTCACCAGGTACTCCAGATCTTCGATTATCCTAGTTTTTATAGTTTTCCCTTTATGTGGCCATTGAACCATAACTCTGTACCAAATTTCAGCTCTCTGAGTTTATGGGAAGTACTAGTTCTATTTTGATGATCATGAGTGAGTGAGTGAGTGAGTGAGTGTCATAAATGCGAAACTTTGCTTTCGCTTAACTTCGGAACTAAATGACCTACAGACTTGAAATTTTGGATTTTAAGTATGTGATTATAGCTTACTGGATGACGAAAATTTCTGCGTTCTAGGCTTATCCAGAGGTTCTAAAATAGGGGCCTGAAAATGCGGCGAAATGGTTCCAGTAAAGGATGGTACGGCAGTGTTTGCTTCGCGCTCGACTTGGCGGGGGCACTGCCGTGCCCCCAGATTTGAGACTGAAATTAAGAGGACACCGACCCCACGGGCTGGCAATGGGCGTCTCAATTTTTGTAATTTCCAAGACAAACATTTTACTCGACTATGCGACGTAAAAGAAGGGTAACGTGTTTATTAATCTATGTATGAATGTTTGTTTCTTTCTGGCGCTGCAGAGGCAATTTTCGTTCGTATCAATATTGTTATTGTCACAAATACATAATAACCGACTGTGCGAAGCAAAGGAAGGGTAATGTTGTATCACCGAAAATTTGTTAATAATCGCCACGATATTAACTCCCCTATTGAAATAATTACATTGCGAAATTTACCTTCTTTTTTACGCATTCATTCGCCAACTGAGAAACTTTTTGTTGGAAAATGAATTTTATTCTATTAAAGAGTATATGGATATGACATTTTCATAACCTCCTGACATGTTTTCTATTTTAATATATCTATTTTAACTTGTATTCAACTATAATTTGACAAATGTGATTATGGCATATCAATAATCTCATGACATGGTTTATATTTTATTTTGTTTTGTTTTATTTCATTTTTATTATTCTAAAATGGTATGACGTTGACGTAACAATGGTTACATACTTATACTTTCTTAATTAATTTTGACATACATATAGCAATATGTTTTACTATTGTATAAAGGAATTTGTTTTTTATGTTATTATTTTTTGTTTTATGTTTGACAATCACTTTTATTTTAAATTTCATAAATTTACGAAACTGTATGTATGACATGCTATTGTAAAAGTGAACTAAATAAATCTAATCTAATCTAATCTATGCATAACGGGTTGGCATAGCACTTGACCTCAATCACACCTGATGTTAAGTAAAGATGAACCCCATTTTATTTCGTGGTTATCTTTTCTCTGAGAACCCGGACACACCAATGCTATTAACTTTACTGTTTACATTGAGCCATGGAGGCGGCTTTTAAAGTATTTAATATAATTTCTGTTTAAGTTTTTATTTATGATACTTTCACAACACCGCCTCGCGACTGCGACTGCGGATTTAGTAGGAGTATTTAGCCCTGCGATTTGCAATTTATTTGTTAAATTCACAAATCCCCGTCGATGAGTAGATTGAATATTTAATGTTCCTTAATGTTAAATTGACAATACTGTAATAGCAAATTCCCGTTTAGTCCCAAACTAAGCAAAGCTTGTATTATGGGTATTATGGGTAGTAGATAACGGATAAACATATATAAATATTTTATTTTATTTATTTTATTTAGCAAACTTCACAGCGTTACATGTTCATTACAATAAAGAAACTAATTACAATCCATATAGCCAAAAATGAAGCTTGACAAATTAAAAAAACTAAAAATGTGGGAGAAGAAGGAACGTAATAGATCGAAATATGATAGATAAAGAAATGACAGCTAATATAATGAATAGTGAATACGAGTGTTAGGTGTGTGTTGGTGTGTGTGTGTTTGTGTGAATATGTTTGTGTGTATATATCTGGTGGATGTTGAATGAGTTTAGTTGAGTGAAAGTAGTGCAGTGCCAAGTCGACCAGTTAAGTCTGAGAGGCGGTTTCAGACAGATGTTGAAGGATACACCGGATGAATCCAATACGACCAAGAAAGAAGATATCCGCCCCTCCGAATGTTGTATCATATGTGTGCACCAGCCTCTGTACCACTGCGTTTTGGGCGTAGTTGGTATGCACGGTGCCAGCGTGGAGCGACCTTGTATGTCTCGTGCGCGTGGTGTTAGCGCGGAGCCCTATCTGTCGAACAAGTTCTGGGCAGTCCAAGAGGTCATGTACAATGCCATAGAGAAGTCTCATGTCCGCCACGGTGCCTCTGTCCTCCAGAGAGAGCATGTGTTGAGCCGCAAGGCTATCGTTGTAGTTCATGCAAGGAGTTCTTAAGCGACAGAGATATTGATTTATTTAATTTTGGAGCATACATTCACCCGCTGGTTTGTCCCAGTTTTTATTAAGTAATTAAATAAATATCTTTAGACATACACACTGCGCCATCTAGTTCCACAGTAAGCAACTATAGGCTTGTGTTGTAGATACCAAATGGTTGATATACTACATAAATAGATATTTTATTTGTAAATAAATACTTATTATAAATGAAAACATCCATAACTCGGGTACACATGTCCGTATTCATCACACAAACATAATCACCTTTTGGTATAGTGGTCAGAGTTTCTAACCACCTACACCAAACAGGTCGTATTGAATGTTAAGCGCACGCAGCTGTTATCGTATCTAAAAGAATGTGTTTACATAGCTGACGCCGGTGCACAATCAGGCTGTTACACTCCGAATTTCTACTTATTTTTTTTTTCGCGGGGAAATGCTGACGGGAGGGATACCCACTAAAACCCCGCGGCGACCTTCATCGGCAGTAGGGAGGACCTGGGAGCGCATAAGCGGCTCCCCTCGCAAGGGGAGGCCCGTTCCCAGAGGGCGGCTAGGTGCGGGGGGCGCTGTCGTGCCTAACACCGCGATCTGCGAGCGGTATGAGGCGCGGCAGGGCCCGATGCCACGACACCCCCTCGGTCGCTCCGGGGGGTGTCATCCTCTCCCGGGCCGCGTCCGACGACTACATCGCCCCGAGATGTAGCCGCCCGCAACCCTCGGGCGACGTGTAGGGGGGCTAGCGAGCGTTGCCGCCCCCCCGACGTCGCCTCCTGCGAGCGGGATCGGATCGCACGCGCTGTTATCGTTATCTAAAAGAATGTATTTGCATAGCTGACGCCGGTGCACAATCAGACTCTTACACTCCGAATTTCTACCTAACCATGCAGGTATCGTATGCACGTTCATAACATTCTTTCCACCAAAAAACATCACACAAGTCTGGAGAAGAGATTTGAAAAATTTAAAGAAACTTAAAGCGAAGCTAAGAGTACCCCGACGGAGACTTTTAGTATATTGCATTTGCGTCGGAGAGCACCTGCACTGCTGACTTTGAAATCTCGCGCTGATCCCCAACCCGGGTTCCGCATACATAATGTATCCCCCCCCCCCCCGTGCGGCGGCTGATATTGTGTTTTGGATAACTACTTTAACTCCTTCAACGTTTCAACAACGGAACACTTTTCCTTGGTGAATAGAATAAGAGTTTAAACGCATAAAGTCGATGCGGTTTGTGAAATTCAGGGAACTAAAAGCGAACAGAGTGGAGGAAGGTGTGAAGTGTTTATGGAAATTCGTTGTTGTGAAACTAAAATCTCACGTCAACTTCGAATAAAGCTCGGAATCGATTCGATGGCGACTTACTAAAGCGGTTTATTTCCAGTGACCTTTCCTTGGCTCAATGTAAACAACATTGGGTTTACGATTCGGAGATCGTGGGTTCGATCCCCAGCGGGGTGATATTTAAGTACTCGGTTTGGTTGGTGGTAGGGCATTTTAAATCTTATTTAAATCTGCCGCCAAGCAGCAATGTTAATAGCATTGTTGTATTCCGGTTGTCAGAGATAAGATAGCCAGTCCTCCAAATGTGTTGGGGTTCCGGGTTAGTACGCTTCCACCTTCAACCTCATATTCACTTAACATCAGGTGTGATTGAGGTCAGGTACCAAAATAAAATAAAATAAAGTGACACTTTATGGACATGTTGGGAGAACATGACTGTGAATTTAGTCGGAATATTGGATATATATTTATGAGTTTATTTTGTAAGTTACTAGCTGTTGAGAAAATTACCTTTAAATGCTCAGAGTAATTATTTACTTCGATTTCAAGGGTAACTGTGCCCTAGGGTTGTCTTATGTATACATAATGAACCTATAATTTATATCACCTAGGGTAGACATTATCATATTTGGTAACTTTTCAATGTCCGGTTTGAAATTTCCTTTCGCAAATTATAAAAGTACGAACAGGTATTCATTTGATTTGTTTTTTATTTTGTGTAATATGGGAGATCAAAACATTCAAATTCATCATGATTACAATCCATTAGATTGCCGCCTGCGGCTTCGCCCGCATGGATTTACTTTTATTCAAATATGCTTGAAAATTTGAGCATTATTTTGACAAATCGAAAATGCTGTACTCGTCAAATTCGAGCGAGCAGCGGCTGGCAAGGTTGTATAGAAATCCTTATATGTCCTTATATGTGTTTATCCTTCTTCTTCTTCTTGTGTCTTATCCTTATATTTGTTTAGCTCGATTAAATTACTATGAAAACTCATATCTGCCGTGTAATGGAACTATACTTTTCGACCACGGCGGTAACTTATCGAAGCTTTTATTTAAATTTTTACGTCTGCTGATTATAATTCAAGGTATTAAGTTTTATTTACAATTTAGTACATTCAAGAAGGACCAAATTGTATCCACAGTAAACTGTAATGCGTTCATCCCAGTCTACGTAGCGTATTGAATATTGTTACAATTATTTACGTTCTACAATCCAAATCGAAATTAATCAATCAATCAAGTATACTTGATTGCACAACAAATTCGGATTACATTTGTTAAACAAACTTCATATGCAATTAAATAAATAATTGTTTATCTTCTCCTCAATCAAAGTATAACTAATACTATTGCAACATCAAATTTGTGGGAGCTGATGCTTGCACTAGGCATAAATGCCTGTGCTGCGAGTCTTCAAGCCCGCCATTGTACAACTATTTGCAGAAATTTGGACATCCCTCTGACCAGCGGCTAGGGGAGGCTCCAAATTTAAGTACGCCTGGTAACGGCCCTGAGGTATGTGTCATAATCCACCACCCGAGTCCAATACTGTGGTGAATCTATAGCGGGCACTTGACAGCCTTTTAAGAGTCTTCGCTTAACGACTGCGTGTGTTTGACAACTATCCAAGACCGATTGCTTAACAAGACAACCTGTTTTCTCTCTGAATCGTAAGAATAAGTTTATGTTTCGTCATGTTATATTGTCATGAACAGCATTTGGATGTCGTGAACGTAAGTCAACAACATTGATCATTGTAGGTCAATTCATAAGGATTCCAGCGTGACTAAATTTTCATACTTTTAAATACTGCTTTTTTTTGTACTGGCTCATTCATAGGTTTAGCTTCATAGATGATTCATCACTTTTCTTCTTAAGCCGTCTGATAGTAGCTACATTTGATGGAGAAATGTTTAAGTACTCGGTTTGGTTGGTGGTAGGGCATTTTAAATGTCCGCCTGGCTAGCTACCACCATCCTATCTAAATCTGCAGCAGCAATGTTAATTACATTGTTGTGTTCCGGTTGTCAGAGATAAGATAGTCAGTCCCCCAAATGTGCTGGGGTTTCCGGGCCAATACGCTTCCACCTTCGACCTCATCTTCAGTTAACATCAGGTGTGATTGAGGTCAAGTACGAACCCGTCGTGCATAAAAAAAAACACGACCTCAATCAAGTTCACAGTACCAAAGTCTCATGGTGCTCAGATGAAAGGGAAATTTTAAAATCATGAAAGATCTTCAGGTCAAGATCAAAGCCAGGAAAGTTTTTACGCACATTTTCGATTTAGTAAAAGGTATTAAGTAAGAACATGGTGATACTTGCAGTGTCCAAACTAGGTAATATAATTTTGTCTGTATATTTCACCCTGGTGTCTCCCTGCCCTAATAATAAAGATGATCATAACACATCATAATTTCAAAGTATATATACCTAACAACGAATAATATATTTAGCTACACATTGCTTCGTGATCTGGTATGATTTTGTGTATATTTGTGTGTGTGTGTGTGTGGGTGTGTGGGTGCGTGCGTGCGTGCGTGCGTGCGTGCGTGCGTGCGTGTGTGTGTGTATGTTCATATATCTGATTAAATTTTTATACAAAATCTTCCTTTCAATAAATTTAAAGATAAGTACTATAAAATAGAAACTTATTAAGAAATCATATTATAAAATAAAATATCAGATTATTTAGATGATAAACATCCATGGACATAAACAGTCCGTTCGCATAACCAGGCTATTACACAATTAATAATGAAATATTATAATATAAAATAATAATTAATAATTTTGTAATATAAAAACCATTTTTTTTTTAAGTGCAACCTCTCGGTTTCTTGCTTGTTCTTCTCGGGGGAAAATTGCCTTTTGAACAAGCAGTAGCTTTAAAAATGTAAAATCTGTCTATTTTAAGTGTACCCTGTGTACCTACAAAATAAAGCATTTTAGATTTGATTTGATTTGATTTGATTATAGTGTTAGCAATTATGTGAAGTAGTAGATTAAAATTAATGATTATGATATCTTATCTCCGAAACGGTGACTAAGAAATAAGTGAGAGCTAATTTTCTGTACTATCATAGTTTATTAACCTATTTTAAATGAGAATTCCCGGAAACACCTGTGAGCTTGTGAACTGATCCCAATTACAGGAATAACGAAGTTAAGGCGTCGTGAAGCAAGGCCGACTTAATATAAACAGGACGCTTTATTGGAAATTTAGAAAATTAGTCTTTTAATGAATTTGGAAAGTTATTAAAATATATAGCCAAGTATAATCTACTAATTAATGGTTAATGATATTAATTCAGTACAACTTAAGGCGTGGTTACTTTAGCAGCGTATTGACAAAGCGAAATTAAATTATTTTTAACACCCACGAAAAGCGTCAGGTGTTGTGTATTTGACGGAGTTGTATGTGTGTGTTTGTCCGGACAATATATAAATAAATATTTCGGACACTTACACCAATCATCTAGTCCCAAACTAAGCAAAGCCAAACTAATAATCGATAAATATACATAAATATTTATATAAATATCCATGACTCGGGAATAAATGTTTGTATTTATTACACAAACTTTACCTCTCGAGGGATTCGAACCTACAACCGTTGGTTTCGCTGACAGGTCCACTATCCACTACACCAATCGGTCGTCCATATGTAATGGGTAGTCCGATTTGAGTGAAGTTATCTTTAATTATTATTTTTCATATTATTTCTTACCTATGTTCGAGAAAAATAAGTTAAGCAGTTTCGAATATAACTATTAACACAGTTTTTGAGTATTTAGATGATATCATAGTCCTTCGGGGGTTTTTGAGTATTTAGATGATATCATACTCCTTCGGGGGTTTTTGAGTATTTAGATGATATCATACTCCTTCGGGGGTTTTTGAGTATTTAGATGATATCATACTCCTTCGGGGGTTTTCTAAATTTTCAGTTAATAGTTATGAACGCAAAGTTGTAAACTAACAATTTAGTTAGAATTTAGATAAAGCATTTATTTGCATAATACAGAAACACATACAAAAATATTCGACATTCTTAGCCTTATTTCACAGTAATTTCAACCGCCTCCGTGGCTCAATGTAAACAACGTTGGGTTTACGATTCGCGGAGGTCGCGGGTTCGATCCCCAGCGGGGTACACGTTAGTACTCGGTTTGGTTTGTGGTAGGGCATTTTAAATGTCCGCCTGGCTAGCTACCACCACTTTATCTAAATCTCCCGCCAAGCAACAATGTTAATAGCATTGTTGTGTTCCGGTTGTCAAAGATAAAATAGCCAGTCCACCAAAAGTGTTGGGTTTTCCGGGTCAGTATGCTTCCACCTTCGACTTCCACTTAACATCAGTTGTGATTGAGGTTAAGTACAAACTCAAGTACAAAAAAAAAAAAAAGTAAGTACAACTGTTACAACTTATAATAGAGTTGTATGTGTATCTGTACCACAAATGGGCCATCGCTCAGTGTGGATCCTCACCTATAGCGGTAAGAAATTGATTTTCAGCTAGTGCCCACAGTGCGTCACTATGTATCTCATATTTGGCAAGTACTACTATCGACGTTGCAAAATTTTTGTATATGACACACTCAGTGTGCGAGTAATTGACCATCTTCGTGTTGGAATTGGGTCGCGTAAAGCACGTGCCGCGCCGGCGGCGATAGGCGGTGGCGGCAGTGCGAGCGGGCAGCGTGCGGCGAGTTAATTGGAGATGTAAACGGGCGCGCTGTTATGAATAATTCAGGGCGGCCGTGTCGCTGGCGCCGCGCCAACAGCGCTCCGCGCACCCCGCGCCATCGGTGTAAGGTGGGGTCTCAATGTTAACGGTTTATTGGCAAGGTGAATGAAAAATTTAAATTTCAATACCCTCTACAAAATTATAGCGTTGGAGATAAGGTAGTGGGGAAGTGTAAGTCTGATGTTGATGACAATGAGATAAGTAAATTATAAGTGTTGACTGATATGAGAGGTGCCGTCGATTAATAATAAATGTGATGGGAATGGTCCCGTTTATTGGAAATTTGGTCGTGGTCTACAGAAAACGCGTTTACATCGGGGGAAAATAGTTATAATTCACAATAGGCGCGAGAGCGCGTGCCGTCCGACAGAGTTGGATGTTGCGTCCCACTTTCATACGGTCGTCCCGCTCTCGTAGCGAGGACGGCCGACACTACGGAACGGCGCGAGGGCAGTGGATGCGCGAACTTTAAATTTTATATTTTCTTTCTCGTGTTACAAACTCCCCCTCTATAGCGAACATAACGCCCCCGTGTTCGGTATAGTAACCTAGTCTGTATAGTCGGCTAATCTACGCGGCCTACCCCTTTTGCGCTTCTCTCTAATTGCTGGTTGGATGTCGCCAACAACGGGAGTGAGGTGTGATACGTGGTACTTACCCAACAATGATCCATCGGTGACTCGCTCGAGTAGATAAGTAGTCGGGCTGACGATGTCTCGCACGCGGTAGGGTCCGTCGCGCCGAGGGATGAACTTGGGCGTCTGCCCCGTACCTGTATCGTTTGCACCTTGCGTCTTCAGAAGTACAAGGTCGCCCTTCTGGTAGTCAGGAGCTGGTCGACGTCCAGCGTCAGCGTGTTTCTTCTGCACGGCCTGTGCCCTCTCGTGGACGTCGCGGGCGTCTAATAGCATCGTGGAGAGCTTCTTCAGGTAAGGCGTGATACTCGCGAGGACAGGGTCCTTGTCGACGATGGCCTTCATGTCGGTTAGCGCGTCTGCGGGAGCACGGATCTCGCGACCGAACGTCAAGTAAGCAGGTGAGTACCCAGTACTGGTCGTCACAGCGGAATTCATCGCGAATCTCACTGCTGGGAGGTAAGTGTCCCACGTCGTGTGGTCGCGTCCCACTAGTATCGCCAGCTGCGGTTTTAGGTCGCGGTTCTTCCGTTCTATGGGGTTCGCTTCCGGGTGGTAGTATGGTGTCAGATTCTGGTGGATGCCTAAGACATGGCACACTTGCTGCATCACTTCACTGACAAACTGTACTCCGTTATCGCTGAGCAGTCGCCGGGCCACGCCATACCGGAGGAACACCTCGGATGTAAGTATCCTTGCACATTCTTGACTAGTGGGGTTCTTCATTGGAAAGAGCTCTACCCACCGTGTACATACATCTTCTACTATAAGTATCCACTTATTGCCTTCGGCGGTTTCTGGCAGCGGACCAAAAAGATCAACTGATGCAACCTCGAATCTTCTTGCTGTGGCAGGAGTCTGTACCAATCCTGCGGGTTTTCGGTTTTCTGCCTTATAGCGCTGGCAGGCACCACAGCTCTTGATGTACTTAGCAATATAGGTTCGCATACCTGGCCAATAAAATCGCTGGCTTACACGGCGCAGTGTGCGCTCGACACCGAAGTGGCCGGCGGTTGGTGCATCATGATAATCCGCGAGTATTTGTGCGCGCTCATGTTCTGGCACCACCAAACCAGGATCGTCTTCATCTGTATCAGGACCGTAGCGGTAGAGAATGCCATCGGACATTATGTATCCGCGGTCTGCCCATGGTCTCCCCCTAAACGGAGCATCATCGTTCTCCAAGTCTTCGATAATAACGCGTACTTCGGGATCCTTCAGTTGGTTTTCCCGGATATCATTTGGACTTCTCGCCGGGATATCAGCAACGGCGAGGTGCAAATCACAAACAGGCTCAGTCTCCTGTGTGCAGGGTGGCCGTGAAAGAGTGTCTGCGATGACATTTGATTTCCCTGGTGTGTATTCTATACGTAGATTAAACTCCTGCAATGTGAGAGCCCATCTCGCGAGTCTCCCACTGGGCGACTTGGTGCTCATCAGCCACCTGAGTGGTTGATGGTCTGATTTCACTATCACCTGAGCGCCTTCTATATATCCTCCGAATTTATTTACAGCCCAGACGACTGCCAACGCCTCTCTTTCAGTCGTTGTATAGTTGCGTTCAGCGCTGTTCAGTAGTCGGCTTGCATATTCAATCGGGCGTTCATCATAACCCTCCCCCTGCATGAGCACTGCTCCGAGGCAGTAGCTGCTGCTGTCAGTGCGTAACACGAAGGGCAGCGACTCATCAGCTTGCCTCAGGATAGGTGCAGTAACCAGCAGGGTCTTGATGCGTTCAAAGGAGTCAAGTTGAGACATACTCCAGGTCCAGGTGCTGTTCTTCTTCAGCAGGTCGGTAAGAGGCCTGGCGACATCGGCGTAGCCGGGGATGAAGCGCCGAAACCAGCTGGAAGTTTGAAGAAAGCACTTCAATTCTTTAACATTTTGTGGTGCGGACATGGCCACAATTGCCCTGGTCTTCTCTGGATCCATGTGGATACCACCGGGCAAAATAACATGGCCTAGGAACTTTACAGAGTCCCTGGCGAAAAAACTCTTGTCGCGGTTTACTCTCAAGTTAAACATGGCCAGTCGGTCGAAGACCGCCTCTATGTCTTTCATATGGGTCTCGTAATCTGGTGACAGGAGGATCAGGTCGTCTAAGTAGGCCAGTAGAGTGCATCCGGGCAGGTTTGATCTGAATCGGTCGATCAACCTCTGGAAAGTTGCACCAGAATTGCATAAACCCATGGGCATACGCTTAAATCTGTATGTCCCAAGTGGTGTGATAAAAGAGGTTTTGTCCTGGTCATCAGGATGTACATTTACCTGAAAATAGCCAGATCTGAGGTCCAGGGTTGTCATGAACTTAGTGGTCTTAGCCGCTTGAAGAATATCCTCAATCCTCGGCAACGGGTACCGATCAGGTTGGGTAACGGCATTGAGCTTCCGGTAATCAATACAAAGTCTCATACCTCCATTCTTCTTTGGCACCAGGACCACATTGGCAGCCCATGGGGACTCGCACTCCTCTATCACATCTGCATCCAGCAGCTTGTCCAATTCCTCCTTCAGCGCTTCCCTCCTGCACTCAGACATCCTGTATGGCTGACAGGCGATGGGCTCCTGGGCTGCGTCAACTTTGATCCGATGAACAGCAAAGTCGGTAGCCGGGCCCTCCAAAGCGAACTGTTCGGCTCTGTCAGAAATAAATTTATTGAGTGTGGTTCTTTGACTGGGTAGTAAATTATGTCCCTCATTGTCCCTTAAAGTTAGATCAGTAGTATCTACTCGCATTAACTCGGCACCAACAGAATTAATATTAACATCATACTTCTGTACAAAAGAAAACATTTGTTGTGGGGTGTCAGTAAAGCTCCAAGAACTTTGTGATATATTGAGTAATAATCCCGCACTAACAATAAAATCTCTGCCTAATAGGGTCTTTGTATCGGCATTAGGGAACACTAAAAATTCGGTAGGTATATTACGGCCTTCGAGTTGCACATTAATATTAGTGGTCAAAACATTGCGTACCTGTTTGGATCCATCTGCTAATCCCAAGGTCCTCTGAACTTCAGTAAATTTTGAACCACCATCTACCAATATGGAGTACAACATGGGGCTGGCAACACAATGTGTCGCCCCAGTATCCACTATAGCGACCCCCTGTCGACCTAGAATGCTAATATTGACTATAGGTCGCGAGTTGTCTACACTGTCATTTACTAACGAGTGAAAATCCGCTTGTTTAGGTGTAACACTAGCATCTTTACAAGTATTACACTTAGACCTCACCACTCCCGGTTGGCCACATCCATAACATCGAAGAGAAGGCGCATCGGATTTCCCCAATTTATTATTATCAAATTCAGGTTTCTGTTTATTATTTAAATTCCTACAATCGTCAACAGAATGCCCAAATATTTTGCAATAAGCACAACGAATACGCGAACGTTTAGTTTTATTATCATTATTGACATATGAACTACTTACAGTAGGTGCATTGACGTTTCGCGCCAAAGCGCCGGCCTGCGGGGTCGACGCACTTGAGGTCGGGGAGGTAGGTACGAGCGCTGCCGGCGGCGGGCCGCCGTCGGCCCGATCGCTACCTCTACGGCCCGATCGATGGGAATTTACCTCTATACACGCTTCCTCCACTGCCCTCGCTCGCGCGATAAGATCGTCGACGCTGTCAACTGTGTCGCGCGGCACACGTTTTCTAACGCGGATATTCAATAAACCGTACACTATGTCTATTTGCATGGCGGTAGGTAACACATATGGGAGCTTAGCCATAAGGGCACGCACACGCGAAATGTACAAATCGGTACGTTCACTTTGTTTTTGTTCTGAGAGAAAAATGTCTTGGAAAATTTTATATGCTGGACGGGGCGCTCCGAACATTCCGCGTAGCCTGTACACGGCATCTGCCCACGTGTAAACCTCAGCACGAATTCCTCGCCACCACACGGCGGCATTGCCGGTGAGCAACATTGGTAGGCCTCGTAGAGCGTGGTCATCGCTGACATTTGTACACTCTCTGAATACTTCGACGGCGTCAAGGAAAGCCTCCACGGCGTCAGGGCTCGTGTCGCCGTCGTAACGTGCCGTGCACTTTGCCATATTTCCGTGGCATTGAAGCGGCGGCGGCGATGTAGCTGCGGCGTAAGCTGGCATTGGCGGCGGCGTTATCGTCGATGCGGCTCCGTCACTAGCGCTGGCGGGCGCGGTCGCGGACTGCGTCACGTTTCTCACAATACCGGAGATGAGACTCGCGAGTTGCTCCTCTGTGACGAGCAGGTGCGGCGTAGTCAGATCGGGGCTGTGGCGGTTAGCAGTGGTCACGTCGGCGATGGCTGTTGGCGGCGCGTTGCCTACGTCGCGGCCTCGGTCGGCGGCAGCGGGGGGCCCCGCGCGGGGGTTGCACGCGGTGCCGGCGACTTGTCTTGGTGAAGATATTTCCAACTCCTCGTCTTGTGCATCGTCATCGCGTCTTCGACGTCGCGTTTTGGTCATAGTGAACCACAAAAGCACTTGGCGTCGCGTCGGTTACAAATATTTTCGATTGACGAGAATAATCACTGCCGGCGCGCGCACGAGAAAAAAAATGGCGTCGTGCGGGCGCAGTGATGCTTTTCTTGATTTCTCTCGATGTCCTCGTTTTCTGCCGCAAGTTGGGCGTCACTTGTGATGGGAATGGTCCCGTTTATTGGAAATTTGGTCGTGGTCTACAGAAAACGCGTTTACATCGGGGGAAAATAGTTATAATTCACAATAGGCGCGAGAGCGCGTGCCGTCCGACAGAGTTGGATGTTGCGTCCCACTTTCATACGGTCGTCCCGCTCTCGTAGCGAGGACGGCCGACACTACGGAACGGCGCGAGGGCAGTGGATGCGCGAACTTTAAATTTTATATTTTCTTTCTCGTGTTACATAAATAAATAAATAAAAGGTACTTATTCACCACAAAGTTAATTTAACAAGTAATTAATTGATAATAAATTAGGTCAAACTGTGATGAAAAGGTAGGGACTCAGCAGATTTTCTGATTTTCAGTCCCCTCCAAGTGGAGTAGTTGCTACCACCAAGGAATTAATTACTATTACTCTATGAATAAATTGAAACATTAACTAAAAGTAAACAAAAACAAAAATCTATATCTAAAATCAACTCAAAAACAACTGCCAGTGATAAACCATAAAAAGCTGGACACGAGAAGGTATCATGTAGGTAGGTATTTGGTAAATTTTCAATACTTATGTGTGATTGTGCGAGTGAATTCAATTGTTCTGAAATTATTATTACTAATTTAACAAATTTAAATCATATCCGAATCATACCGGCAGAGAAACACCCGTCCAAGAAACTATTTATGTAAAAATGCACACGTTACATGGCCAGGTGCTAAGTTTTTCGAAAGGACCATATGCATGCAGTTTTTCGTTTATGTAATGTACTACATTTTACATTCCCTCTTGAAAGTGCGTAATGACCCAGGTTTTTTAAGTAAGAAGGGTTATTACAGGATAGATGATTATTTAGGCGATAAGGAGGTCTGGTGTTAGCTGGTCGTTATGTTAATTGCTATTGTTTTGTAATATGTAATATAAGATGTAGTATTGTTGTAAGGATGGAGACTAGTTGAAAAGATGTGTTGTTGCGGAGCTTCTTGTCGCTTCTTCTCCCTAACCATAACACCTTGTGAAGCGATGTAGTTAAAAAAAGAAAAATAGCATGTTGACTTTCAATAAGTGATATTTTTGTATCCTACATTGAATAAAATATTTTTGATTTTGATTTTGATTTTGATTTTGATTTTGATTTTGATTTTAATAAATTGACACTTTTGAATATGAAGGAAGTACCTGCTAATATAATTTAGAATAACTTATTGATATTCGGTGTGTGGGTGACCACTATAATAATGTACATACTCTCGGCGGCGAAATTATACCTTAGAATATATCAACCCAGTCTTTGAGCAATAAACAATTATTCCCAGTACCGATGTTCAACAACATCGTTTCCCAAAATAACCCTCTGTGTAGAATGTCTAAGGCATATAACAACCTCAGTTTTGATATAGATCCCTATTGTATTTCCTTTTCCTCAGAAATTCAGTAATCCTTTATTAGCAATAATACATTTGTCATTACAAATACTTAATTTTATTTGCATATAGCATTCATTATAATAATATCCTTGGACATAGACACAGCGTCATCTAGTTCCACATTAAGCAACTATAGGCTTGTGTTGTGGTTGACCGCCTCCGTGGCTCAATGTAAACAACACTGAGTTTACGATTCGGAGGTCGCGGGTTCGATCCCCAGCGGGGTACATGTTTAAGTACTCGGTTTGGTTGGTGGTAGGGCATATTAAAATGTCCGCCTGGCTAGCTACCACCATCTTATCTAAATCTGCCGCCAAGCAGCAATGTTAATAGCATTGTTGTGTTCCGGTTGTTAGAGATAAGATAGCCAGTCCCCCAAATGTGTTGGGGTTTCCGGGTTAGTACGCTTCCACCTTCGACCTCATCTTTACTTAACATCAGGTGTGATTGAGGTCAAGTACGAACCCGTCGTGCATAAAAAAAAAAAAAAAATACCAGATGGTTGATATACTACATAAATACATTTTTATTTGCAAAGAAATTATTATAAATGATAACATCCTTAACTCGGTTACACAATCAACAAATACAAATCCATAACCGTATTCATCACACAAACATATGCCCCTAGCGGGATTCGAACCCGCAACCTTTTGGTATAGTGATCAGAGTTGCTAACCACTACACCAAACAGGTCGTCAAATTATTAATTTGATATTCTCGAAAATAACCGTAACTAAAGCTATTTAGGTATTACTTAGGTATAATTAATTTTTTTTTTCAAATACAGATCAGAGTAATATTTTTAATGTAGGCGGTATTTAAAAAGAAATCATAATTTATCCAATAAGGGTGCCACTGATTGATTAAGCCCACTGAACATCAAATGTATCACGCGGTAAATGTACTTGTCACATACTTACAAATAGCAATAAGGGAGGGGAATTGTATTCCGCGCGGGTTTCGAGTTATTTTCTGCGCGTACTATCACAAAATGTAAATCGATATGTATTATTTTTACACGTGTAGGTTATTTACCACAATTATTTTATTGATCTATAATCTTCTTACTCGTCCTAAGTGGAACCTCACCGTGAGTGCGGATTTTCAGGGATACTGATTGAGTCCTCCCGATAATCCCTACGAAAGCGTCCTGACGATAAATTAAGACTTCCGATTTTACGTCAGAAACGACACGACCTTCGGTAGAGTATCTCCATTTACCCTAATGGTGTCCCCAGGCAAATGGTGCTTCCATTCAGTGAACACTTTACTTGGCAATCATAATTACATACACATTTCAAAGACTTGCTCAGCGGATAGGAAATGAAAGGTTAGAAAAATTACAGGAACCATATTACAGGGCCACACCTCGGGGCATAAAGTTAACTAAGTTAATTCAGACGTTACAGCTTTTTTGATGAAGATCACTTACAGCGTTTTTTTGTATATAAATTGACGATATAACGAACATGCCTTAAGTGAAGTTCTAGTAACAGGAAGACGGAGAATGTTATGCCTTTGTCATTTATTCATAGAGCAAGTAAACTTGTTTGCAAGAACAATGATCTTGTTATTAGTTGTATTCACAAAGTATTCCTGCAAACTACTTCGAATAATAACAATTTCTTTGTTAAGTCCATAGTAAGTTATAGCTAAATTAAAACTTTGCTTTATTCAGCCGGTTGTTTGGGTGATATCAAAAGTTTCAGTGTAACGCCTAGAGGATACAGCTCTGATACAACAGAACTATTCTCTCAATTATTAACTAGCTATGGATATGACCGTAATATCAATCCGCCGGGGGATATCAATTAGTCAGATTATTTCGTACAATCCGCCGCATTTCATTCGAATTATCTATGCAATCATGTTCAGCTAGCTTAACTACAGTTATTCTGGAAAATATTCTGGAACATCGGGTTCCATCCCCAGCGGGGTACATGTTTAGGTAGGTAGTTAGATAGGTTGGTGGTAGGGCATTTTAAATGTCCGCCTGGCTAGCTACCACCATCTTATCTAAAATCTGCCGCCAAGCAGCAATGTTAATAGCATTGTCGTGTTCCGGTTGTCAGAGATAAGATAGCCAGTCCCCCAAATGTGTTGGGGTTTCCGGGTCGATGCGCTTCCATCTTCGACCTCATCTTCACTTAACATCAGGTGTGATTGAGGTCAAGTACCAACCCGTTATGCATAAAAAAAAAACATAGAATCAACAGCATAATTGCAGAAATTATATTATAGTACACTAATACCAAACTTATGCCAATTAGTGATTCTTATTGTGTTACCGACAGTGGTTGTCGTTATAATTGAGTGGGTAACGTTTTAATTATATGACAAGAAAATTGGTACTTTTACATTATTGTTATTATATAGGTATCAATAAAACAATCGTCAGTAATATACGAGTCGTTATGTTAGTGAGTCCAAATTGCATAGTGTTAAAAGTCAAATTAACACTATTGTTTGGTTCCCATCAGGACACTAGGACAAACAAAATCCGTCTGTTCCTGTATCTTCAACAGTATAGACCAGTACTGAGTAGCAGTGTCACTGGTGCGGAGCTTCCAAAATATTTTGCGATCGCCAGTGTAAATCACTGCAAGGACAGGCTTATGTTGAATAATGGGATCTCTGTTCCCTGACCCGGCAGTCGTCTACCTAATCGTAAAGTACTGTCCCCCCCCCCCCCCCCCCCCCCTCCTACAGAACAAACATCGGTCAACACAGCCCTTTGTATCGAATGTGTGCATTATGTAATAGCATAAGAAACCAGATTGATATATTTTCAGGGACAATCACCTTCAGTAAGAAAGTTATCTACTGTAGGTCTTTTTGTATTGTCTTTGTGATGTAGTTTTTTTTTTTTTTTTTAATTAGAATGGGATCGCTCTTGACCTTAATCTGGACTAATGTCGAGATAAGGTCTACGATGGAACGAGCTTTCCCAGAAGATGCCTATTTAACCTGTCTTTAAAGAGCTGCGGGTTATATGCGATTGGAAACACACACGGAGGCAATGCGTTCCACTCCTTAGCCGTGCGCATGAGAAACGAAGACCTAAAACGCTTGGTCCTTATAAAAGGCACGTCAACTAAGTGCGGGTGATATCCTGCGGTACGTCTTGAATTTCGATGTAAGAACGGGGATGGCGGGATCAACTCATGCAGTACTTCAGCACACTCTCCGAAATATATCCGATAGAAGATTGAAAGGCATGCGACTTTCCGTCGGTGTTCAAGGCTGTGTAGATGGGATTCTACCAACTCTTTGTTGCCTATCAATCGCTTGGCTCTGCGTTCCACTGAATCTAAAGCGGCAAGCTGATACTTAGCAGATCCATCCCACAGGTGGCAGCAATACTCCATACCGGATCGGACTTGCGCTTTGTATAAGGTAAGAAGCTGTCCAGGTGTGAAGTATCGCTTGACCTTGTTGAGAATGCCTAGCTTTTTGGCCGCAGTTTGGGCTGTAGATTCAATGGATGTGCCGAAGTTTAGGGTGGATGACAACTTCATGCCAAGTAGCTCCAAGTGATCGGAGACAGGAACGGTTATATTTCGGAAAGTCGGAGTCAAGTTGGGTGGACTCCGTTTGGTGGAGAAGAGACATGCCTGTGTTTTGGAAGCGTTGAATCCGACCAGATTGTCATCTCCCCACTTAGAGACAAGACTTAAGGTCAGGTTCATCCGCTCCAACATGGCCTCTCTCAAGGAACTGATTGTCCCGTAGGTTCCTTGGCTAGATATATATCTCTCTGTGACCGTACTGTCATCTGCATAACCAACAATACCGGGCCGAAGCAAGTCATTAATGTGGAGCAGGAAAAGGGTTGCAGAGAGAACAGATCCCTGAGGAACTCCGGCATTAATAGCCATGAGGTCAGAGGAGCAGCCGTCAATGACTACCCTGATTGACCGTCCGCTCAGGAAATCAGATATCCAGTTGCAGAACCGAACGGGGATGCCATATGCCGAAAGCTTGTTGAGCAAGCTTGCATGCCAGACCCTGTCAAAAGCCTTTGAGATGTCCAAAGAGACAGCAAATGCCTCTCCACACTTCTCAATGGCCTCGCCCCAGCAATGTGTCAGATACACTAGGAGGTCGCCAGTCGATCGCCTTTGGCGAAAGCCAAATTGTAGATCGCTCAGCAGATCATTGCTCTCTAGGTACCTCAACAACTTGCTGTTAAGCACTTTCTCCATGACCTTGCAAAGGATGGAGGTGATGGCGATAGGTCTGTAGTTGACAGGGTCGGCACGACTCCCTTTCTTAGGGATAGGCTGCACATTTGCAAGCTTTTGTAGTTAGTTAATAGTCTATTTTATTCTTAAGTATTGAAACTGTTTACCTGTGTGCATGCTGTGTTCACATCCAGTAGGATATATTCAGTTAATTATGTCGTAATGTTGGGTAAGACAAAAAATATTTTGAATTGTGTCCAGTTTTGTGAACCGTTTAAGAAAAAAAAAGAGAAGACTATTATAATCTACAAAGAAAGAAAGAAAGAAAAATTTATTGAAGCCCATCTCATGACACAAACAATCAGGTACAAATATTACACAGTCGAGACACTTGCAAAAAATAACATTGTGTTTGCCATCTAATTGTCGGTGTCGCAAGGTGGAGTCAAAAAGGTCTCCAACTCAGCATGGGTTGTAGCCGTTCACTACAACGCTGGTTTTCAGTGGAGCCTCCAAATGACGCACGTATCTACACGCATCTAGTATGTAATTAAAAAAAAACTGTTTAAACTTACCGTCAGTGTCCGATCGGCGTCCGTGTTTTCGCCTTAGGCTCCACTTGGGTTGCTCTTTTTGAATAAGTCAATACAAATACAATTTGAGATACCTAATTGTAAAATTTATGATTCAACAAAGAAAAATAAGAATAAAATATACTGGATAATGGCGAGCGGTTCATGTCCACGCATTCCTATCATCCATGCCTTGGCTGTTCTCATTATAAATGATGAATCGAATTTGCACCCGACTTGAGAAAAGGAATAGGTTCTAATAACATCTTACTGTATTTTTTATGTATATTATAGAGCACGAAATTTGAATCGGTTGTTTTGCCATTTGGGCGTTCAATTATAAAGTATGATTAAGATCAAAATCATCAATACGACAACGCTCCCGTTGCGCGTGCGCATTATCCGCTATTCGCACGACAAACGTTGGCATACGCGCGCGAGGAATCACGGATACGGCGATTCGGATTCAGTTAGGTTGACTGTACCTAGAAATCTACTCCACTTTTAGACATTGTGGAAACCAATACTCCAGTTAGAAATTACAGTAGTATACCTAATACAGAGCCCCCGGACAGTTGTTTGCTCGGCGATATCAATCAAAGTGGGCTATCTGGGGATATCGACCGTCTAATTGTATCCCAACTTGCCAATAATGGCCCAACTTGCCTGGACGACTCTCGCTGCTAACTATAATTGGATTAACACCCGCAGATTCGACTGACAGCGAATGGGCTTCCCCGTCCCACTTCAGTGGTCGTTACAGTGATTGTTAGTACAGTAGGTACAGGTGACGTAACAATATTGTTGGGAGTTAACTCGGACGTAAAATTGACAGGTTTCGAGACGGTTCAGTGTTGCCATGTGGCGAATAAGAAAATGCGGAAACAGTGGTTCAAAAACGCTGAATTTCATGCATAAAAAAATTCAAATGTCACAAAATACAAAATTGACAAATATGTCAAATGTCAAAAAGGTAATATTTATTAGATTTGTTTATTTCTATGGCGAAAACAATCTCCGGGCCAACTCTTTGCCTGAGAAACCAACAGGAACACTAGTTTCGAGCATAAAAGTGACATTTATGGTTTTATCTTTTGTTTTTTTTTTTTTTTTTTTTTTTCGCTTTATTCACTCCTCTCGGAGAAGGCAAAGGGATCTAAGCCCATACAGCCATGTCTTATTTCTTCAGTTTATAAGTCAGTCTCAGTCAAAACAAGTAATTCATCGTATACTTGGCGTATACAGAGTCTAGTCACGGTCAAGTAATTCTTCAGTAAAGTGGCAGAATGCTTTACAAAAGATTTGGCGGCTTTTTGTAGAAACCCGAAAGCTTCGTTACGCACTTTAATTTACAATTCCCTTCACTTGTACACCATCACTAACTTTTGCTGCACAATATTCTGCCATATTAAGCTTTAAAAGTCAGAATGCACAAATTATAAGATTTATAAACAAAAATGCAACTTCACTCGCCGAGATCCCGCCAAAAAACTTTATCTTTTGTTATTGCTTAAGTCTGTCTCTAATTCTTTTTAATTTGTGGCTTGGAAGGCAGGTTAGGGTCGGTAGTAGCTACATTACCACTGAAATAGTAAAGAAGTACGTGTGATGAAATAATAGGAAATAATATAAATAAAATTATAAAATAATTTAAGTTACTTGAGATATTTGATAAAAGCGGAACCGTGTTAGCCTAAAGCGGATCCATTAGCAGAAATAGCAGCACAAAAAGCAGAAAAGCTCTCTTTGAGTGATACAATCGCTTATGTTCTTAAATAATCATTCAAAAATTTATTATAAATTATGTTGTACAATGAAAGTTAGTTTTTTACAATTACAATGCAATAACGCCCTCAATGCAGTAAAGTTATAAAAACCCTTTTGCATTTTTTTTTAAATTTGTAGTGGTTGACCAATAAAACAACTGCAAAAAGTTTGATTATAAAACTTGTAGGCACTTGTTGATTGACATTGAAATAAACAATTTTTGCTCGCCGAGTGCGGGATTCGTTTATTCTAAATTTGACTTAAAAAAAAACTTTAGAAAAAACGGCCCCGCAAAATTATTGCAATTTCAGTGCGAAGTTACTATCTTATAAATGATTCTTCCGCCTAGTTGGTAGAGAACCAGATTATGGACCTCGCATTCAATCAAAATCAAAATCAAAATATGCTTTATTTTGTAGGTACACAGGGTACACTTAAAATAGTCAGATTACATTACATTGTAGTATGTATGTGTGTGTCACCCCCTACCCCTCGTGTGCGTAGCTCTAGGTACAATTCAATAATTATACTTAGAGCTACGTACACGAGGGATGGGGGGTGACACACAGAAAAATATTTTCTAATATTTAAATATTTTCTACCCATCAAGGCTTTGTATCAATATACAAATTTAATTCTTCTCGTCAAGTCTCAACGTGATTTATACTACGTTCTGGCTCCAATTAACACTCTATGCGATTATATTCTCGATGCAACAATCTACTGCATTGTAAAAGCGGTGTATCTGGCAATACAGAGACGGCGTCATCTTAATATCGAGAAGTAGCTTCACTTCATTCGAATACTTATACATAATATATTTGGAATGCTCTCCTTTGCACGTTTTGTAAGTAACTTACCCTCCACGCTTCACCGCTCAAGTCGCAAGAGTATATATTTTCGTTGAAATTTCAATTTCTTTCCTTCCCGTAGTTAAATTCATAATATGATTTGATGGAGCTACGGAAGGTAGCGGCGGGAGAAGGTCGAATGGGAGAGACACGAACGAGAATAATTTTATTTGTCTGAAACGGAATTGAAAAGAGTGTGGCCGCCCCACGCCCGCTGCTCTAACAATGTTTGCGAAATTTTCATTCGGCTTTGGCGAACGAAAACAGGACTGTTTCAGTTTATCTAGGACAATGTATACTTGTTTCGCTAACTAATCTTGTTGTGTAGGGTTAATGAAGCTATTTCGATCAATAAAACTATAATTATAAACTTGAATGTCATATTTTCATCAAACTTAGCTAATAAATACACAAAACAACTAGTCAATATCAAGACAAGAAACTACATTCATATAAGAACAAAGATAACACTAAAAGACGGAATACATACTTGGATTGACCTAATTCCAATTTAAAAAATTATGTACATATTTGACGAACTTCGTGGCCATCTCAGAACTATAGCCTTGGTTTGTCTATTGGGCAATCCCACGGGTTGTCATCCAGAGAGTAGGTTCTGTGCCTGCCAGACAGATTGGAAATTTCGCTCGGCCACGTCGGTCGATCTGGGAGCGCTCCCGACAGGCACTAGACGAGCATCGAGACCTAGCTTTGGCACATCAGCCCGAGGAATTGCAGGTAAGCAAGCCTTGGCACCATCTAAATAGTCTTCGAGGCAGTCGCGAACCAGCTGCTCCTAAAATTATCTACAGCCCTGCCAACCCTCCAGACCAATACTGAAAACTAAGAAAACCTCCGAGAGAATCAATGATTATATCATCCATATAAATAAACCAATAAATTAAAAACTAAATATTCGAAACGGCTTAACCGATTACCATCAAACATAGCTAAGTACCACCTCACAACTGTTCAGCTTGACGCTACAATAACACAGACAGACAAGGGCATACAGGAAGACAAAGGCTTAAAACTTATTACACCCCTTTTTCTGCATCGGGCGTTAAATACCAAGAAAGTTAAACAATAAAAAACTGTGTAATTTAACAGTATTGTATTATGGTGTTGCTGGCTGCAAGATGGTGTCTAAATAATGAGCATGAGCTGTATTCGCAAAACATGATATCTATTGTAATCGATTCATTCATCGTACAATGCCAAGTCGATAGAGAGACGGAGACAATCGTCACACAATATTTCAGAAGATCTCAGTAACATTGAAAACTTATACGTAAACTAAACGTTGTCTTCTGCGTTTAGTTAATAATATTACTTGTCGGGTTGCCTCGAAGATTTACAAAATACATAACCCGTTTACGGATAAATAGCGTCAGTATTGTACGTGGGGCTTAGTGGAACGGCAGAGTTTAGTGGGGCGACAGGGAAGTGAGAAGCCTGGTCCATAGCAGCTCATCCGGCGACGAGCGAGCTGATAACACGACCCGCTTGCAGGAAGCCTGCGGTTAATATTTATTAGAATTTATTTTTCCACATTATTGAAAATATTATGTACGTGTTAGGAAGAAGTGGACAAGGTAAAGGACCGGATGATGTGACTAACGGTGTTCATAGCCGACTTGATGTGGTTGGGAAACTATGATGAATGAAGGTCTTATGTAATACTTACGTAGGTATCGGAATATTTGTGGGTAGAAGTAATTTTCAGGGTAATGAATAAGTTAACAATAGTTTGTTATGGACGTTACACCAAGATACAAAAAGTTAAATTGAAACTAGAAAAGAAATAAATTCTAAATAAGATGCGCACAATGCTGTCACGTGGTGCGGCATGCACTAATGGGTTAGCAGTTAGGGCATGCTGCGACGCATCACAGCACATTTTAGTGCTCGCAGACGCCCTGTGGCGGTATAACGCTACGTCAGTATAATCATGAATAATACTATAGTTACTGCATATTTATATACGATGCATTTGTCTGTTATAGTTCTGGTGGGGTTAAATGAATATGTTTTCTGAAAAATTTTGTCTGTGGAAACTGTTTGTCAAATAATTATTATTTTACCAATTTGTTTCTTGTATTATGCTTTGACTGTTTGTGTTCTTAAAATAAAAGTATATAATAATATTATAGATGCATACGCCAGTGAGTCTGTGAATGCGTGTTTCACGTGATATAAATTTTCTTTATATTGAATTTAGACAATGATATTCTTTTTAATTTCAACATTAATGCTTAAAAAGAACCATGTGAATCAACCGCCAAATCTCGGAGATATCGGTGTACATACATAAAAAAAAAAAAAAAAAAAAATACGCGCCGAATACAGAACCTCCTCCTTTTTTGAAGTCGTTTAAAAAGCTTTGATTCTGACTAATTTGAACAATTTTAAGTTATTGATAAAATGCCTCTTTTGTAGTTTTAAATTCTCGAAAATAGCAGGTACAAAAATGGTTAGATATTTATTTACAATTAGCTTTACCGATTTTCATAAAGCATGGCTGAGAAAGTCATTCAGACATAATGCCCATCGTTTTTGTCGGGGGTTTATATATCTTTGCCCACACACACAGCGCCATCTAGTTTCACAGTTTCAGTGAATAATGCAGATTAAATCTTAAAGTACAAATCTTTTCAAATCAAGAAGGATTACAACAAGGCAATACAAAAACTAGATATATAACTAATATTATACAATGAAACTTTCCTATTATATTTGTATTCCATTCCAAATGATAAATAAATTAAATTGTCCAAATACTACAACAGCGACAATAACAATAATGCCAACAATTCAAAAAGCTGCTCCGTCACGTTCTTCGGCGAACAGTCGCTTTGTCACATCACACGGACGTTTAACAAGGGCTCGTTTGTCATCCATCGAATGACTATTAAGCCGGAGATATTGGATGTTTTGTCGCATGACTCGCGTATCATCTGATGCCAAATTCCACCTCAACGGGCACAGAATGAACAATGACAGCCGACCAACCACAATTAAACGACAATATCGAATAACCACTTTATGTCTCATCAAAAAATCAGCCTGTCTGTAATTGTGTCGATTTCTGAACGTAGAAACTCAATTTGAGTGTGTCGATACAAATGAGATAAAAAAAGATTTTCGAAAACACGTGAAAAATCAGTATACATTTTCATTGTTGCAAAAATATAAGTAAACCTTCAAGCTTGAGACGGTTTAACAAAAGAAGTTACAATATAATGAAACGTGAATTGTTAGAATTTAGCACACCTTGCTTCAGTATTTGCAAAACCATCTCTCGCTTCGAATTCTGGCTATGTTTAGAGAATATTTCGAGTTACCTGACGATATCCGCAATTGTCTGTTCCATGTTGCCAAACAATATTGTAACGTGTGCTTTGTGTACTGAATTCATACATTTCAGAATTGAAACATTCATATGATTCATATTCCGAGGAAACCTTAATTGGATTAGGGTATTCAAGCATTGCTATGTACTTATATCATTGTACGACCAAAATAGAACGTTCGCTGTATTTTT
The DNA here is from genome assembly GCA_949316235.1 of Oegoconia quadripuncta. NCBI lineage: Eukaryota > Metazoa > Arthropoda > Insecta > Lepidoptera > Autostichidae > Oegoconia > Oegoconia quadripuncta. Next base: position 38,216,053 of record OX438746.1, read on the forward strand.
TATTTTACTTTTAGCCTGTAATGTTTTATCCGGCGTTTGAGCCAATGTACGTACGGACCGCTATTCAAACACAAAACATTAATATTAATTTGCGCGGCGCTTTAACGACGTTGCCGGAATATTTGCCGGTAATTCTGTAGTATTTGCCTCGAGGGGCACGGACGGGGTGAGGGTGTGGGGGGCGGTGAAATTCGACCGTTTTTATTCAGTTTACATAATAAATTAGGTGGCGATGACGTCACGCAGGTCAATTAATATACTCTACGTTCATATATTGCCAGAAAAGAAGTCGTGTTACGCTTCACGACCAGTTTAATTTCCTGGCTCTTTATGCAGTGAGTCGTTCGACAAGCAATTACAGAAGTTATTCCTTTCGACTCGAATTTCACTAGGAAGTGAATCGATGCGCAGTTGGCTCATTGAAACTTCAACCTCATTGAAACTCAGCAGAATTTAAAAGTGTAATGAGCAAATTGTGGAACAATGAAACCGCCTGTCTATTGTATCGTTTAAAACATGAAATGTTTTATCGTGAAGTGAATTCCATTCTATTTCGAATTCTACAGTTCCAGCAGACTACGTATTCAAATGTATTGACACGAGAAACAAAACTCGCCTCCATGCGTGTGTGCGACCAGTCGAAATTGACCCACGGTTCTCGACATAATCATCTTTACCATATGGAAATATACACTTTACGGGTGTTTGTTGCGATTGGCCGAGCGACAGACATTAATTCTCGACGAATCGGAACGGATATGCAGGTCCGGTGATGAGCCATCGGTTGGAGAAAGTTAGATGAAATAACTTCGCGGATCGATACATCGTTATCAGCGTTTATGAGACACGGAATACGTTCCATTTATAACTTGGATGCAACGACTGTATGTTTGCTTTGACAACAGGCGATCATAGCATATAGATTATTATGAAGAGCATTATTGTTAACAATACTGGGTCATCGTTGCGTTAGACAAACGTAGTTAAATCTGTTGAAATACGTTCCAAAATTTCAATTGAGTGGAAGTGTTTTTCTACCTACAAAAATGTCCCATCGCTGTGGGTTGTCTGGAAGAGATCGCTTTTATTGATAAGACCGCCTAATTGTGTTCTATTGTTATCATCAAAAATTATTGTAAATTATTTTGCGCAATAAAGAGTATTTGTATTGTATTGTATCTGGGGGCACGGCAGTGCCCCCGCCAAGTCGAGCGCGAAGCAAACACTGCCGTACCATCCTTTACTGGAACCATTTCGCCGCATTTTCAGGCCCCTATTTTAGAACCTCTGGATAAGACTAGAACGCAGAAATTTTCGTCATCCAGTAAGCTATAATCACATACTTAAAATCCAAAATTTCAAGTCTGTAGGTCATTTAGTTCCGAAGTTAAGCGAAAGCAAAGTTTCGCATTTATGACACTCACTCACTCACTCACTCACTCATGATCATCAAAATAGAACTAGTACTTCCCATAAACTCAGAGAGCTGAAATTTGGTACAGAGTTATGGTTCAATGGCCACATAAAGGGAAAACTATAAAAACTAGGATAATCGAAGATCTGGAGTACCTGGTGACCCTGATTAGGTAACACAAGAGCCCAACCAAACTATTAGAGATCGACATATACCGCCTTTACAAAAAATATTCAACTTGGTGGGCCGCTTCATTTGATGTCAAAAATCGAAGGTCTGAAGTATCTGATGAAGAACCCTCAGCTGGTCTCAGCTGTATTAGAGATATGGTAATGCCCCCTTCTACTATTGGTACATAGAAAAATCGACTGTCATTGCAAAAATCCAGCGTAGTGGGACACATCTTCTAATTTAATCTAGCCTATAGCATCCCACTGCTGGGCGCATGCTTCCCCTTCTGCTTATAATACGCATATAAATAAAATTAAAGGAAAACTCAGGATAAGACTACACTGGCTTTTATACTTATACTTACAAGTTTACAAGAAGAAATAGTCGAACGATTAACTTTATATCTGACGAAGAACCCTCAGCTGGTCCCAGCTGTATTAGAGATATGATAATGCCCCCTTCTACTATTGGTACATAAAAAAATCGACTGTCCAGCGTAGTGGGACACATCTTCTAATTTAATCTAGCCTATAGCGTCCCACTGCTGGGCGAATGCCTCCCCTTCTGCTTTTAATACGAATATAAATAAAATTAAAGGAAAACTCTGGATAAGACTAGACTGGCTTTTATACCTATACTTACTTATACTTATTACAAGTTTACAAGAAGAAATAGTCAAACGATTAATTTTATTCTACTCGAACATTACACAAATTAAATAAACAAACGAAAATTTGGCCAAAATATAATGCATTGGCTAAGAGTGGCGGTGATACCCGCACGCGTCGCTAGATGGCGTTGACTGTATTTTAAAACGCGCTTACGTTTTGTTTTTCCGATAACCTTATATGGCAAAGTGGCAACCGGCCGCGTTACAGTCGTTTACGACATTCTTCTATTGCGCTTGAAAATGTTTGCTAGGGATTAGGAGGGATTATTTGCATTTCGTTGATTTCGCTGATTATTTCGTGAGGTTTGCTAAGGTTAATTGGCAGGTTGTTATTATATGGTTAGGAATTATATGGTTAGTGACGGATTACTGATTATTACTTAATTATCAGAATTAAAAGAAGTTTCAATTGAATACTTTATTTAATTGTTAATTATTTAGTACCTACTTTTAGTTTTCTAGGTTTAATTTACAGTTAGGCAGTACTTCGAATAGCGTTCGTGTTTATAAGTACTTTTCTAGTATTCTAGTTTAGTTTATTTAGTTAGATATTACTTCGTTTCGTTTAAAAATATCATTAATTTAGCTGTATTTCAGTACTAGGTAGGTAGTACCTTTGGTAGAAAGTTCATTGATAATTAATTATATTGACACTTGTCTAATAATTAAAGGTTAACGTTTTGCTTATAGTTTGTATAGATTGAGTAGGCAGAGTAATATTTTCTTTAAGTTTTTTTTATTAAGACAAAAGAAGTCTTAAAGATATAAGTAAGTTTTAGTCTAAATATTATCGGTATTTCTGATTTGTTGTCCATATACTAAAGGTCGTTGAGTTTAATTGTGTTTGATTTCGCAAGATAATAATAATTAGTAAAAAATGTCGATAATATTCAAAGACGACGATGAACTTATTGGCTACCAAGTAGTTGGTATGCCCAAAGACGGGTCTTGTCTCCTCCATTCAATATCTTTCTTAGTGTATGGTAGAACTGACTCAACTTTCAGTATCAAGTATATTTGTAGAAACGTGGGCATATATATAATATGCCCACGTTTCTACAAAAAGAAGTGAAATCCCACCAAAAACATTCTGTAAAAAACTAGCCAAGTCTCGATGGAGCTGCTTGATTATCTCTAAAAAGTAATGAAATCTACACAAAGTCGTGCCAAGTGTAAGGTTCCTTACTGCGATTTCTTTATTATTATAGTTAATGTTGTGTGACTTGGCCGTTGAAGGGTACACAGGGGTACAAAACCAGGTGCTCCATGACACCATTGCACCAATCTGTCGCCAGAACCGCTACGCATTGACGATGGAAAATTGCCACTTGGAAAACGTTGATTCAATAACCAGTCTATTGTAGGCTTGATAAAGCCACTAACGTATAAAGAATGTTATGTAAACGCCACACAGATTATTCGCTAATAGTTTGCCGTTGAACATTCTTAATAACATTGGTGCAATGGTGTCATGGAGCACCTGGTTTTGTACCCCTGTGTACCCTTCAACGGCCAAGTCACACAACATTAACTATAATAATAAAGAAATCGCAGTAAGGAACCTTACACTTGGCACGACTTTGTGTAGATTTCATTACTTTTTAGAGATAATCAAGCAGCTCCATCGAGACTTGGCTAGTTTTTTACAGAATGTTTTTGGTGGGATTGTATTGTTCTGCACTGTGACCGTAGCAAAAAGTTTACTCCAGCACGATGTGGAACTAAACATAAGTAAATATTTAAAATCTTCAACACAAATAAATTATGCTATTTGGCCAACGTATCAGTATTGCCATTCAACGAGGTAATGCTGCCAGCATGATAGCGATCTCGAACACGTTTTCTACCCTGCTTAGATTTCGGGGCTGAATACGTGTTTTGGAGTCCTTGCTATGATTCGTTTTCTTCTAGTTTTCTGAATTTTGGGTGTACATAAGTAGTTTAATATGTTTTATTAGTAAGCAATATTATTGTTTTGCAATTCTATGGACTATACGAGTATAAGATTTAAATTTCTCTGTACTCTTTTCATTTTTCCAACTTTAAATTACTGAAGTGATCTATACGAAAATCTGAATGCCCTGAGAACAAATTCTCAAACTCAAATCATTTGTTGCATTCCTTATGTTTTGTTTTGATGACATTATAGTGTATTGTATCAATAAGGACCTTGTGAAGGCACAGCAACATGAGACAGTAGCCATGCACTAATTTAAATAATTACATAAAATTCTTAATACATTACTTACCAGCTAGATATTTAACCTATTATATTAACATTGGAACCTTCAATAAACGAGCCTACACCTTCCTCAAAGGCCGGCAACGCATCTGTGACCCTTTTGGTGTTGCGGGTGTCCATGGGCGGCGGTGATTGCTTTCAATCAGGTGACGCGCATGCTAGTTTGCCGCCCTCTCTAATAAAAAAAAAAATTACATATATGTATTTTTACCATTGTATTATTATTTTTCTTTTAAATTTTTTATATTGTATTATTATTCATTTATGACATTTATTCGTATTATATTTTTATTTATTTATGTCATTTATTTATAGTATTTCATCTGTAAAAGTTTCGGTCATGTATTCATTTATTGTGTAATAGCATTTTTTAATTAAAAGTTATTTGATTAATTGTTTGAATTTCTTATCTTCCGTTTAGTAACGTAATTAGTTAGCTTACTGAATATTCTAGATGACGTTGATAGTGTACCGGACGAATGCATTTTTAGGTTTATTTTTAGGAAATTCCGAAGCTTGTCCGTCAAATTTCACTACCGGACCCGTGGTATACCCCCGAGCTTCCTACTCGTGACGCATATACAATAGGCTAATATTTGGCAAATTATTAACTTCATAAATGTAGTCACCAGGTCCGAGAATCCAGATGTCGCGTACTCCTTGCGGTTTCGAAGACTTTCTTTAATTACCTTTCTTTGATGTCGACTCTTTGGATGAAATTGTCCAGACCTATTCTAATGACTCAACATGGTGTGTATAAGTTTCTTACTGGAACACAAAATTGCGGTAGAATAAGCAAGACTATATTACCCAAGCGGTTCGTAAACAAGAGTTTGGTAACAAGTAAGTACCAGTTGCTCAAAATGTCAAGTTAGGTAGTTTAATGGGTACATTAGCAGACATGACCCGTACAGGCGATAAATTTCGTTGGACTAATACAGTGTGGGGTAATAAAGTGAAGACTGAAGCTTGAGGCAGTTAGGGAGCGAGGAACGTATCGCGCGGGAACACGGTGCCGACGCCTACCGCGCCGCGGTGGGGTCTGAACCAACAGCGGGAGAGATGGCGAAGTTTTTATGAGGTTTATGTGAGTCTTTTACAGGATACACTTCAGTGAGAGTGCGTTGGAATTACATAACCTTATTCCACCATCGACTTCTAGGCGTGGGGAGGGATCCACCCGTATGTAGTTAACATATCGAACATTCGCACTAAGCGGTTCGACTCTTCGTCTATAAAACGAAGCCAAGGCATTGGAACTGCCTTCCGGCGTGAGTCTTTCCTGAACCCTACAACCTTGGGATCTTCAAGAGCAGGGTGGATAGGCATCTACTGAGATCACGTGCTTCATCTTCGGCCACATCGTCACTTCCCATCAGGTGAGATTATTGTCAAATGCGTATCCAGTTATACAAAAAAAAATTAAAGCAGTTCGTGTTAAGCATATGTCGTAATGTAAACGCTAAGGTATGGAATAATCAGCTAGGGTTGGCTCTAAAACGTGCCGTCCAATTCATGGAAATACTCGTATGAATATAAAGTCAAAGTCAAAAAATGCTTTATTTTGTAGGTACACAGGGTAAACTTAAAATAGTCAGATTTTACATTTTTTAAGCTACTGCTTGTTCAAAAGGCAATTTTCCCCTGAGAAGAACAAGCAACACTTGTCACCCGAGGAGCAATCTTGGATGGCATCATTATCATAGCAACCATGCTACGTCCACTGCTGAACATAGACTAGTTGGAAGCGGCCTGCGACTTCCCGCGACCTTAATCAGATCACCTGTCCGGCTTGGGTATAGGTGTTCAGTTAAACTTCAGTTATTCAGTTAATTTGATCTTGTATTGAAACACCAATAATCGCTGTCTGCAGAGCTCGTTGTTCAAACATGAGCAATGCTTTTTTTATGCAGAACGGGTTCGCACTTCACCTCAATCACACCTGATGTTAAGTGAAGATAAAGTCGAAGGTGGCAGCGTTCTGACCCGAAAATCCCATCTTATTTTGTGGACTGGCTATTTTATCTCTGACAACCGGAACACAACAATGCTATTAAGATTTCTGTATGGCGGCAGACTTAGATAAGATAGTGGTAGCTAGCCAAGCGGACATTTAAAATGCCCTACCACCAAGTAAACCGAGAACTAAACATGTACTCAGATCGAACCCTGCGACCAGCGATTCGTAAGCCTTATGTTGTTTACATTGAGCCACGGAGGCGGTTGATAATGTAATATAATTAAACAAAACTACTAACTATATGTTATCAAGATAGTTGTGTTTACTAATGGCAAAAATTAATTCCCAGATGAATGTTCGTCAGAAGTGACAGCCGCTGTCAAACAACTATTAGTTCGCAAAGGTTGGATTACCTAACGGTAATTATCCAAGTTTTTCTTCTTCAGAAAGTTATCAGTTGAGCTCACAACTTGCGCCAGCGCCTGATAGCCTTGAGAAATTCTTCGTTTATATTGAGAACTAGCTTTTCGTCCGCGGCTTCGCCTGCATTTAATGACTTTATCGCGGAAATTGGTTTATCCTTAAAACGCTTCCAACTTCGACCTCATCTTCACTTAACATCAGGTATGATTGAGGTCAAGTACCAACAACGGGTTGGTATGCATAAAAAAAAATCCCGTGGGAACTACTCGCTTTATCGGGTTAAAAATATCCTATGTTTCAATCTGACGACGACCAACGACGATCAAAATGACGACCTGCTTGGTGTAGTGGTTAGAAACTGACTGCTTTATCAAGAGGTCACGGGTTCGAATCCCGCTAGGGGCATATGTTTGTATGATGAATACAGACATGTGTTCCCGAGTTATGGATGTTTTTCATTTATATATGTATTTATTTCCAAAAAAAAAATATATTTGTGTAGTTTATCAACCATCTAGTATCCATACCACAAGCCTAGATGCTTACTGTGGACCTAGATGGCGCTGTGTGTATGCGTAAAGATATTTAAAATCTAGGTTATGTTCTACCTATATACCAAATTGAGCAACAAACAAACAAACATACAGACTTTCGCATTTAAAATATTAGTTAGATAAGAAACTTTTAATCTATTTATTGATACACATTCATCTTAAATAACTAATCACATTATCCCAATCCCAACTAATATGATAAATGCGAAAGTCTTCACACCTACACGGCTAGACGGATTTGGATGAATTTTGGTGAGTAGACAGATTAGGACCTGGATTAACATATAGGCAATTTTTTCTGCTGAACCGATTTTGATGAAGTCGCGGGCGGAAAGCAGTGTTACGTAATCCGATCTGAAATGTGGCAACAGTCGTACTTCAAAACCCACGTATGTTTTTTTATATTCCATATCAAGTGTGGTTTCGGCACTTGAAAAACTGTGACTCAATTTAAACAAGATAACTCAAACTCAAAGCATTTTATTTCAACGTAAGATACATGATATCATTTGTTGAATATCAATTTAAATCTATTGGAAATAAAAATAGGGCTAAGCATTTTTCGGTCAGTCAGTATGTCCAAGCTACCACCGCTTCGGAAAGGGAAATCATCTGTGGGAAAAGAAGCGGCGCAAGAAACCCACAGGATCATTTTCTTTTCTTTTTTTTTTTTTATATATAAAAGTATACAACTAATACAATTTTATAATTTTTGGGAGCTGGGCGAAGTATAGGGTTAACGAATCCGAAGTCGCAGGCTCGATTCCCAGCGGGGTATATGTATAGTACTCGGTTTGGTTAGCTACTACCATCTTATCTAAGTCTGCCGCCAAGCAGCAATTGTTGTGTTCCGGTTGTTATAGAATACTAAATAAAATTGGGGTTCCGGGTGACTGCGCTTCCACCTTCGGCCTCATCGTAATATGATTGAGATCAAGTGCAAACTCGTGTAAAAAAAATGCGTATATGTATGATAGACATTAGTTAAAAGTAAAATGTTTTAAATTGGGATACACACGCCATTAGAACATTCATGAAAAGATGATCTTCTAATTAAAACTTACTTATAGTGTTTATATTTGTTTACATTCATTTAATGCCGATCGACTGGTGCAGTCCCTTGTGACCCTGCCTTCGAACCCAACCGTCGAGGGTTTCAATCTCGTGAATGAAATGAATACGAACATTTATTCCCATGGATGTTTCCATGGATGTTTATATAAATATTTGTGTATGTTTATCCGTTATCTACTATCCATAGTGACTTTGCCTAGTTTGAGATTAGATGATTGGTATGAATGCCCAAAATATTTATTTATTATTATTAGACTAGATAAACAGTATGTAAGGTATTATTTAATAAACAATTATGATTTTACCAATGAGAGTGTGTTCTTTCTTCCCTACATTTTATTACGCTGCGCATGACATCAAAAAACTTAAAGCCGCACCATAATAATATAAGAAACAATTACCTACAAGTCTTTCGTTTTTAGGCAAACACAGAGTACTCTTACGCATAGCAACAAATACCTCGCTGCGTGTATTCTCCTATTGGTCGGGGGGCGTAGCCGGCCGGCAGCGGCGTACGACCGCTTAAATTGAAAATGTACTTTAAGGTGATCAGGCGGACCTCTTTTCGATCGTACTTTGACGAGCCTCCTGTCCCTTGCACATTAACACCACGTCGATGCTAATTACCAACGTGTAGCCTACATCATCATCATATCACCCGAAAGACGTTCACTGCTGGACAAAGGCCTCCCGCAAAGATCGATCCTGAGCTGCCCGCATCCAGCAGCCTACATGGACATAGAAACAAATAACCATGAACTCTCGAAAACTGATGATCCTGGAGTAATCATTCCTTTACCAAAATGAACGGTCTCGAATTCGATTTCGAATGACAGCTGTTAAAAGTTAAAAAACTGTAAAAATTTAAAACATTTCGGATTCATGAAAAATCTAGCGATAGTAGCAGTAGCCTTACTCTGCCCATTTTATTTTTTTGTCTATGACAATATAAAAAGGGCGACGTGATTGTTTAGTCCTGCTTCCTGTCAGTTTAACATACATACGGTTACGGTGAAAACATTACCCTTATGGCCTCGTTGTCGTAGGGTAAAAAAAATACGCTAATGAAACATTTATCAAAGCAGTCGTTAAGTGAACGAAGCCTGGCATTCACCGCGTTACTGGGCCCGGTCCCAATGAAGCGTCACAATGCGGCGCTGACAATGCGCCCGAGCGTTTATATTAATTGCCGCGTACTATTCACGTTCCAACGCGGCAGCCGCTTCATTCAGAGCTATTCACACCTCGCCCGAAGCGGTGATGTATGGCCGTGCTGGGTAGATAACGCCCATCGCTGATTATGTCACTGATACATTAGCAGCTATGTTTCATCGTCCTGAGACCACGTGGGGCTACTGATGGTCTACCAGGATGGGCAAAAGAAGCTAATAACGAAATCGGTAGGGATGGCTGATTCCCTCACACTCCATCGTCGTAAGTTATAATATAAATACTTCGGACACTTACACTAATCATCTAGTCCCAAACTAAGCAAAGCTTGTGCTATGGATGATGTACTAGATGACGGATAAACATACATAATGTTTATATAAACATCCATGACTCGGGAATAAATGTTCGTATTCATCACACAAACATACCCCTCGCGAAATTCGAACCCGCAACAGGGGTTCTATCCATTACACGAATCGGTCATCATTTATTATATAGTCAGACGACCTGTTTGGTGTAGTGGTTAGCAACTCTGACCGCTATACCAAAAGGTTGCGGGTTCGAATCCCGCTAGGGGCATATGTTTGTGTGATGACTACGGACATGTGTACCTGAGTTATGGATGTTTCATTTTTAAGAAGTATTTATTAAAAAAAAATGTATTTATGTAGTATATCAACCATCTGGTATCCACAACACAAGCCTATAGTTGCTTACTGTGGAACTAGATGGTGCTGTGTGTATGTCTGTTTCAGGATATTTATTTATTATTATATATTTAGAAAACCCCCGAAAGATTAGGATATCATCCAAATACACTAAACTACTGAGTTAAAAGACGACTGATTGGTATACCTAGTGGATAGTGACCTTGTCAGTGAAACCAACGGTTGCGGGTTCCAATCCTGCGAGGGGTAAATGTTTGTGTGATGTATACGAACATTTATTCCCGAGTCGGATGTTTATATAAATATTTATGTATATTTATCCGTTATCTAGTACCCATTGCACAAGCTTTGCTTAGTTTGGGACTAGATGATGATGGTGTCTTTTTCTTCAATAAAGCTATGCTCTTGTCTGTGGAGTAATGACCACTGATTGGTGTAAGTGTTCGAAATATTTATTTATTTAAAAGCTAAACATCATTATAGCTGTTTAACCGATTTTCATTAAATACGGTCAATAACCTGTTTTTCGACTTTATGTAATTTACGCCAGGACAAAGAGTGGACACACCTTCACAACGCCATTAAACACATAACATCTGTTGTTTTTCGTCGGGAGTTAAAAGTATTTTCTTGAGATTTCGTCAGGCACAGCGTTATGTGGAACAACCCTACACGTGTTATAGATGAATCACAATGATCAACACTTTCCCGCACACTTGTGAAAGTCACCGTGACAGCGATCCCTGTAACGAGGTGTGGAATCAGAGATTTGTATCGTGTAAATAACACTATACCCGGAAAATTCTCACGCTAAAAACGAAAACCGTTTAGTAATCGCGTACGAAATGGTTCAATAAAGTTGATTTAGCGAGTGTATTTTTATTGTCAAACTCAGCGAAGCGGAAATACATTGATGCCTGTCCAATAACAATCTGTGCGAGGCACTCGGGGGGACTCGGCGAGACACGAGCCGCAGTGGCTCGGAGCTGGCGGCAGGCTGAATGCGCCTGTCAATTGCGGGACCGCGTCGTGGTCGGATTACAGCACTACAGAACTGAAAATAACAACGCTTGAATTGGATTTCGGAGGCAGACTAAGAAATTGGCATCGCAAAAATCGAGTTCACAATTTTAGAAAGCATATAGCAAATTCGCGAAGTGGCTCGTTCACGTCTATTCGATTTTCATCAAATTATTATGACATACACAGAAATGAATGTGTGATGGATTGCAGTATTTTGATAGGTGGAGAGACAGTGGAGCAAGTGCGTTATCTATATCACGTTTCAGAAAAGTGATAAAAGAGATTGCTTTGAGACGGCAACTTGATAGTGTAACTAAGTACCTCATTTAATATTAGTTAATTGAGGTACTTAGATACACCAGTTACACAAGTTGGGTACCTATGATGTGTTTATTTTATGTCTGTTTTCTGGAATATGTTAATTATGTGGAGTCGATTATTTTAATTTTATTTGTTTTATTTTTTTTAATTATTCTATGAGCGCCTAACCTCCTACAAAGGTGCCAGCAGAAAATCAGCGCTGTGGCACAGAATTAATATACTCAGAACTATATGGTTCATGCCACAGCATTATGCTGAACTGGGACCTATATCAGCTTGCTTTATTAGGTCTTAAAATTTTCATGTGCATGCCCATTGTAAGCTGAATAAATGTTTTCTTTCTTTCTAGTTTGTGTATTTGGGTTCATTGATTACAAGGGATGCAAACTGTGAGAAAGACATCCAAGTGAATGCCAGAAATCAGTGAATGGAGTACTCATCTGGCTATTCCTGGCAGAGTAATGGTTTCAACACTTACCGGAGGTAATTGCCCGATATGGCAGAAGAAGAATGAAAGTAGAATTAAGCAGAGACGAAGATTAAAAAAGGCATGCTGAGATGGTTTGTACATGTGGAGTAAATGAGAAAATTAATGAAATAAGACTAACGAAAGAGATACACGAAGCGAACGTGGATGGTAGTGTTGGTAGGGGAAGACCACTCGAACGTACCATTGATCAAATCGGGGACATCTTAAAGGAAGGCCAAGCCAAGTACCTTAAACCGACAAGCATGTATGAACAACCTTATGAGAGTGAATGAAGCAAAAAGGTGTGTCAGAATCGTAGCAAGTGTACGTCTGTGGTCTCTGCCTGCCGCTACGGAAAACAGGCGTGACTTTATGTATGTTTGTATATGTACCTAATTACTTGTCATTTGTAATTTGTATTATTATTTTGTATTTTGACAACACATTGGTATAACGGGTAGTAGACGCTGTCTTCGAAACCGAGGTTGCTGTTTCGAATCGTATTTATACCTAAATATTTGTGTGATGTTTTTATTAATGAATGACTGGTTTCGTATTTGAGGACAATCTCAGCTAATGGAAATTAGTTTCCCTGTGTAAAAACTACAAAATCGTCTAAATATGTAATGCCATTCTGATGTTTACCATGATTACACAAAAACTACTAGACCGATTGGGCTGAAATTACAATGGGACCAACTCGACGGTATCCCCTTTCATTTACAAAAAGAACCATGTGAATCAACCGCTAAATCTCGGAGATATCGGTGTACATACATAAAAAAAAAAACGCCCCGAATACAGAACCTCCTCCTTTTTTGAAGTCGTTTAAAAAAACACGTATGTACATGGAACACAACAATCTTATTAACATTGTTGTAGGTAATAAGACGGTGCCCGCTAACCAAGCGGACATATTAAGTGTTAAACCTGCATGGTTTTCTTTTCGTTTTATATTTATTCTTTTTCTAATAGAACACCCTGTCATTTATTAAGAAGTATATTTTAAATATTTTTTTAATTTCTTTTGCCGTGTCTCCTTGTGAACACATTAAAATGTCACTGCTTACCACACTCTGTGATTTCTTTTCTTTTAGCGAATCAGAGAAGAAATAGAAATAAGAAAAGAAATAGATTTCACTTAATTTAGCCACATGATTGAATATCACCATGTAAACATGTTTCAGTAAATTGATATACCCGGATGAGATTTTTTTTACCGTGAAGAAAAAAATAGGGCATATTAGGTAAGTGAAATAGAATCAATCAATCAATCAAATACACTTTATTGTACAAAAAAATCTACAATGCACTTCATGAATAAAGCTTCAAAAAAATAATAATTGTACAACCAGGCGGTCTTATCGCTATTAAGCGATTTCTACCAGACAACCTTTGGGTAGAGAAAAAATTTGAACGGGATAAAAGCAAGTAGGTTGTGCACCAATGACTTAAAAATATATATAATAATAGATACCAAACAATAGATATAAACATACATACGTTAGATATGAACATCAACTTACATGCAATGATAATGTAAAATATACCTACTTATATAGCGATAAATTGTTTATACATATACAATATACGTGACACCAAACAAAGAAAATATTGGATACTATAATTATCAAAACTCAGAACCACGAATATGGCAAAAAGTCAAGGCGCTAGAAAATGTGCCTTGACTTGTGCTCTAAAAGTAAATGATGTTTGTGCACGACGTATAGACTCGGGAAGGGCGTTCCATAAACGAACTGCCTGCAGAGTATAAGACTTGCTATAGTAGTTGGACGTATTGAGGGGAACATAAAGCCGAAGGTTATCGGACGAACGAAGAGGGAGATTGTGTGTGGAAGAAAGAAATAGGAAGTGTTGTTTTAAATACATAGGAGTCTGCGGGTTAAACAGAACGGAATAGAGGAGTGAAAGAATGTGAAGATTTCTGCGTTGGCATACAGAGAGCCATTTCAGCTGGTTTCGATAAAAAGATACGTGGTCATATTTACGTAGGCCATAGATGAAACGAATAGCCAGGTTTTGTAGTCGCTCAAGTTTGTTTGTCAGCTCAACAGTTAAATCTGGATAACAACAGTCACCGTAGTCTAATATCGGTAGAAGAAGGGCTTGTGCTAACGTTATTTTAGTGGCAATTGGTAAGAAATTCCGTAGGCGGTTGAGGGATTTCGACGCTGCAAATAGAAATTATTGGCATAGGTAGTTTTATTTCTTTTTCAAAACCATCATCGACCGACGCGCGCATATTGATATGCGATTGCGGAATTCCTAGGATTCCTATGCGAATTTTAATTGGAACTCATATTTTTTGCAAGTTTTTTTCTTCTTTTTATTTAATGATGTAACTAATTGTGCAATAGGCTGCATAAGCGACCGTCAAATGCCACAACGTTTTATTATATTTTATGGTTTAGAAGAAAAAAAAAATCTACCTGTGCCAATACATTCTATTTCACTTACCTAATATGCCCTATGTTTTTCCTTATTGTAAAAAAAGTCATCCAGTAGACTAGGAACAGCTGGTATTTAGTACTGGGAGGTATTGTGGCGTTTACGCCTCAGGTAGGTAGGTTAGGGGTTCCCAATAAAAGATGTGGTAAGTTTTTTTTTTTTTTTTTAAATATTTCGGACACTTACACCAATCATCTAGTCCCAAACTAAGCAAAGCTTGTGCTATGGATACTAGATAAACGGATAAACATACATAAATATTTATATAAACATCCAAGACTCGGGAACAAATGTTCGTATTCATCACACAAACATTTACCCCTCGCGGGATTCGAACCCGCAACCGTTGGTTTCGCTGATAGGGTCACTATCCACTACACCAATCGGTCGTCAACCTTTATTGTTCCAACCTTTATTGAAGCCTTCAATTTCACTGACCGCCGCAACGTCTCGAGAGCAATATTAAGGGGATCACTGGCTTGAAGGTCTTCGCTTTTCGTGGCCGGAATCGTCCACAGCTCCGGTCGATCGGTGTGGTGGCCGTGAGGTTAGGGTCTTCCACGGTCGCCTCAGCAGGGGTAGCTGGTGCCCTCTCAGCAGGGGTAGTAGTGCCCGATAGGCACTTTTAGGTAAGCTGGGATCCCTAGAGGGATCCAAAACACTAAATAGTTAGCTGGTAGAAAATAATCAGATGACCTTCCACCGAAGGACACAGCTGTCGCTCTGTACTGTTCGAACGCGAGTGCCGCGAGAAAACCGAAGGAGGCCGATTAGACCCGATCGTTAGTCTTCGGAATTCGATCGTGTACTAGGGTACCGCGTCCACAGCGTCATACGAAGCGAGGAATGAAAACCACTGCGCGCGCGTCGAATATTTATGCCTAGATTAGAGGTTCAGTATAGTAAATACTGTTATTTATTAATTTCGATCTACTGGTTACAATTATTTTCTTATTTTATATCGCACTTAAACTCCACAACGTTACAGTATTTTTAAAGATTTATTGACCTTATTTTGTTTATTATGTTTTGATATTTTTAAAATTATTAAAATTTTAATTGTTATGTTATATTTCTTTACATCTGTTTGTATTTGTTAAAAATTGTATGTCTCTTGTTGTTTTCATGAATGTTTGTTTATTATTTGTTAATGTTGTATTTATGTTTCTCTCTTGTGTGTGTGCCAGTTTGTGCAATAAACTTTTTATCTATCTATCTTATTTTGATATGAACTACGCGTAGGCATTGCAAAGTAAACCAACTAGTTAATTATGATTGAAAACCTGGCAACATTGAGTCTAACTCACGTTTAGTTACATAACTAATATTATTGCAAGAAAATCATTAGACGCGCTTCTGTAGGGAAGTTTAAGTCTTACACAAAGTTTCAGAAAGAAAAATAATGGAAGCGTGGAATCAGATTAATTCATCGAGACCGAAGTTGTTCGGAGAATGAAATAGAAAAGTTTTATAGACAAAAGTCTTAATCCGAAATCCGTTTTATGGACTTTCTTCAAAAGAAACAAATGAATTGATGTATGTATTAAGAGGGTTTATTCCGTCCAGTGGATAAATACAGATTTCTTTTTAAAACCAGCATAAATAAAAAATTCGTTCTGTACTGCACTCGAGAAGCTTAAAAGCTAATTATCAGTAATACTACCTCCGTGGCTCAATGTAAACAACATGGGGTTTACGATTCGGAGGTCGCGGGTTTGATTCCCAGCGGGGTACATGTTTAAGTACTCGGTTTGGTTGGTGGTAGGGCATTTTAAATGTTCGCCTGGCTAGCTACCACCATCTTATCTAAATCTGCCGCCAAGCAGCATTGTTAATACCATTGTAGTGTTCCGGTTGTCAGAGATAAGAAAGCCAGTCCCCAAATGTGTTGGGGTTTCCGGGTAAGTACATTTCCACCTTCGACCTCATCTTCACTTAACATCAGGTGTGATTGAGGTCAAGTACCAACCCGTTGTGCATAAAAAAACAACAATTGGGACGTGTGAGGCTGTTGATAAATTAACGAATCGAGTTACAAAGTATTTGAAATAAATTTCAAGTTGATATCTCCACGCGTTCCTGAGAGGAATTCTATTATTTAGGGAAACCTTAGGGCTTGAGTCCTACTCGCACTTTCAGTCATATTTCTGATAGCTTACAGCGGGAAATAAATGCAATACCTTTCTATATGCCACGACATCTGCGGTGACAAGTCGGTCGCTATATTGCAAGGTATACAGAGTTCACACGTCTCCTGCAAATACTCGTACGACCCTCGCCGATTCGCTCAACAAGTCGTTTTCTATTTGCTAAAAGATTACTTATTTCCAGTCCAAATGTTGAATTCAATTTTTTTTGGAATGCCTCAATTCGAGTGATTATTATTTTATGTTTTAGATACAAATTGAATAATCGAGTCAATGAATCACTGCTAAACAGGCCTTAAATGTTCAGAGCGACCGGTTGAAGGTTGAAAGTGGCCTGTTTCCAGCGCCTTCCTGTGGCCCTCATCAGATCGTGCGTCCACTTTGTGTATTGACGTCAAATTGCGTTTGCCGGTGCGTAGTCGTTAATACCCCGGTCATCAGATCTTCAAGCTATGTGCCCTGCCCACTACCACCCGACTTATGTATGTCGGTGACTATCCTTCTACTTCAAATTTCTTTATTCCTGATTCGATCTGGTAGTGAAACGCCGCGCATCGCCTTCTCCATAGCTTGTTGCGTGACTTTGAGCTTTCTTACGAGGGCCATAGTGAGTTATCACGTTTCAATGTCAGTGGTAACACACATTGATAACTTTCGTCATTAAGCACTGATCTAGTATCTTGTATTGCACTACATTTAAAATTTTTATTGACATTTGCACGCCACAACTGGCAGATTGTGATGGAAACATTTTAATTTAAGACCGTTATTGTACCCATGATCCTGCAAATAAAGTTTCATTTCATTTCATTTCATTTCATTTCATTTCATTTCATTTCATTTCATTTCATTTCATTTCTATTTTGGACTTGGAATTCTGTTGTCTCTGCTTACCCTTACGGGAAATAGGCGTGACGCTGCCCATTTGGATTCGACAATCAGGTTCGATGAATTTATTCGGGTTGATATTTTTATTTATATATGCGATCATTTAAAAAATATATAAACTACTTAATTTTTCAAAACTTTTATTTCGACATCACTTTTTTTTGGTTTTTTAATGAATTTGATACTTGACCTCAATCACATCTGATGTTAAGTGAAGATGAGGTCGAAGGTGGAAGCGTACTGACCCGGAACACAACAATGCTATTAACATTGCTGCTTGGCGGCAGATTTAGATAAGATTAGACTTAATCGTAAATAAACGTTATGGATTAAATAAATAAATAAATATTTCGGATACTTCCACCAATTATCTAGTCCTAAACATCAGCAAGGCGTGTGCTATGGATACTAGATAACGGATTAACATTCATATAAACATACATGACTCAGGAATAAATATTCGTATTCATCACACAAACATTTACCCCTCGCGGGATTGGAACCGGCAACCATTGGTTTCGCTGACAGCGTCACCTGAACATTTAGTTTAAATGCTCTTTCAAATTTTAAATGCTCTCAGTCTGCTAGGTTTAGCATTAAAACTGATACAGCTGTCAGCACAGTTCGTATTTTTATCTGCACTTTGTGTTGCGAATAATGTCGGAAACAAGGCAGCATTGCGAACATCCCGCTGTGTGCTATTGAGACTATCCAGAAATTGAACACAATGCGACGACGTTACCAGGCGAGGCTTATCTCGCTCGTCGAGAGACTGATCCAAACGCGAGCCAATGTGCAAATACCGCGAGTATAGGTACACCTCGGCCCGCGTGAAAGGTTTGTCAGGAGTAAACATAGGTACTGTATTTATGTATATTATGTAGGTACGAATTTTAAAAACACTTAGGTAGGTACTGGGTAATGTTAAAATATTATCAGTTATAGTAATGTTAAAATATTATCAGAGTTCGATCCCCAGCGAGGTACACGTTTAGTACACATTTAGTACTCGGTTTGGTTGGTGGTAGGACATTTCAAATGTCCGCCTGACTAGCTACCACCATCTTATCTAAGTCTGCCGCCAGCAATGTTAATAGCATCGTTGTGTTCCGGTTGTCAGAGATAAGATAACCAGTCCCTTAAATAAGATGGGAGTTCCGGGTCAGTACGCTTTCACCTTCGGCCTTATTTTCACTAAACATCAGGTCTGACTGAGGTCAAGTGCTAACCAGTTGTGAATAAAAAAAGGACGCTCGTACTGTAGGGACCATCTTATCTTATTTATGTGAAAATGCAACCTGCAGAGTATGGAACAAACAAAAGTATCGGCTGGATAAGGGATAGTTAGATAGAAAAAATCATGCTATCATCTACCTATCTGTGGAAACAATTTGGTCTATGATCTATCTATAATTACTTTAATATAGTGTTTTATAATGTACTGTAAGTTTCCCAAATAAAAAATTGAAAATTGAAAATTGAAAAATCATGCTGCTCGGTGTTATGGTTTAAGAAATATAGCATTTTTCACAGTAATAAAAAAAAATATCACGAACGTGCTGGGTTAACATCAGTGGCGTGCACAGCGTTTTGTTCCAGGGTAAGCAGAATCATAAAATTTTTGCATTAAAAACACACAACTACAAAATAATACTTTATAGAAATCAATATTTCTGTTCAATTCAATATGAATCAGATGTCTTGACATTGCATTTCGAGAAAAACTTACATTTTGCTAGGGTAGCCACTGCCTTTCTCCCTGTATTGAGGGCACGCCGCTGGCTAACATGATCCACAACGACATCAGATAGAAGTCTGCTATCACGTTTATGCTTTAAGCGAGTAAGTCGAGATGGAGAGTTATCTCGTGTCCCTCGAGACTACAAGACATGCCAGCCCAGCGGGTGATTACATGCTTTTTCCACTAGCTTAATGTCATAAGACTTATGAAGTCTACAACTCGGCGTGGGACAAAACGAATGCAGGCAAATCTATGGTGAATATAAGAATGGAACGGTAATGTTATATTCCACAAAGATTTTATGCTATGCCCTAACCCTAGGCTCGATCTTCGCGTGGGCACCCTTTTTTTTTTAACCCGTACCGCTCGCCTGGGGGACGGCGACTGGGGACTGGGGACTGTCGGGAGGGATACCCACTAAAATCCCGCGGCAACCTTCCTCAAGTGGGCACCCTTAGGCGTCGGTTGCAGTCATCTATTTCCGTCTTATTGCACTCTGACTGTATGCCCTACCGTCCGTCGTCGCTGAAAAAGGCCTATTGGCCTATCAGCACTGTTCCAGCAAAAAAAAAAACAAATAAAGCACTCTCTGTCTTCAATTTAAGAGCTATGGCTCTTGTCGGTGGAGTCCTTTCCACACTTCTCTACATTCAGCCCTTTCTTTGACTTCCTGACACGACACTTAATTTACTTTTTCTTTGACTTGTACCATGTATGTTCTTCTAGGCCTTCCGCTCTTTCTCTTTCCCACTCTATAAGATAATTTATAAGTCCAACCAAAGATAAATGCGGCAATTTGACTAAAACTCATAGCCTATCTAATAAACAAACTATAAACTCAGTTTTAGATTTAATAGATAAAGGTAAAATTAATGTTTACCCATGATAAATTAGTTCCATTAATAATAATTAATCATAAAACATAGTGTAATTTGTGGTAATTAAACCAAATGGTTGGAGCTTGCAGCGAGTTGGAACTGTTGGAACTTCTCTGTGTGTATTAATCGCTATGAAGTCGCTGGAGTTTGTCAACGACGGGCGGGAAGTTGCGACTAATCGGCCGTTATTGTCTTTGCCGGATTTGGCGCCATTACGCGACGTGCCTGGGATTAATGTTGGGAGTTTATTGAGTTGCGTTAATTCTAACAGGGGTTTGGTTTCGACATGTTTGTTCACTATGTTCATGTGGGTTTCTTTGCTGATTTTTTGCACAAACGGTTTTTCTATTTTAATGGTCACTGGTAGTGAAAATTTTATAACAACGATCGGAAATTGCAGGAAAATCTTTACAAAGGTTTACTTTACCAGTCCCTTCGGGTATAAAGTATTAAAGAGATAAGCCCTCCTCAAAACATTTATAAATACATAGGTATATCAATAATAATTAAAATATTTATATTAACAATTAACAATAAATAGATAAACATAATAATAATGTTGCGATAATTATAATAGTAAATACAATTAATGATATTTTAGATTAAGTTTAGAATCTGCCGTGCCCTTACAGGGTTTCATGTATAGACTATTGTTTTTTTTTAAGACCTAAGAAATTATAATGAATATTATAATGTAATCTTGCAAATAAATTTTTATCGTCTTTACTCATAGTTTCAATGAAAATATGATATTATCTTAATGGCATGGAGTAAACCCTTCAAATCAGGTTCTGATGATGGAGCGATGAGGTGGTCTATGTGTCTATTGCATGAAATTCGGTGTCGTATGACTCGTCTCGATGACTATTTTTAAACCCCGACGTAAAACGACAGGTGTTATGTGTTTAACTGTGTTGTGTGTCAATCTTTCTCCGGACCTATCGCATCAAACATCATGAAAGAGTTTTTGATGTTTGATGAAAACCCGTTTCAAAGATATTGAGCTTTTAACACACTTGGTTGGATGATATAATCAATTGTTTGTTCGGAGGTTTTCTACAATTTCAATTTATAGATAAAGATGCATAATTTCTTCATTCCGTTCGTTTACTTACTTCGGTACCAGCAAGCGAAATCTTTGCTATTATATTTAAAGATGCTTGTTTTTTTTTAAATGCACAACGGGTTAGGTTAGGTTGACTAAATCACACCTGTTGTTAAGTGAAGATGAGGGGGCGAACTTATTTGGGGGACCGACTATCTTACCTCTGGCAACCGGAATACAACATGCTATTAACATTGCTGTGTGGCGGCAGAATTAGATAAGATGGTGGTAGCTAGCCAGGCAGACATTTCAAATGCCCTACCACCAGCCAAACCAAGTACTAAATATGTACCCCGCTATTGATGGGTGACAAGAGATATTATGTTATATATAAATGTACTTACCTACTTTAGTAAATTCCAAATAATTGGTGATAGAAACGATAACTCGCGACATTACATTTTATAACTTGCCATAAATTGGTTTATTTCCGATTCCCCAGCAGTAGTAGCAGTAGGTACTGTTGCGTGTCGCGAACTTCATAAAACTTTGCGGCTTATTTTTTCCGTATCTGTACCTACGTCACAGTCGGGGCCCAAGTCGCAACTATCAAACACATCCAGTTGTAGTTGTTAGAGTTATTCATATGAGGAAACTTTCAGACGTCTAGGGGAAGTTAGGAGGCATGTTGCTTCCCAAATGCGGATCTGAAACATTGAGTTTATTAATATTCGTTTGGGTGTTCTCTGTCTTTGTGATATTAATTTGTGTCTACGTTCACATGCCACGTTGGATCCACTGCATGTTATACTAATTACGGATGTTATGTGTGTGTCTGTCAAGTCTTTGTTCGAACTTATCTCATAGTAATCATCAGCAACCCGTAAACATTCCACTACAGAGATATAGGCCTTCCCTCATATATGAGGGAGTATGGGCCACAGTTCACCACGCTGGCCCAATACGGGTTGGGGACTTCACATGCCTTTGAATTTTTATTTCTCAGACATGCAGGTTTGCTCACGATGTTTTCCTTCACCGTTTAAGAGCAATCGGATGCACATAAGTAATTAAATTAAATTTAAAAACTCATTAGTACATTGGCATGCCTGAGAATCGAACCCGGACCTCCTAAATTGGGAGACCGCGTCTTCACCGCTGAGCCACCGACGCTCCGACGAAACTACACCACACCCTTAATATTCTCGAATCAAACTGAAAACGACCGGTAAACAAAAAAGCCACGCCTGTGGCACCACCTCAAACACGGAGCCACGATCTTGGTATTAAGAAGCAGCTTTGCGAAATATAAGCTTCAGTTGAATTATATTTCGCAAAGCTGCTTCTTAATACCAATAGTCTCTCCAAGTCCAACAAACAACCAACTAATGGCAATCTCTAAACCAGCTGTCAGCCCTTGAACTTGACCCTGCGTTGGTGAACGGACTGTGCCCGCATCGGCCCCGGGGCGGCGCCACCGTCGCGGCGCAATCAGTGATTAATGGAGCCTATACCCCCGCCATTTGCGGTAAATACAGACGAGGAAATTAAAGGAATACTGACAGTGTGCCAGCGAAACCAACGGTTCCGGGTTTGAATCCCGCGAGCGGTTAAAGTTTGTGTTATGAATACGAACATTTATTTCCGAGTCATGAATGTTTAAATAAATATTTGTGTATGTTTATCTTTATCTAGTACAAGATTTGCTTAGTTTAGGACTAGATGATTGGTGCCTGAAATATTTATAAAAAAAAATATTCAGATTTTACATTTTTTAAGCTACCGCTTGTTCAAAAGGCAATATTCCCGCGAAGAATAAGCAAGAAACGCGAGAAGTTGCTCTTTTTTAAAAACAGGTTTTATATTACAAAAAGGCACAATAATATCTGGGGGCACGGCAGTGCACCCGCCAAGACGAATCAAGTGAAGCGCAAGGGCACTACCTACCTTTTTTCGAAGTGTTTCGTCGTTTTTTTGAACCCTCATAGAGTTGGTTCTGAATGAATGAATATTTAGTTTCTCAAGTAAGTAACGAAACAGCCAAACCATACATATTTACTGATGTGTAGAATTTGTTGAAGTTGGGGTCGGTAGAGTTAGGCTGTGTAGATTCGGGGTGCGATGTCAGACAACCTCCTCGTGTGCCTGATGGCTACTTGTCCCCCTGGATACGTCTGGGGGGAACGGTAGTCGTTGGGCCGGTGCACCCTGGGCATCGGTCAACAACTTCCCTTTTAAGGGTTCTTGTTGGCCAATGGCGAATAGTCTGACACCGGGGGGCTCCTCCGCGTGTCCCTCTGGTTTAGCAGAGGGCACTGCGGATGGAGCAGGAGACGCTCCCCTCCTAGCGGGGGAGTAAGGGTGGGCTCGGTGTGCACTCGCACTGCCGCCGAGCAGGCCTGGGGAGGAGGTTAGGGGGAACCTCCTACCCCTTGCCACCGCCGGGCTCGTAATCCGGGACCGCGGCTTTCAGCTGCAGTCCGGGACCGAGGGTCTTGGCCTAACCGCCCGGACCGCGAGGAAGGAAAACCTCTATAAAAAACCAGCCCAAGTCTCGGCTCCGAGGCCCGCCTCGGCGCCGAGATGCCCTCGTCGTTCCACTCCCGAAAATTCGTTTTCGGGAGTGGAGCGGCGAGGGATGGTGGAGGGCGAATTCCACCACAGCGGGCTGCGGCGAGGAAGCGGCGCTCCCTGAGGAATGCCCATATATCCATATGGGCAGGGGACGCCGTGAAATCGTCTGCAGCATTTGGGCGACCTCTCCTTGACGACTGCAGTCAAGGCTGCGGCCGTCGACGAGAGGTCGTGGAAAGCGGCCCTCTCCCTCTGTTCGCAGGGGGGGGAGACGGCGGGCTGGTTGGACGGGCGGTGTCACCTGTCAGGTGTCAACCATCGCCGCCCCTCGAGGCATCCCGCTGGTGTAGGCCGCTATGGTGGGGGACGACCTCTCTGTTGAGGGGCCGCCCCCTACCACACCATATGATGGGGATGGGCACCTTACCATGTGGTGTGGTGGGGGACCGCCTCTCTGCTATGGGGAGGTCGTAGCCGTGCGGGACGGCCACTCTTTGCCGCCCGCAGCCAGGTTTGAGCTGCGGGCGGCAAGCTTATCTTTAATGATAGGCGATCCTCTGCCCCCCCTACCCTGCGGGGCCGTGGGCGGCGATCCGGGGGGATCACCGCCCACACATAGGCCCCGCGAGAAGGCGCGCGCGGTGTTTTCCGCGCGCCTTCTAGAGGTGGCTGGACCAGGCGATTCCTCCCTGCTCCAGCCCAGAGGTGGGCCTGCCGCCGCTTGTCCTGGCGGCGGGCACCGCGCTGGCGTGGCTGCGGACGAATACCAGATGGTACCCGCGGCCACGCCGTCAACGGCGCGCGCGAGGGAACACCCAGGAGTTTTTAGTCGGTAGGCCGGCACCTTCTGTGCCGGAGTCCGACATAATCCGCCCTCCTCCCCCGAGGAGGGCGAATAAGCATGAGCGTTTCTCCTGGTAAAAAAAAAAAAAAAAAAAAAAAAAAAGGCTGTGTAGATTCAGAAGCTTGGCTCTACATGAGATCTGATATCTTTTTCACAGGGCAAACCTTATGTGGTCGTCTTGGCAACATTTTACATGAAATGTTTTTGGTGGGATTTTATTATTAATTGTAAAATAGGCTGGCTTACGAGCGAACGAGCTCGTTATGTCTAAATAGTTTGATATTTTATATTATGCTTTCTTAATGAGTTCTACAATATGAAAAAATATCTTTTATCATCAATATAACTGAATAACTTGAGAAAACTTAACAAACATACATAGACAATGAAACTTTTTAATCAATACAATACAATACTTGTACAGAACCACAAATATAATATGACAACAGGGACAAATCTTAGGGACTGGGACAAAATACACCATACGTGCCCATAAAATTTGAAGAGTTCCTCGATTTTTGCAAAATTTCATCATCAGATCGTGACCTGATCACCATGGGACCACTTGGAAGGTATACTCTTTCAAACAAAAAAGAATTACAGACTATGTCTGTAATAAAAATGAAATAAAAGATTCCGACAAATTGAGAACCTTCTCCTTCTTTTGAAATCAGTTCAAAAGAAGCTATAGTTCTTAGTTAACCGCCTCCGTGGCTCAATGTAAACAACATTGGGTTTACGTTTCGGAGGTCGCGGGTTCGATCCCCAACGGGGTACATGTTTAAGTACTCGGTTTGGTTGGTGGTAGGACATTCTAAATGTCCGCCTGGCTAGCTACCACCATCTTATCTAAATCTACCGCCAAGCAGCAATGTGAATAGCATTGTTGTGTTCCGGTTGTCAGAGATAAGATAGCCAGTACTTCAAATGTCTTGGGGTTTCCGGGTCTGTACGCTTCCACCTTCGATCTCATCTTCACTTAACAACAGGTCTGATTGAGGTCAAGTACGAACCCGTTGTGCATAAAAAAAAACATCCATATGCATCACACTCTTAGTACATGCATTTCATCCCTCCTCATAACATGGCCATACCGATGCCACTACTTCCATCTTCTTCAATTTAAGAGCTATGCTCTTGTCGGTGGAGTAATGACCACCACTACTTACATACTCATTCCTAATTTTATCCATCCTCGTAACTCCACTCATCCATCTCAACATTCTCATCTCGCTGCATACAATTTTCTTTCACGCATCTTCTTCATGGCCCAACACTAATCCATACATTACGACTATAAAGATACCATTCAGACAATTCATTAAAACTTTGTGTTATTGTATGCAAAATCATTTATCATCCATAAAACAACCTGAAAACGAAATAACGACAACTGAAAATATTTCAACTTGCATATACGATATTTACCTGAATAACGAATTGAGGTGAAAGTGGAACAACGAAAATAAGTGAGTTAAAAGTGGACGAAATTATTTAATAAAATTAAGGGTTGATGAATTGGATTAAAAGTGGAAACACTCACGGATGTATTTATATTGTTGTAATTTATTTTTAACTCCCGACGAGAAACGACAGGTGTTACGTGTTTGACGGCGTTGTGTACGTGCAGTTTTATAACACGCTTATATACTATAATTTGGTATTTAGAGTAACCTAAATACCATTTAAATAAAATAAAAAAAATTTTTTATGGGTTTATGGGTAACCATAAACCCATAAATATTCGATTACCCATAAATAATGAATTTTTGGGACACCCACACCAATCATCTAGTCCCAAACTAAGTAAGGCTTGTACTATGGATACTAGATAACGGATAAAAATACATAAATATTTATATAAACATCCATGACTCGAGAATAAATGTTCGTATTCATCACAAAAACATTTACCCTTCTTGGGATTCGAACGCGCAACCGTTGGTTTCGCGGTGAGGGTCACTATCCACTACTCCAATCGGTCGTCAAAACCGCTCTACAGTGGTTGTTATAAAATTATTCTAACAACTGGAGCGACAACAGGAGTGACGTTACTACCTCCGCCATCTTGTGCATACGACGATATAACCTCGGAGCAATATCATAACCGCGTGCGTAATATTCATTAATATCAAATTGACTTTGGCAGTTTATGTTCAGCTAATTTATTTGAAATTTTAAAATTTTATTGTAAATGTATTGTAATTTAATTAAAACATTATCCATTCAATTTTAAGGGTAACCATTGTCAGTAATATAATAAGAATCTTTAATTGGCATAAGTTTGGTGTTGGTTTTCTATATAAGAATTTGTAATAATGCTGTTGATTATATGTAAATAAATAAAATAAAATAAATAAAATGAAAGTTTTCCAAAAGTTTGGGAGAGAAAGAATTCATCCTTTGGTGGAGCTTCCATAAGGAGCAGATGTAAGTGCGATTTTAAGTGTTTCAATTTATTAGCACATTCATAGCGACGACGACCTGTTTGGTGTAGTGGTTAGCAACTCTGCCCACTATACCAAAAGGTTGCGGGTTCGAATCCCGCTAGGGGCATATTGTTTGTGTGATGAATACGGACATGTGTACCCGAGTTATGGATGTTTTCATTTATAATAGGTATTAATTTCCAAAAAAAAAAAAAAAATGTAGTATATCAACCATCTGGTATCACAACCTATAGTTCCTTGCTGTGGAACTAGATGGCGTTGTGTGAATGTCTAAGGATATTTATTAATTTATTTATTATTATTTATAGCAGGAAACCTTAATTTTTAAACGAAAGAAAATAAAGGGAAAACGTGACTTCCAGACCCGATCTCCTCTATAGTTTTGTTCATTCGATCCGTTACATTTGTTTAAATATATGATAATCGAATTCAGCATCTGATTCGATAACAGTGCTGGTGTGTATAAAATGTGATGTAGCTACCTTCATCTCCGGAACACAGAATAAATATTAAATAACTGTAAATTATTAACTTAGGAAACTTCCAAAGGCTGTGTATCATCCAAATTATACCAACCATTTAAAACCTAAATATCTTAGAAACGGTTTAACCGATTTTCATCAAACATTGCAAAATCGGACCACTCATTACTGAGCTCCATCCGGACAAAGACCGAACACACAACGTCATCAAACACAAAACACCCGCCATTTCTCTTCGTGGTTTAAAAAGTGGTACCAGAGACCTAGCGGAACGATATAACATCTAAAATAGACCTCAATTCTATAATTGTTAAACTTAATATTCCAATCGCATAGCCATGAAAAGGCCTGCCGCTGGCATATCCTCTGATCTGAAATCTAACCTTGCTAATGGGAATATGCCGTCAATAATCATGGAAAGGTCTCCGAGGCGCGCTCGCGAGTTATCGGAATGAAAAGAAACTGCCTTTAATTGTGGCCTTTGTGTTTATATGAAAGGGCCTATTGTGAGCCCATACAATGAGCCGCCCGACTAACTGGCGGATTCATTGAAACGATTATAAAATTGGTAGCTAATCTAATTAGACGAAATTGGAATTCTGGTTATGTATACTTAAGAATTTTAATACAATACAGGGCACCGTTTCGAATTCGCGAACGAAAATAGAGAAAGAAGTATATAATCCTGGTGCACACACAGCGCCTTCTAGTTCCACACTAAGTAACTAGGTTTGTATTATGGATATAAATACTAGCTCTCCGCCCGCGGCTTCGCCTGCAATAACTTTATCGCGGAAATGTGTTTATCCCGCGGGAACTACTCACTTTATCGAGATAAAAGATATCCAATGTCTTAATACAGGGTATGTCCTGCCTATATACCAAATTTCATAAAAATCGTTTCGCCGTGATTGAACAAACAAAAAAACATTCAATCTTTCGCATTTATAACATTAGTTTATCACACGTTATACGAGTATCGCGCGCATCTGTCAAAATGCCTGTACGACTGCAACATTTCCGCGATAAAGTTATTGCAGGCGAAGCCGCGGGCGGAAATCTAGTACTATTATAACAATACTTTCTTCCCGCAGGCTTTGTGCTTTATCGCGGAAATGTGTTTATCCCGCGGGAACTACTCACTTTATCGGGATAAAAGATATCCTATGTCTTAATCCAGGGTATGTCCTGCCTATATACCAAATTTCATCACAATCCGTTCATACGTATCGCCGTGATTGAACAACAAAGAAACATCCAATCTTTCGCATATATAACATTAGTTTATCACACGTTATATATATCACCCGCATCTGTCAATATGCTGCTGTACGACTGTTATGGTGACAGATGGTTAGATTAGATTTATTTAGTTCACTTTTACAATGCCATATCATACATACAGTTAGATAAATTAATGAAGTTTAAAATAAAAGTGTGA
The DNA here is from genome assembly GCA_949316235.1 of Oegoconia quadripuncta. Lineage (NCBI taxonomy): Eukaryota > Metazoa > Arthropoda > Insecta > Lepidoptera > Autostichidae > Oegoconia > Oegoconia quadripuncta. The sequence continues at coordinate 38,245,174 of OX438746.1, forward strand.
TATACGTACCATTCAAAATAAATGTAGTACCCAGATCAACCGTGGCGTCTTGCAAATACTCTCGCCCTGTCATTGTGAGCGAGCGGACGTTCCACATTTGATCGTGTACCTACTTACTGAAAATAGTGGTTTTACTACAAAGTCCAGATCTTGAATAACTGGACATCACAAAAAGGATTTGTCAAACATAGAATTATAACATTATACATACATGACATAATTTGTAGAATTACAGGATTATCTAACTAATATTATAAATGCGAAAATTTGGATGTTTGTTTGTTTATTTATATGTTTGTTTGTTGCTCGTTCATGGCGAAACGGATGAACGGATTTGGATGAAATTTGGTATATAGGTAGAATATACCCTGAATTAAGACATAGAATATTTCTTATCCCGATAATGTGAGTAGTTTCTGCAGGATAAACAAATTTCCGCGAAAAAGTTTTTCCACGCAGACAAAGCCGCGGTCGAAAGGCTAGTTTAAATATAATTGTAATGTTATATTGTGGAAACACAAAATGAACAAAATAAAATGTAAAAACTTGTCACGATATTATCGATAGGTCATTCATTAGATATAAAGATACTATAAAACAGAAACTTATTAAGAAAGCATATTATAAAATATCAGATTATTTAGATGATAAACAATCATGGACATAACCAGCCCGTTCGCATAACCAGGCTACTTCACAATTAATAATGAAATATTATAATATAAAATAACAATTTTGTAATATATAAACCTTTTTTTAAAAAGAGCGACCTCTCGAGTTTCTTGCTTGTTCTTCTCAGGGGAAAATTGCCTTTTGAACAAGCAGTAGCTTTAAAAATGTAAAATCTGACTATTTTAAGTGTACCCTTTGTACCTACAAAATAAAGCATTTTGATTTTGATCATTACACAAAGAAGAATTGTAACCATTGTTACGTCTATGTCAAACATTTGAAAAACATAAAAAACTATAGTATTGATGATTATGATGACCGCGATAAATCCAACCAAAAATTGTAACCATTAATCCGAACAATGCAAGAATGAGAACGCTAATAAGCAGCTATACTAAACGTGACTACTATTGGTGTAAATGTTATATGGATGTATACTTAGGTACATAACTACAGTGTGCGGTATAATTATTAGCAATTAAATCAATCAGCTAATTATGGTAATGAACCATCAGGTATTATCATATTACTATATTGACAATTACACGGTTAGAAATGTTTGAATGGTTCGGAGTTGATTCAAAATTTGAAATTTCTATGGAAGACAATTTTATATAGAATCAAACCAAAAGAGATTTACCTATTTCATAATGGCTGACTGACTGTCTTCAAAACTTAAACTACGACGAAACCGAAGAAATATTGCAAGTACTAGGGTAATTTATTCTTTAAATAACAACTATAAATGGAAACATTGGTAACATCATTCCAACTGGACCGCTTATTGCTTGCGGACAGAGACTGGACATACATACACATATAACGCCAACAAATACAGTGCACAACATTACAACTCCACTCCAAGAACCAGGTCTTATGTTTCGTGATTTCCTTCTCGCTTGTATCTTTCCTTAAGTATTTCTTCCTCAATCACCATATCTCTGCTCTAATACACTATGTCCATAGCTGGGGGGCCTGGTGATCTGTAATTCTGGTTCTTCCTTTTCAGGCACCAGTCTTCCCACAAATGAGTTCTATGTATTACCTAGTCCTAAAATCACTTTGTAAAGCGTCATTTGTGGTGAGAAAATAAACAATTTTTTATATTTTATTTTATTATTATATAATTAACATTTTCACTTGAAAACGTCATATTTTTTAACTTTATATTAAAATTACTGCTCCTTCACAACGCTGACTGGTCAATAAGAACAAACGTGGTATGTCAATGTAGGTGACTCGCTCTCTTCCAAGATGGCCACCGTGTGCCGTGTGTGTGTGTGTGTGTGTGTGTGAAATGTAAACGACAAAATTTTAAATAATATTTTTTTTTATTCACCACGGGTCCGTACTTGACCTCAATCACACCTGACGTTAAGTGAAGATGAGGTCGAAGGTGGAAGCGTACTGACCCGGAAACCCCAACACATTTAGGGGACTGGCTATCTTATCTCTGACAACCGGAACACAACAATGCTATTAACATTGCTGCTTGGCGGCAGATTTAGATAAGATTGTGGTAGCTAGCCAGGCGGACATTCAAAATTTATTAAAACAAAATATATATAAAAAAAAACTTATTTCTCTATGTTTTATACAGTGACTCCCCAGAGAAGAACGAACAAGAAACTGAAGGGTTGCTCTTTTACGTAAGTTTTGGGTTACAACGTGTAATTCGAATCGAGTAATCAAAGTCACCCATACGGCTGGAATGATCATTATTTATGTGCAGACCTAACAGTACTGTAAACGTCACCACCCCGCTTCCGGTGATACCAGCGCCACCTGGTTCACTTCATGTAGGAAACCGCGTATTATGATAATCATACTATGGTCCAAATTATAAATTCTGTCGCTAATTTATCACTATCTGCGACATATACATTTTGACGACAGATTGGTGTAGTGGATAGTGACCCTATCAGCGAAACCAACGGTTACGGGTTCGAATCCCGCGAGGGGTAACTGTTTGTGTGATGAATACGAACATTTATTCCCGAGTCTTGGATGTTTACATAAACATTTATGTATATTTATCCATTATCTAGTATCCATAGCACAAGCTTTGCTTAGTTTGGGACTAGATGATTGGTGTAAGTGTCCGAAATATTTATTATTATTTATTTATTATTATAAATAAATAAATAAATATCCTTAGACATAAATAAACACACACCAGTACACCATCCCAAGAACATAATAAACATAACAATTATTTATTTTCTTATTTTATTTTTTGTCTGAGTGCACTCTGTGTTCCGCCTCACTATCGTTATTGTCTTAAGTCGCGTTTGATGGTAGATATGTCTTTCAGGGATAATCTATCACTTTATTGTCCTAATTTATTAATAGCTAAATATCGTTGCAATTGTTTATTTGTGTATGCAATAAAGGGTAATAATAAAAACTGACAATGGAAACAATATGTAAGTAAGCTTACTTTACTTTAGGTGAAATTAAAACAATGCGGCTGTAAGATGATCCAGTGTCGTCATAGTCGTTTTAACAACAGGCTCTAGTTCTCTAATCACTGCTCTCTGTTAATATACTAAAATCGAGACTGAGGTCTCGGAACAAATTGCAGTAATCTCCTGTAATCTCTCACGTCTCCCGTAGAGATACTCAGTGACCCGATAAGCTTCGAGTCCCGATGAAGTTGTGATTGTGACCGACTTGGCTCTATTCTAACTTATATTGACGCTCCCCGGCGAAAATTCATCTAACCTCTAATTAAGCAGTAGATACCCAAATGTTTCCAATTAATAAAACTGTGATTTATGTAGTGCATGACTTCACTTTAATAAGGTTCACTAAAACTTAGAAATATATCCTGACTTTGTAGATTAAAATCTTTAATTTCTTACGACATGTTCACTGGAATTCTTTTTTTTTTATATGAGAGGGCGGCAAACGAGCATGCGGGTCACCTGATGGAAAGCAATCACCGCCGCCCATGGACACCCGCAACACCAAAAGGGTCACAGATGCGTTGCCGGCCTTTGAGGAAGGTGTAGGCTCGTTTCTTGAAGGTTCCAATGTCGTACTCGTTCGGGTAAATTCGTCAATTTGTCATTGTTATCGCTCACTCTCAAGGCTGATTCTTTTCAAGAGAGTCAGTCTTATAACAAACAGCCTTTTCTCGAGAGAAAACTCATTAACAAGGCTGACCCTACAGAGCTTACTCAGAGCGGTGACTCACCGGATTAAAATTACTCACAAGGCTAAATCTCCGAAACTGACTTATTCACAAGGCTGACCGACTGACATCTAGTCCACTATAAGCAACTAGGCTTGTATTATGGATACCATATGGTTGATAAATTACACTAATACATATTTTTGTTTGTTTTCAAAATGTTCTTTAAAGCTTTGTATCGTTTACAAGCATCACTCGTGACAGGAAGTTGTGGGGGATAGAGGGTATAATCCACCATAATAGGGGACCAGTGCGATATCAGTTACCCGACAACTTTAATCCGGCCAATACTTCCGCTGCGATTGGGCTGCGGTGTACCACGAGCTTACTCGATATCTACCTATACCATTTCGAAATAATTCATCAGCTCAATTCGGAAACGTGTGTGAAAATTGATAACGGATGGTGGGCCATGGCAAGGCAACAGAGTGATGGCTAAGAGAAATGACAAGGCCAGTGTGCAGACCACCCCGGCCCGTTGGTCTAATAATCTCATTGGATACGGGTAGCACAGGACCATGAGAATTGATGTAATAGAGAGGCCTATACCCTGCAGTCGGTGGATGTGGGCTGGTATTGATGATTTTTTTTTTGAGCAGGATCGTTTGCTGATAGTCACGGGACTTTTTCAGCTTCACCGGGCGGGTGGGCGAGCGTGGGAGTGCTCTGCCCGTCTCTTGCATACAGACAGTGTGTGATGAGATGAACATTAAGTATGACCAGTTGCTCATAAGTTTTCTAGTCTACTCTTCTGTAGAGTGTAAACAGAAAAGATATACTAGCTCTAATGTACAGAATGGCCTCTTTCCGTCCCTCTCTAATTATAGTTACTTCAACGGATTCATCGTGGGCTCAAAATCCAAAAATCAAAAATATTTTATTCAATGTAGGATACAAAAATATCACTTATTGAAAGTCAACATGTTATTTTTTTTTTTAAACTACATCGCTTCACTATGTTTAGGGAGAAGAAGCGACAAAAAACTCCGCAACAACACATCTTTTCAAATAGTTTCCATCTTTACAATAATATTACATTTTATATTACATATTACAAAACAATAGCAATTAACATAACGACCAGCTAACACCAGACCTCCTTATCGCCTAAATAATCATCTATCCTGTAATAACCCTTCTTACACAGAGTTTCTTTAATGTGGCGTTTAAATTTCTGCTCTGTTAAACTCAATACATGTTCTGGTATTTTATTGTAAAAGTGTATGCTGTGTCCCACAAAGGATGTGCTAACCTTGCTAAATCTAAATTGTGGAATTTCAATTTTATTTTTGTTTCTAGTATTCAAAGGGTACAAAGGTATGTGCCCGATGCACTAGCCGTCTTAACATTCATATTTAGAACGTAAAACTCAAGTTTAGTGTCAACACGGCTGATGCGAAGGTTGGCATTGCCAAATTATTTTCATAAGACTAAGTAGTAGTAATATGAAATGTCAGCTTTGAGCGGCTTAACGCTCCTAAATATAGTAATATATTTCCCATTGTTGACTTTTGGTCTTCAATCGTATTACCGTTCGAGTGTTTAGCTCAAAAGCTTTTAACAATCCATTACAACAACGTAGAGGGTAGGACGATGCAGATTGCTCTCAGATGTCTACAGCGCTACAACAAAGCAGAAACGCTGCAATAATGGCACAACTTATTACTAAGGCAAAAACTTCGCACGAGCGAATTATGAAGCGCTGCTAGTGCTGCAGGGAATGAATTTATAAAGTGAATTAAGAATAAACTTAGCTCAAAGGCCAACTTTTCGCTTTAATAACGTTGATGTATAAATAAAAGTTTCTTTTTTTAAATAACTAAACGAGGAGTGAACTGTTTCCCGGATGAATTTGCCAAGTGTGTTTTATGAAGAACACTAGGTAAAGTTGGTAGGTGGAAATTTTTGAATATTCTAAACATGGTATTGTTACATATTTGTAACCCCTGACATAAAACAACGTTATGTGTTTGGCGACGATCTGTGTGTGTGTGAACTTGTGTCCAGTCTTTGGTTGTAACTCAGTAGGGTGTGGTGTAAATTGAGTGCGATTTTATTTATACTGTTAGCGAGTTGGAGCGACGCCCTGAGGTTGCTTAAGTAAGGTACTAGCCGTGAGAGGATCGCACGGGGAGTGAGCCTAGGAAAACACAAACACACCGAATATTGTTGAAATAGCTTCTTATAATTCTTGTTCTATGTTATGAAGAGGAAGACATGTTGTGCCGACCTCTCCTAGAGTGGGATCAGTAGGATTTCAAAATGGGGCAAGTCCGACAATATCTTTGTGATATTTACACAGTTAGTGAACACAGGAAACCCAGCACGGCGCTTCAGTTTGACAAGTGCAAATGTTTAAATACTTAATAGTGCTGATTATTAGTAAGGCATGCCGGGCTTTTGGGCTTCTATGAAGTTACCGCTGTGCGCGCTAGTATTAAAAGGCACATAAACTTTTATGGACTGTATTAATTTGTATTAATCTAATGGTAACCTTTACAATAACACAATTGCTGTTAATGTACAGGAATATTTTCAGTGACTTTAGCTCACCGAACGATGTTCTCTTCACGGCTGTACGAGTAAGAAGTAATTTCTATTAAGACGGAAATACGTCATTAACGTCGATATACGTCATAAGGTTGTTTGGACAACTTATTATGTTCGAATACATACAGCGTTGGGATTGAACAACCGCCACTGAGTGGGATGAGGGCTGGAAAATTATGATGGGATTATCCATCCAAGGACTGACCGTCTCAGGCGTTGCTTAACTTCGCCAATTGAAGCCGAATACCGAATGTAACCACGCTAAGGGTGCTCCGTTAGCTTACTTCGATAGGTTTGTTTACCAACCTCAAATAGTTTTATAACACGATTCGATCGTAAAAGCGTTCATATGTTCGTTGCGGTTGACACGGTGTGTGTCTTGCGGTACGAGGTGAGGCCTGTATTGTATATCAAGTGTTGTGCGTGACAGGTCGTGACATGTCGCGTTGACACCGCCCGGAAACGGTTGGATCGCGCGCGTGCGAATATTATTGCGTGTAGCAACACAGTCCCTAGTGATGTTACAGTCGATAAGACTTATGATTCTTATTTTAAATCGATTTGAGTAGTGTCTGTATATCGTAAACGCTGGTGCGGACCGGTCGGAATGGTTTTATGGAAGCGCGATGCTGTGGAGTTTGGAGCTGTGCTGGTTTTTTTGCCTGTGCCTCAAACACAGCTGATGTTAGTGAAAATAAGGCCGAAGATGGAAGTGTATTGACCCAGCTTATTTCGGGGGCTGGTGATAACCAGTCTGCAAACAGCAAATCAAATCAAAATATTTTATTTCATAGGATAAAATCATCACTTGAAAACGTCACTATTAATATTAATATTACATTTAAATTTTAAATTTACTGCTCGTTCACAAAGCTGACTTCCCAGGGAAGAACGAGCAAGAAACTCTAGGGTTGCTCTTTTAAACAGATTTATAGGTTGCGATTTGATAATTATATGAATAATAAGACAGCTATGTCCATGCTTGCTTATCATTCAAATAGTCAGTGACTTTATAATAGCCTTTTGTTAATAATTTCTGTTTTATGATTACTTTAAATTTATTTAAAGGCAAATTTTGAATGTCTACTGGAACCTTATTATAAAAGCGTAAACAAAGTATAAACTTTGCTGTTTGGCGGCAGACTTAAATAAGATGGCGGTAGCTAGCCAGGCGGACATTTAAAATGTCCTACCACCAACCATAAATAAAAGGATGTAGTGAAAGACTAGTATTTCAGGGAACTTTGTTATATATATAAACTAGCTTTCCGCCCTCGGATTTGCCTGCGTGGAATAACTTTATCGCGGAAATTGACCCGCAGGTTTTACTCCCTTCATCGGGATAAAAAATATCCTATTTTATTTTTTTTATTTATTTTAACACTTTATTGTACACAATCACAAAGAAATGGACATTAACAAAGATTTATGAAAAATGTACAAAGGGCGAACTTATCTCTATGAGAGATCTCTTCCAGCAAACCCGTGAGAGCGAAATTTGATGCAAAAGGTAGACATAAAGTGTAGACGAAACAGAAGAAACAAAAATATTTTAAAATATCATATAATAGAATAAAACCAAAATAATTCATTAAACGAAAAAATTACCCAACATAAATACACAAATACATACATACAATCATTATATATAAATATATATATGTATTATTATACATATATAATATACATAAACTATATACATCATACGAAAATTCCTATATCTTAATCCAGGGTATATTCTATCTAGGTATATAGCAACGGTCTACCTAATCAGTTCATCCGTTTTTTTTATGATTGACTGGATTCGCGTTTTACCACAATATCACCTGATGGAAAGTGATGATGAGGTCGAAGATGTAGCACGCTTCGACCATTGCTTTCGCTTCGAAGATTCGGCAACAAACAAACATCAAAACTTTCGTATTTATTATATTAGCTAGATAGGAAGTGTACACATGTTCACACCGTAGCACATCGTAAAGAAGAGGTCTTATCTTTTTTATCTACAGTGTTGCTGTTGTAATGTTTAGTATTGCCAACAATACGTTCAACGTAACACGTACCCAGTAAGCAGTTGCATAAAAGCCACCAGTCTTGAAAATTTTCTCGAGAGAACTTTGTTACACAAGTCCGTGGTACGTAACTGGTGGTAATTTGACACAAACGTATCTTGGAAAATGTTATAGCAGTAGATTATTTCTAATATTTTTATAAAAATCCTTTGTTTGTAAACGCTTTAACAATAAAGCGTTTACAAAGGTTTTTTTATATAAATATATTTTATAAATAGTGTACCTAGAATAAGAATAAGAAAACTTTATTTGATCCATTTAGCGACACTTATAAAATACATTTAATTGTTACCTATACTATTATTTATAACACAATTTAAAAATGTGGAACTTAATATAAGTAGGTATACATTGGCTAGTTTTCGGTGTCGCAAAGTGGCATCAAATCAGGTCCCCAACTCAGCATTTGTTGTAGTCGAGAGAAGAAGAACGACTACAACGCTGGTTTTCAGTGGAGCCTATATTTTTGTACAAACAAAAGGCAATACACTAATTTTACATAGATACAGAGTATGAGCACAACGGCGGACTTATCCCATAGAGGGATTTCTTCTAGTCACCTATAGGGTTAGTTAGAAAACAGTAGATTGAGCGTATACAAATTACAGGAAATTTAATCTAAAACAAATACGTACACACTAATAACTATATATATGAACAACATATAATTGTGGCACTACTCCTGGACCAGACTTCAATTGATTGTTCAGGAGTAGGCCGCAACAAATAATAGAAACAGGAAGACTTGAATATTGTATTGTAATAAAAAGGCACTCTGAAAAGGTATAAAAACACTGAATATGAATATAAAAGATAGATTGAATAAAACACATAAGAATTTGGAATAGATACCGAACACAATAAACACTACAAAACACTCACGTTATAAAACAATGCCTTTACGAATGATAATGAATATAAGAATGAATATAAGAAATGCGATAGCTCCAGCGCACTCAGCGGAAATATAATACAATAGGGTTATAATATAATAAATTTGACAGAAACGTCCGAGCTTTAGAACTGTTGAAAATATAATGACGTTGTTTTGTTCGGCCGTCTGAGTTCGAAATAGGAATTTGAATTTAAATATAGAGAAACGATAAGGAAAAAGAACAAAAAGATTACTAACTAAAATCACCAACGAGACGCAATACCGTCACGTTACATATAAATAAGTAAATACCTTAATAAAATAAAATAAATGAGTTTTTATACCGTAAGGAAAGAAATACATAATAATATTGGGTAAGTGATGTAGAAGGTATTGGCATAGGTAGTTTAATTACCTATTTCCATCGCTCCAAAAAAAACCATCATCGAATAAAGCTTTAATTGAGTCATTTAACGGTCGCGTTTGTAGCCTAATCCTCATAAATACATCATTAAATTAAATAAATAAAGAAACCTTGGAGAAAATATGAATTCCAAATAAATTTCGCATGATATAATAATAATAATAAATAATAATAAATAAATATCCTTAGACATACACACAGCGCCATCTAGTTCCACAGTAAGCAACTACAGGCTTGTGTTGTGGATACCAGTTTGTTGATATACTACATAAAAATACATTTTTTTTGCAAATAAATACTTCATATAAATGAAAACATCCATAACTCGGGTACACATGTTCGTATTCATCACACAAACATATGCCCCTAGCGGGATTCGAACCCGCAACCTTTTGGTATAGTGGTCAGAGTTGCTAATCACTACACCAAACAAGTCGTCAAATGATAGGAACTCAAGTGTAATGTAAGTAAGTAAAATGTTTGGGATAAAGGTCGTGATATATGTAATACCATACCAAACCATAATTTCTCTAAATTAATTTAAGAAAATCTTCAATAACTCAACACATTAATTACGGATTAACAGCCTGGACCCATAAATTTTATAGTTGGGATATTGACTTATTATATTGTTCAAATGTTTGGTATTTGGTGTTGTAGCTTGAAACTGTGACTGCTTTATTGAAAGGTCGCGGGTTCGAATCCCGCTAGGGGCATATGTTTATGTTATGAATTCGGACAGTACAGTACCCGAGTAAAGAAACGAGCCTACACCTTCCTCAAAGGCCGGCAACGCATCTGTGACCCTTTTGGTGTTGCGGGTGTCCATGGGCGGCGGTGATTACTTTCCATCAGGTGACCCGCATGCTCGTTTGCCGCTCTCTCATATAAAAAGAAAAAAAAAATGGATGTTTTTCATTTATTTATTTATTTACAAAAAAAATGTATTTGCGTAGTTTACCAACCATCTGGTATCTATAATACAAGTCTAGTTTCTTATTGTGCAACTTTGTGTGTGCAAGGATATTTATTTATTTATTATTTGCCAGTGTTATGCGTGGAACAACTTTAGATATATATAAATATACTATGTTTTAGTCCAGGGTTTGTTCTAACTATATACCAAGTTTCATCCAAATCGGTTCATCCATTTCGCCGTGATCTAGCGACAAACATACAAACAAACAAACATCCCAACTTTTCGCATTTACAATACTTAACTTAACATTTTTGCGCCGTTTGGTGTTGAAACTCTCGGGCCTTGGGGACCAGGTGCTCATTATCTCTTTAAGGAGATTTCTGAGCGCTTGGTCAATGCGTCCTATGATCGGAAGGCTGGCCTGTATTTCGCGCAAAGGATTAGCCTCGCCATACAGCGGGGTAACTCTGCCAGCCTTCTGGGAACGCTCCCGTTTTCGAGGGATCTGGGTCAAGTTTTTTATTTGTAAATAGTAGTTGAGTTATATTTCTTTTAATTAGGTTATTTTGGGGATCCCCTTTTAAACTATCTATAATAAATTTGTATCAAAACTGCAATAGACATCACTTTATTTTCTTTTCTGTTGAGCAATAACGTGTATTTTTATTGTTTTGCATTAGTTAGATCTACATACTGCAAATGTAGTCTAAAGTCAAAGAAAATCTGCAATATTGACGACGCTGTTGATACCCGAGTTAATTCCAAAATTTTCATCCTATTCATTATGCGAATCGATGAAACAACCACTCAGCAAAACAAAAGGCGTCGCCGTAACGATTCTCGGCGTACAGAGAAATAGCCATAGCCGGAATAATTGCACTCTACGTCGAGAGGACGGAACGTGGACCATTGAGAGCCCTTTACTCTGATTTTTACTAGACCGAATAAAGTAGAGTAGAAAAAGGGCTAGACCGTAAAATTTGACGAAGTGTGCTCGTATTGGAAATGTACTCGTAAATATTTGCATGTGGGGTGGTGTCCAGAGGATTATCCTGTCAATATAACGACGACATGCTTAGTGTGATGATTAGAAACTTTGACTACTATACCAAAAGGTTGGGGGTTCGAATCTCGTTAGGGGCATATAATTGTATGATGAATACGGGTAAGTGTACCCGAGTTACGGATGGTTTCATTTATATATGTATATATTTACAAAAAAATATTTGTGAAGTTTATTTAATTATTTTATTTATTTATTTCAGAGACAAACAGTTGCTTACATAAATTACATAAGTAGCTAGGTAATATTTTTATTTTATATATGAGAGGGCGGCAAACGATCATCCGGGTCACCTGATGGAAAGCAATCACCGCCGCCCATGGACACCCGCAACACCAAAAGGGTCATAGATGCGTTGCCGGCCTTTGATGAAGGTGTAGGCTCGTTTCTTGAAGGTTCCAATGTCGTACTCGTTCGGGAATACCGCTGCCGGAAGTCCGTTCCACAGGGTGGTCGTACGTGGTAAGAAGTTTCTTGAGAAACGTACAGTGGTAGACTTCCACTCAACCAGGTGATGTGGATGGAAATTTAATTTTCGGCGAGAAGTGTATCGGTTAAATTGAGCAGCGGATATTAGCTCGAACAGTTCTTCAGAACACTCCCCATGAAACATGCGATAGATAATGATATATTACAAATAATTATTAACCTATATCTTCTATTAGTTGTCACATAATCTGAGGTGCTTTTAGATATGTTCGAAGTCAGTGCCAATATGTAATAGTGATTTATTTAAAAAAACAGTAACAAATAAATATAATTAATTTAAATATGAACTAGAACTAAATGTAAATAATTGGGACCGCCGGGCAAGATACCCAAAACGCTGGCAGCCAGCGGCACACTGCATAAAGACACAGCGGCACACTGCATAAAGACACAGCGGCACACTGCATAAAGACACAGCGGCACACTGCATAAAGACACAGCGGCACACTGAACACATATATACAACGCCGGCAAACACATAACACCCCTTTTTGTTTCGCAGGGGTTAAGAAACGAAATAATCACCAGCACTAGTAGTATTACAGACGTTATAAGCGTTTATGTCGCGCGACATAATATTTGTCCTGCTCCGGGGGCTCGACACATTTAACTTCTGTTGAGTTTTTCTTGTGAATCTCTATCTCTTATTAATAACTACACCAATTACGATGGTATTGTGTATTATATTGTTGTTTAAAAGCTTAATAATATAATTAATATTATAATCAATCAATCAATCAAGTACACTTTAGTGCACAAAAATTCTACAATGCACTTCATAAATATAGCTTCAAAAGAAAAATAATTGTACAACCAGGCGGTCTTATCGCTAGTAAGCGATATTATTAATGCGAAAGTTTGGATGTTTGTTTGTTTGTTTGTTGGTCAATCACGGCGAAACTGTTTTTTTTTTTTTTTTTTTTAAATGCTTTATTTTGTAGGTACACAGGGTACGAAGTATGAAGGTATGAAGGGATTTCGATGAAATTTGTATATAGGTAGAATATACACTGGATTTAAAAATAGGATATGTTTTATCCTGATAAAGTGAGTAGTTCCCGCGGGATAAGCAAAATTTTCGCAATACATTTATTCCATGCAGGCGAAGCCGCGGGAGGAAAGCAGTTTAAACATAAATGAAGCAGCGTCTGCGTTCTGTCTGTAAAGATGGCCGCCGAGCCGGCGCAGGAGAGGTACGCTTAGGAACGGTCCGTTCCGTCACTATATAGCCCAGGGAAAATACGGTAAAAAATTAGCTTAACTAGACAATTCAGAACCGACTTATATATTTGCTGCTTATAGAGGTTATAATATATGTAATTTTGAATTATTGAGCCTAAAAAAAAATAACGCTTAGTCTAGATTTTTTTAGAAAACCCTATTTAAAATTTTTATCTTAATAACAATAAATATAAAGCATGCTAAAGTTAGACATGCATATGTTTTAGCGGAAAATGTCGTCGAGCTGCATTGATTAAGAAATAAAAATGAGAACAAATATTTTGTATTGATAATTTCCCTAAATGTTTTGAATTCAAAGAAATACCCATCAATTGTGCATTTTTCACTTTAGCTTATTTAGTTACTTACTTAGTACTTGCGTTTCTTACAAATGCTTAATTTTTAGTAATTGTTACTACATTTACAACACTTTATTAAATGTTTCAAGAAAATCGCGGCCATTCAATTTTCCGAGGTCAAACCGTATTTTCCCTGGGCTAATAACTCTTGGCGTATAGACAAAGTCTCACTTCTGATTTTATTTCAAAATATGCACGCCATGATGATAATATTCGCTGAGTTGGTTTTGCAACCAAATTGAGGCTCAAGAAGTTTCTTGCTACAACGAAGCAAGTTTTCTGACTTACAAATGTCAGAAAACTTTCGTGGTTTTCGAAAGCCGAACAAATGTTGTCTGAACGCCTGACCTTGCTTCAAAGGGATTCCTTCTTGCCACGGGGCGCCTCATTTATTCATGCAAATACACTGCTCTGGGTTCAAACACTGAATTTCACAAGATATTTGTATCACATTTAAAACCTACATCTAATATTCATTGAGCAAGTATCTGCTAATCAACTGTGAATTGATAACACGAGAAGTGCGTGTCTGATTCGTACACCGAGGGTTCCATCCTAGATAGTTCGTCCACCACGGGAATCGAGTGTCGAAATCTAAATTTGTAATCACAAAAAATATATAAGATAGATAACATAAGATGTTTATTTACCAAAGATGACCATACATAATTATACATTTGCTGTAACATCCACACTACGCTAGGCCAAAATTTCCATAATAGAGAAAAAACTATTTTACCATACCTTAATTCCTGAATCTTACAACCTTGGACTCTTCAAGAGCAAGGTGAATAGGCATCTACTGAGATCGCGTGCTTCATCTTCGGCCACATCGCCACTTCCCATCAGGTGAGATTGTGGTCAAACGCGTATCCAATTAACCATAAAAAAAAATCAGATTTCGATTTCATTTTGATTCGGTTTTGGTGAAGTCGGGTTTTTTTTTGTTAAGAAGGTTTATATGATTTAACTACATATGAACGATTCTCGGATTTTTTTTATTTACTTGTGCTGTAACTCTTGCTTCTTGCCAAACTTCATGGTTATAGGACAACGTGACATTCCCTATAGACTTTGTACCTAACCATTTTAGTACCTATAAAATAAAGCATTTTTGTCTTTGATTTCATTTCTTTACGAATGTGAAAATGTGCGACATTAATAGTGGTATAATTACGTATTACGACCTGTTTGGTGTAGTGGTTAACAACTCTGACCACTATACCAAAAGGTTGCGTGTTCGAACTCCGCTAGAGGCATATTGTTTATGTGATGAATACGGACATGTGTATCCGACTTATGGATGTTTTCATTTATAATAAGTATTTATTTATATGTAGTAAATCAACCATCTGGTATCCACAACACAAGTATAGTTGCTTACTGTGGAACTAAATGGCACTGTGTGCATGACTAAGGATACTTATTATTATTATTATTTAAAACCGTGTTGACTTAGAAGCTTGATTTTTTTTATTGCTCCAAGGGACCATAGACCTTAATATTTGATATTAATTTCAACTTGATATCTCCACGCATCTCCACGCGTTTTTGTGAAAAAGAATATTGACAGACAGACTGACTGAATGAGGGTTCCTTTTTCCTTTTGTGGTACAGAACCCTACATATGTATATAATAATATTTATGATAACAGTTCATTGAATTTTCATCAAACATGTATGAGGGTGGAAGCTTCTACATTCGGAAAATTCTTTATTTCTCTGAAACATTTTCACAAAAAAAATACATTTATTTTCTCTTCTCAATTCCGGATTTTGGTCGAATAACGAAACTCGACGATTTCTCAAATATTCGGGAACAATATTGTGTACGTATCCAATAAAATATTCGAAATATAATCCCTTCTATAATTGGAAATTGGAATGTTTGTTGCAAGATGATTATTTGTGCGTTATTTTTTTTGTCAAGGAAGCAAATTATGAAATCTAATATAGAGTCGTTCCGTTCAATTATCTGTATCTACTTACCTACTTTAAGATTAAGACAAAATAAACGACTGCGGGCCTTATTTGAACAGCTGTGTTCATCGCAAAGGTTTCTGGGTCAGCAAAGTCTCAGATTAAAATCAAACTCAAATCAGGCTTAAATGAGCGATGGCTCTTTGGTGATTTACGGGAAAAGCGATGGCAGAATATCTCAGAAGAGAGATGCTTGGTATGTAGTGTTATGAATCTAACATTATTTTTACAAGCTTTTATTTAGCTTACAATGTTCGTAGTATATAAGTAAGTGGTCCGTTTCAAAATTTGAAAACCATCTATCAACCACTTGCTGGTATCTCACTGAGCTGAAATTTGGCATATTTATGTAGTTCTGATGATGGAGCCGGGATGTAAGGTCTGGAACTCAAAGGGCAAGATAGTCGAATTTGGGATAGTTTGTTTTCTTGCCATGAGCACTTTCCCTAAGACATGATGGTCTAAAGATGGGGCCAGAAGATTGCCACTGCTTGATGGACTTTATTTTAGGCTTAGTTTATGTATTTTTATCTTTACGTTATATAATAACTACCAACTATAAAATATACCCGTATTGCTACTATTAGTGCAAACCTCATCTACTGGTAGCTTGTATCTTTACCCTAAGGTTTGCATGGAAGAGATCGCTGTTAGCGATAAGGCCGCCTTTTTGTGCGATTAATGTTGTACGCTGTATTTTACATGTAGCTTTAGTTAATTGTTCAATAAAGAGTATTTGATTGATTGATTGATTGACTTTATGTTACTCATCTTTATGCAAGAATCATCAGCATCAGCCCGTAAACATCCCACTGCAGGCCTTCCCTCATATTATATGACTACTAGAATAATATGTGATAATCATGACGGAGTATTAAAAGCATATTTTTAAAGGTATTTTTAAAGTACAACTTATTCGATGTGTTTTCCTTTCTACAACAAAATGTGCATCACTATCTTATAGCCCCAGGACGTCCACTGTTGAACATAGGCCTTCCCATAGGTCTCCAGAGCGAGCATTAGAAGCGGCCTGCATCTAGCCAGTTCCCGTGTTAAAAGTTAAGCGTACACAAACAATTTTGATCAATTACGAGTCATCTCGTAATATCTGCGTTGTTAGGTTGCAACTGAATCCTGCATTATTGGGGCCATAACTCTTGGCTTAGTGGTGTTATAGTTCTACTACAAATTATCGAGGTCGCGAGGTCGATACTAGTTACATAAGGTGATACTCAGAATAGTGGAAAATCGTCGTCCGCCTGACAAACTGCAGATGTGTAGATAGTTGTTTTTTTCCTGTTTAAACCAAAATAAGCATCATCTTTTTGTTCTGGTCACAATTTATTTGTACGTGTACGCAGTACGTCTTTTCCTTCCAATCTTCTCTACCAGCAGTTACCTCTTCAATCGCGCCCTTTTCATTCATATCACCCTTCACACAATACATCCATCTTTTCCGTGGTCTTCCTTTTCCTTTCCAACCATCGACATCCATATTCAACATTCTCCTTGTAACATGCGTTTCATCGCTCCTCATAATATCTCCATACTAAGCCAAACGATTTTCTTTTCAACTTTTCTGTCACGGTGCCACTTTTAAATTCCCTCTTACATACTCATTCCTTATTTTATCCATCCTCGTCACTCCACTCATCCATCTCAACATTCTCATCTCTGCTGCATGTAATTTTCTTTCATCCGTCTCTTGTTCTTCATGGCCCATTCATCAACATCAGGCAGTAACCATCCCACTGCAGGGATATAGGCCTTCTCTGGTATATGAGGGAGTATACGCTGAGCCAATGAAGGTTGGGGACTTCACATGTCCTTGAATTATTTCTCGGGCATGCAGGGTTCCTCGCGACGTTTTCCTTCACCGTTTAACATCAGTCGGATAAATGCACATAAGGATTTTAATTTACATGGTCTGCCTGGGATCGAACCCGGACCTCCTAAATTGAGAGATCGAGTCGTAAGCGCTGAGCCAGTGACGTTATAACCAAAATAATCATTGTATAATATGAGGGAGAAGCACTCGTGGCGCAGTGGTATTCGTTATTCGTATTCGATTAACGCAGTTAAGCTATGCCTGGCGAGATAAGTCCTTGGCTGGGTGACCACTAGCGACGTTTTTATACGAGTGCTACCGTGGTTCGGGGGGTACGTTAAATAGTCAGTTCCGGTTCGTTTTCCTCCAGTGACCTCCAGTCGCGGCTTAAAAACACTGACTGTCAGGTAGCCACTAGTCTGACATAGACCTGGGTCCGCGTTGTGGATATTGCTACAGTGGAGACGTTTAGGTAAGGCTTTTGATGAACATGAAGTTTCTGTGAAAATGACCTCTACATAAGTTTAGCACATAAAGTAAAGCACTATATGTGTATGAAGAAAGAAACATACGAACAGACACCAGGGTGTCTGTTCGTATGTATCCTCAGGAGGATCTGTACCGTTATATTACGATTAACTTCAATAAAAGTTTTATTAAACGAAACACACGCACGCAGAATCAAAGTATTTATTGCTAAGGTATGAATCCTTAAAGCAGCTGTTAATATTTCGGCGAACAGAATGTCCATTTTGATTACCTTACCATCTAAGCCATGGAGGGGAAATACGAAATAGACCATTGTATTATCGCTAAAGAATACAGCGAACCTTTCGAAAAGGGCAATGCGATGTCAACAAAGGTTCCGTTTTTTCATATTAATTAGCATTCGTGCTCGACGGAAGGGTTGTTTTGAAGGAACCTATTGTGCCATATAATTGAATACCCCTTGTTAGTCAACGGTTGATCGCCAATGACGTACATCCCCCCATTGTGCTCTAACTCTGCCAGTCCCCCACTAGTTCGGCGCGTAATGGAAGTCGGGGATGTTTATTAAAAGGGAGTCGTTAAAAAGTCATTTGTATTCGTCGGGAGCAGTGTTGATGTCCACCATTTGTTCAGTCGCTCAAATATAAACCGAAACAATTCTTCGGGTGTTTCTTTTAATAGATAAGATTAGTATGTTGCAATGGACTGCGAAAGGTCTATTAGAGGCACAAAGCCGCAAAGAATGGGGCGAATACATTCAGGAACAATTCATGAAAAGGAAAGAAGAATGGAATAAAAATATGTTGAGAAGTGGATTATTTATGATGGCGTGCTCAACGTTTTGTACTAACTGAACAAGTAGAAGCAGAGGTGTTATTATGACGTCATGTAATCCACGTCATGTACCATCGTTTCACTTCTAAAATGATGTCAAACTGTTCGTCATTTTCCAGTTACAGTGTATTTTCACACTTACTAGGAACTTAACCGATTTATTTAACCGATACACTTCTCGTCGAAAATTAAATTTCCATCCACATCACTTGGAAGAGTGGAAGTCTACCACTGTACGTTTCTCAAGAAACTTCTTACCACGTACGACCACCCTGTGGAACGGATTTCCGGCAGCGGTATTCCCGAACGAGTACGACATTGGAACCTTCAAGAAACGAGCCTACACCTTCCTCAAAGGCCGGCAACGCATCTGTGACCCTTTTGGTGTTGCGGGTGTCCATGGGCGGCGGTGATTGCTTTCCATCAGGTGATCCGCATGCTCGTTTGCCGCCCTCTCATATATAAAAAAAAAAAAAAACTTAACATTTTTACAAATTTACAAAAAGGTAAATAAATGCACGGTTACAAATAAATTTGTCTCAGATCTTGCTGAACGAGGTACCTAAGAGGTTAAGTGTGTGTGTGTGTGTACTTCAGCGAAATAGAAGCGAGCCTCCCGATCATTTGAAACTTCGACCAGCCGCTCAGATATCTCTCAAAAGACAATAATCGTTTTAATTTTTAAGAAAACTTAATTTATATAGGGCAAAGGGAAGTATTACAGAATTTTATCATTTACTTTTTCATAGAAGATTTGGAAGATCACCGATCATACACCGAGCTTGACTTACAGACGAGAGATTCGGAAAAATATTAAGTAGACAAACAAAGCCGCAAGTATTGCTCGAACCGACGTCAAAAAAGGAGGAGGTTACGTCAGAACTCAGTCATTTATAAAAAGATTCCGAAAATTCTTTTTTTATTTAATAGGACATACTTCCACGGTGGTCCTATGTTCATCATAATCCTGTTCTGATGATGGGATCTATGAGCAATTGAGGGAACTCCTCACATATTATAGGCATACATATAACGATTTTGGTATTTACACCAACGAGTCAAGAATTTGAATTCAGAAAGTGTCATTTGGCGAAGTAAAGTGATGGAGAAGATCAGAAGTGGCCGCCAACTAACCTGTTACCTCAGAACTCCATATTTTATAAACCGATTTGGTAAACTTTTTATTTTTATTTAATAGGACTTGCTTGGCGGTCTCATGTTTATATTTTCGTTATTTTGACGATTGTTTTTTGTTTGATAGCGTTTATCACCAGGGTGGTCCGATATAAATTTGGTGAAGATCTGATGATGCACTCCGGAGATAGAGGGTGGCCCTTACTGAAGCCTGTTGTTTTGCTAACTTTTGGCGTTTCAATCATTCAATTAATTTATCCCAGCAAAATGAAAGGTTCATTCACAAATAAACATATTTTTTTTTATCCTTAGACATACACCCAGCGCCATCTAGTTCCACAGTAAGCAACTATAGGCTTGTGTTGTGGATACCAGATGGTTGATATACTACATAAATACATTTTTTTTTTGTAAATAAATACTTATTATAAATGAAAACATCCATAACTCGGGTACACATGTCCGTATTCATCACACAAACATATGCCCCTAGCGGGATTCGAACCCGCAACCTTTCGGTATAGTGGTCAGAGTTGCTAACCACTACACCAAATAGGTCGTCAATCAGAATTGTATTATTCACAATGTGCCGGAGACAATGCATGACTGAGTTTGTCAACAAATATTAACGGCGAATCTGTAAGAACACAGATCACAACGTGTAGCGCCGTGAAAGCCGCGGTGCATTTTTTATAACAAGTGCTACTAGTATTGGGATATAAACCGTATAAACAAGAAGTAGGGGTCTTAATAATTCAGCTGTGCTCTTAAGAAAACCTTCTAGAGGACGGTGGTGCACTGCTCATAAGATTAACAGTAGCACAACTTTAAACAAGAATTTTTTTTATGAACAAGGGGTTAGCACTTGACCTCACTCACACCTGATGAAAACGTAACTGATCCGGAAACCCAATTTATTTGGGGAACTGGCTATCTTATCTCTGACAACCGGAACACAACAATGCTATTAGCAATGCTGTTTGGCGGCACACTTAGATAAGATGGTGGCAGCTAACTAGGCGGACATTTAAAATGCCCTACGACCAACCAAACCGAGTACTAAACATGTACCCCGCTGGGGATAGAACCCGTGACCTACGATTCGTAAACCCTATGTTGTTTACATTGAACCACGGCGGAAAACTTGTTTATTCCTTTTAGGTAAAAATGTGTGTATTTACTTATGCAGCAATATCAATGACAGGTCCCTTGAATGACTCAACTTCATTGTGATCAAGCGTCACTTTTGCAGAGCTGTAAGTCAACCTAACTGAAAATTCCAAGGGAGAATCTTACGTAAAGGACAGACACTTGTCACAAACCCTAATATGTGCCGTGACGTAGATTCGCAATAGCAATGCTAAGCAAGATCTCTAAATTTATACCAGTTTCAAGGTAATGCTGTTTTTTCTTCCTGGAATAATAAAACGCGAAAGCAGCCATCTATTTAGTTTAGTTTAGGCAAGTCATGTGAGAATGTGGTGAGATAAAGAGCTGATGTGAAGTTAGTTCCTTGGATTCAATTCGTTCGAGAAATTTCGTACTATTACGTCGTAGGCACATTAGAACGAACTGTGTTTTGCTCCAGAGCATAACATCAGTCTGAAACAGATAAACGTATACCACACGGCGTAATATAAATTAAAATTTCTCAAGAAATTGTTGCACTCAGTAAATTGCTATAACTAAATAAAAAACTTATCCAAAAACATTCATGATTTCTTAAGACAACATCATTTGTGTTATGCAGGTTTGTTTCAAACTATATACCACCAATATTATCAAATTTATCTTCCTGAAATTAAACGAAATTATTGTTAGAAATGTGGAGGTTTCATGAGGATTCCGATACCTATTGTATTATGTAATTAGAAGTAGTTTTTGATTGAATACGTCTGCTGGGGACACACGATGAATACGTCTGCTGGGGACACACGATGAAACTTCGCTAATGTCATAATACCATCTGATTTATGTACCATGTTTCTGCAAATAAATATTCATTCATTCATGTTAAACCAGTCGACGTCTTCTACAACCCGGGTATAGATTATGACCCATATCTACACCTAGTAAGAGGTCACTGTGCACCACAGATCAGCAATAACAGAGAAGAGGTAACTGTTGATATGAGTTCAAGGGCACGTTGGTGCTGCTGGTATGGTGTGCTCTAGAGGCAAGGTTGAGTGCTGTGCAGAGCGGCGGCCGTCTGATGTTTTATACAGCGGTGGCAGAGTGGAACTCGGTCACGATGCGTCCCAATGACCTTGGCTCCGAATTGAATAGTTCCCCGAAATAGATACTGGAGGGTTGGCGTGTTTGTTTACAAAGCGTTAAATTGGGGACCGAGAACATTTCAACTTGTTGAGGACACTTTGGGAGAGAAGCGTATGAGTGTTACGGTATTGTTTGTGCAAGTAGTTTTTCGAGGAATTTGCTCGTACTTATTCAAATTGTGTTTTTGTATGTTAAGAAATATTCTAATGGTTAATGAATTTTCATACAAAATATTTTTAATGAAAAAAATGCTTAATTAAAAAAAATGTGAAAACACTGGATATATGAATGTGATCATGTGGTTGAAGTATGTGTGACCGAAGAACATCTCTATAATTGACCGAGGAACATCTCTATAATTGACCGAGGAACATCTCTATAAATGATCGAGGAACATCTCTATAAATGACCGAGGAACATCTCTATAAATGACCGAGGAACATCTCTATAATTGACCGAGGAACATCTCTATAAATGACCGAGGAACATCTCTATAAATGACCGAGGAACATCTCTATAAATGACCGAGGAACATCTCTATAAATGACCGAGGAACATCTCTATAAATGACCGAGGAACATCTCTATAAATGCCTGTTCAGTCTGCTCTTGAATCGCAAAATTGTAGGGTATGGGAAAAACTGACGCAGGAAAGAAATTCCATGTCATGGTTGCTCGCAGTATGAATATGTACAATTTTTTTAATTTTACTGTTTCTAAACTTCTCTATGACAACCATTTATCGACAACTAAGAATTGGAACGTTCGGAATTGGTTGGAAATGATTTTACATTTTAAAAAGCATAAAAACGTGTACAACATTTCTGTGGCGGCACCTTCGTATAAGCCCAAAAGCCAGGTTTGCCTTACTAAATAAATAAATATCCTTGGACATGCACACAATGCCATCTAGTACCATTTTAAGCAACCATAGGCTTGTGTTGTGGATACCAGATGGTTGATATACTACATAAATACATTTTTATTTGTAAACAAATACGTAATATAAATAAAAACATCCATAACTCGGGTACACATGTCCGTATTCATCATAAAAACATGCCCCTAGCAGTATTCGAACCCGCGACCTTTTGGTATGGTGGTTAGAGTTTCTAACCACTACACCAAACAGGTCGTCTAATATTTATATATCTAATAAATACTATTAACTATTTGAACAGTATAGGAAATCTTTGATTTAAAAATTCGCACTTGTCAAACTGAAACGCCGTGCTTGGTTACATTATATCTAATTTCACTAGCTGTGTAAAAACCCACAAAAACGCCATGTTTTTAATTGAACGCAGTTGTGATTGACCGTCAGGTAGCCTCGTACAAGTTCATCAATCATATACCCTCTTCAGAAGGCTGTGCCCCAGTAGTGGACTCTTTAGTCTACTGATGCTGAAGTTGTTGATCTAAATTTACATATTGAGTTTATAGACTATGCACCTTAGGTCGCCCGTCACATGAGCAAAACGTCGACTAGTAAACCCAATAAGGGGGTCTGGTTGAAAACCAGCGCTGGGCAGCAGCTAGTCTCTGTCAGCATTATGCTGAACCAGATCCTTTTGTCACAAAAGTGGTATTGTCCTATGTGTATTTACTAATGTAAGTACCTAATGTTAAGTATATTGAGCAAATAATGTTGTGACAATAAACGATTTCTTTCTTTCTTTCTTTCTTTCATCTCATTTTACCCACTAGGTGACTTAGTTTCGATTTCAGTTTTTGGGTAACAATTCACACTTTAAATGCGAAAGTGTCTGTCTGTTACTATTAACCGAATAAACCTCTACGATCGTATTGAAATATGGTAGAAAGTTACTCTGGGATCTGGAGAAGGGTATAATCTTCCTATAGGCTACTTTAAGATCAGATGGACAGGATAAGGCAATACACAAAAGGCAGTACATTAAAGAGACAAGTCACAAAAGATTCTACAATCCTGGGATCTACATGAGCGGGGTGAATAGGCATTATTATCGTCACACTCCAACAGGTTAGTCTAATGTCAAACGCAACCAGATTAAAAATATTAAAAAAGACACAATATAAAGCATGAAGCAGTTGACGGACTGATTTTTAATATTTATGGAATAATCTAGTGACTCTTGTACATGCCTACCTATAGTCACGACCTATATCCCAAATAGGGTGGTCAGACATATCCCAAACATAACATTTTGGTTTTCCATACAACATCCACGAAACACTTCTCAAAATGCACACCGGGGTGAGCCCATCACCGTTAAAACGTACAAATCTATAGTTGTTTTGTGGTGTAAAGAATCTTAGTCGCCTGAACAACTACAAAATTAATTTACCTTATACAATTCTTCTAAATACGCAGGACTTAACATTTAAAACCTTGTATAGTTATCAGTATTTAAACCGCCTCCGTGGCTCAATATAAACAACATTGGGTTTACGATTCTGAGGTCGCGGGTTCGATCCCCAGCGGGGTACATGTTTAAGTACTCGGTTTGGTTGGTGGTAGGGCATTTTAAATGTCCGCCTGGCTAGCTACCACCATCTTATCTAAATCTGCCGCCAAGCAGCAATGTTAATAGCATTTTCGTGTTCCGGTTGTCAGAGATAAGATAGCCAGTCCCCCAAATGTGTTGGGGTTTCCGGGTCAGTACGCTTCCATCTTCGACCTCATCTTCACTTAACATCAGGTGTGATTGAGGTCAAGTACCAACCCGTTATGCATAAAAAAAAAAAAAAAAAAAAGTATCATAATCTGTTTCACTCTTCAAAACATACTCAAACGCTCTCAAGTAGATACCTAATGCAATTAGAATGTGACAGAAGTGTAATTAACCCCTTATTTTATTACAATACACATCAAAATTACAGGAAATTCACTTACGGTTAATAAAATTTTGGAATGATTAAATCATATGACTGACTGCCACTGCTGTTCCTCCCCAAACAATAAAGCTATTGACTCGGAAAAGGGTCAGTTTGAGGAGAATTTTGAATATTTCCCATTAAGAGGTAACCTATAGGTAATTTTCATCTTGACATAAATTTCAATTCGATACTTCAACATCTTTGAATATTTTTATTGAATAAATTACTGTAAATATAAATACCTTTTTATGCACAACGAAGGTGGAAGCGTACTGAACCGGAAACTCCAACATATGGACTGGCTATCTTATCTCTGACAATCGGAACACAACAATGCTATTAACAGTGCTGCATGGCGGCTTTTGTACCTTTGTAATTATTCTGCCCAAGTAGCTCGTAGAACTGAAGGCTGGAGGGGCATTAAAGTTTTTGAGTGGAGACCACACACCGGCCAACGCAGCTTACTCACAAGGTGGACGGATGACCTGTTGATGATTTGGAAACCTGGGGGTCTACTCTCTAATGAAAATAGCTTCAGACGGCCGTAACTTCGGACTTTTTCTTTTGCAATTTGCCGTGTCAATTATAAACCAATCGTCATTATTTTACTTTTGTTGTATATAGTTGGACATCACAGGTCAATACGGGACGCAAGGAACATCTGAAGTTATGTAAAACAAAACAAGAAGTCCGAACTTCCGGCCGTCCGAAGCTATTTTCGTTAGAGAGTAGACCCCCTGTGATGGAGGTCTATGTTCAGCGGTGCCTGATATGATGATATTCTGCCCACAATGCCACAGCTGACTGATGTCACAATCCAAAGGCAATAGTCATATAGGTAATAGTCGAAAATTTTCCATAGGACAAAGTTATTATTTGAAAACGTTTCATTTTTTAATTTCATATCAAAATGACTGAAATTACTGCTCATTCAAAACTGACTCCCCGGAGAAGAACGAGCAAAACACTCAACTTGTTCTTTTAAAGTAGGTTTTGGATTACAATGTGTGATTGGACAGTTATTGTATTAATGTTGAATTAGAATGAACTATGTCCATACGCTTGCTTATCTAAATATCCAAATATTATACCCAACCCTCATATGCAGGCAAACACCACCCCATAAACCGACTACCTGAACTTAACTTGTAGTGAACGGCTACAACCCATGCTGAGTTGGAGACATTTTTGACTCCACCTTGTGACACCGACAATTAGATGGCAAACACAATGTTTACTTTTTGTATGTGTCTCGACTGTACCTGATTGTTTGGGTCATGATATGGGTTTAAATACGTATTTCTTACCACACGACAAGCAACAATTCCTACCCGGCATCAAAGCCAAAGTCAAAAAAATCCTCATAGTTTCACATTTTTAGGGTACAGCTTGTTCAAAAGGCAATTTTTTCGAGAAACTCGAACGGTTGCTCATTTATAACTGGTTTTTATGTTACAAACAGGCACAATAACATTTCATTTCATTTTTTAATTAAAAAAAAAATTGGCAAGCGCACGAGCTGGTTATTTTGGTTTATCATCCAAATAGTCTGATACAAAATACAAAATATTTATTTCATAGCTTAAAATTTCAGCTGAGGAGCTCCTTTTAAGTTATAGAATATACTTGCGATTATGATACTGATTTTGATTACTGATATAATATGCCTTCTCAATAAGTTTCTGTTTTACATAATCTTTAAATTTATTGAAAGGAAGATTGTGTACACCAACGGGAACCTTATTAAAAAAAAAGGAAACCAAGCCCTCTGAATGAATTACTGATTTTGCGGAGTCTGCTTACTACTTTGTTTTGTAAACTTTCTTTATATCCAGCCACGAAGGCGGTATTTTTTTATTTTTTTTCAATTGCTATTTCTGGACTCCTATATATCCATAATATCCATGGGGCTACAGTTGCGCCAGTGTCCCGCGCGTGACTGACGACCGAGGGGCGACCCCGCGGTGCGGGAGACGGGGGTGGAGGCCCGATCGAGCGATTATTAAATTTCCCAGACGACCTAAATCGCCTCATCCGATGTAATAAGGCGCCCGCTTAGTGCTACCGTATCATATTATTTTTTTTTTGTTTTCCGCAATATGAAAGGAAAATCGATGAAGAACTGAAATGGGATAGCCAGATTAAACTTTGGAGTTTGATGTCTAACTCCACTACTGACCGCTTCTGCACTTATTTTGGACGGTATTCATGAACTTCAGAAAGCAGATGTATCGAGACAAATCCGAATATCTTCAACAAAATGTCGGGCAGTGTCAAATGAAGAATTTGAATGGGATCGCTATGTCCAAGGCGACAAAGGGACTTTACATCAATAACTATTTAAGTATTTTAAAATCAAAAAACCCGACAGCAGCTTTTGTATTTTGTGGACGCCATGTTGGATTTTTTTACCATAAAATTTATCCTACCAGGTACCAAGATGAATCTAACGACACCATACACTTCGACATCGGTCAAGCCTTTTAGACTACAAGATACGCCAAAGGAACAGATACATATACTCGAAAAACATTACCCTCCTTCCTTGGACCGTCGGGTAAAAAATATATAGATACTGCACGTTTTAACGGCGATGGGCTCACTCTCAGTTACATGTGCATCGAAATTGAGCTGTGGATAATGTTTCAAGAACTAAACTTTGTTTGGAACTTTCAAGAACAATAGGTTTGGGATATCTCTGATTACTAAGTTGGAATAAAGGTCTAGGATATCTTCAAAATGGCTGATCCAATTTCCATCAAAAATAGCCAGGGACCACCTAGCAAACACCGTCTTTGGAAAATAAAAAACCATTTTCTAATGGCACTATAATTTTTTTTTTTTGATTGACTGGTGTCGCGTTTGACCGCAATCTCACCTGATGGAAAGTGACGATGTGGTCGAAGATGAGGCACGCGATCCCAGTAAATGCCTATTCACTCTGCTCTTGAAGATCCCAAGGTTGTAGGATTGAGGAAAGACTGACGCCGGAAGGGAGTTCCATGCCTTGGCTGTTCGGATGATGAATGAAGAATCGAACTCCTTAGCGCGAATGTTCGGTATATTAACTATATACGGGTGGAATCCCTCCCCACGCCTAGTGGTCCGAAGATGGAAGGGTGACGGTGGAATAAGATTATGTAATTCCAACGGACAGTCCCCGAAAAGCATCCTGTAAAAAACTGAGAGACAGGCGACTTTGCGATGCCACAAACATAAAATTATTTATTAAATTAATAACAATGACATATTCTCTTGAATATAATTGCATATCACACTTGGGGATAAGTAAGTAGTTACTTGTACATGTGAAAACGGAATCGTTGGTCCCTTGACTCCCAAATTAGATGAGAACCTGTGCCCTGGGAGTCAGTGTTCCTCCGCACAAACTTTTTTCTCATCTCACAGTTTAAAGTATATACCTATGCAGTCATAATTGTATCAGAAAGTAAACACATTGCCCTTACCATGTACTTAAAGAAAATAAATATCAAAAAACAAATATTTTCTAATTATTTATATTGCGCATAAGTTTGTGTTAGTATGAACGAGTATGTATATATATTTAAATATAGAGACAGACACTCAGCCAGACGCTAGGCTTCGAACTAAGACACACACACACACACCACATGTGGTGATGGGGATTGAAAATTAAAACCCTGATTTGACATGAATTGATTACTTGACAGGTATATTTCCGCTCACAAAGCTATTGTGCGAATGTCGATTGTCGCGGTCCAATCACCCTCATTGACACAAATCGACTTGGTTTGCGTCAACAAGCGGCCATTAGACATAAACGCCCTCCCCCCCGCGCCCGGCGGCTCACCCCGCGTTCGCCCTTGCCTCCTGCGAGCCAATTTCATAAATTAACTTGAAATTCCCGTCGAAACGACCCTTAAATCGCAATGAGGAAGGAATGCCGTTAAGCGTGCATACTTAATTATGGGAAAATAACTAGATCTATGTTTGATTGTAATTTAAGTGAGTATATGTATAAGCAATGCAATAAGAGATTGTAATTAAATTGAAAGTACCTATATATTTTTTTTTTATATGCACAAAGGGTT
This sequence comes from Oegoconia quadripuncta, assembly GCA_949316235.1. Lineage (NCBI taxonomy): Eukaryota > Metazoa > Arthropoda > Insecta > Lepidoptera > Autostichidae > Oegoconia > Oegoconia quadripuncta. Next base: position 38,274,486 of record OX438746.1, read on the forward strand.
GGTACTTGATCTCAATCACACCTGATGTTAAGTGAAGAAGAGGTCTGAGATCGAAGGTGGAAGCGTACTGACCCGGAAACCCCAACACATTTGGGCGACTGGCTATCTTATCTCTGACAACCGGAACGCAACAATGCTATTAACTGATGAGAAGCCGGTGCGGATCGTGGATGAGAGAAAACAAATCACTGCGATTGTACTTAATTTATTGACACAATAAATTGTTACAGCTGCTTTTCAGTTTGTATTATTATATTTAAACAAGGATGCTTTAGGATTAAATAATTTAACGAGCAATGAAAATTAGACATGGACGTCGTGCCGGATAGAGAGAAGAGGTTAGTTAATTTGACAGATGACAAGACGAACGAATTGTACACAGATAATATAAACATCTGATATTGTGATGCATACAGAATAACTTTAACACTTCCCCTTATGCCTCACAAAATCAGGACTATCATACAAAAACAATAAGACAAGTCCGGGCTACATTACATGCAACCAACACAAACAGAGTATGTAACATAAAACACAACAATATTATTCATTTTACATTCATATTACGAATAAACTCACAATGTTTAACAGTACTGAGTGGTTTGGTGAGAACATCAGCGATCATCTTATTAGTTTCTAAGTATTTAACAGAGATTACTTTATTCTGAACCAAGTCTTTCACATATACCTACCTCAAGTCAATGTGCTTTGTACTGTGTGCTTTGTACGCTTATGACAATATTCTTTAACTTCCAAAAGTTTCTGAGCACTTTGGTTATCATTGTATACAACTGTTTCAAAAACTTTAGGTGTAATCTCTGATAAGAAATTCTTAATAAAACAAACATCTTTACAGACATCACCAATGGCTATGTACTCTGCTTCAGTACTTGAGAGTGCCACACACCGCTGTTTACGTGACTCCCAGTTAATGGTATTATTACCTAGCTTAACAATGTAACCCGTATACGATTTCCTATCAGTAGGGTCATTGGCCCAATCAGCATCCGTATAAGCAGATAAATTCAATTCCCTACTTTTCATAAACAATAAAGAGTAGTTAATTGTCCCCGCTAAATAACGTAAAACACGCTTTGCCGCTTGCCAATGGCTTTTGTCATAGCTATTGTTGAACTGGCTAAGCTGACTACAAGCATACGAAATGTCCGGCCTTGTACACACCGACAAGTACATAAGACATCCCATAAGCTGCCTATAGTTATATGCATCATCACATAAGCTGTTACCATCAGTCTTAACTAATTTGCAATTTACAGGCAATGGTGTGGACACTGTTTTACAATTTAACATACCAAATCGATAAAGTAACTTTTTAATGTACTCAGTCTGGTCAAGTTTTAAAACACCATTTATCCGATCCCTAGTAACATTCATGCCCAAACAGCTCTTAAGATTACCGAGATCCTTTACATTAAAATTACTCTCTAATAAAGCTAACAATTCATTTTCTTTGGAATTATAAAACACAAAAAAATCATCCACATACAGTGCTATTATTGTAAGAAATTTACCTGATCTCTTTATATAGACACAGGGTTCACACTTGCTCTGTTTATATCCATTATCACATAGAAGTGTATGTACTTTTAAATTCCAAATTCTACTGGCTTGCTTAAGACCATAAATTCCTTTTAACAATAAACAAACTTTACTTTTATCCTCATTATCAAAACCTGGAGGCTGTTCCATGTAAATGGATTCCGTGAGGTCGCCATTCAAGAATGCTGTAGTAACATCAATATGATTGATATTTAAATCTAACTCATTAGCCAAAGAAAACAAAATCCTCATGGTCGAGTGACGTACTACTGGTGAAAATGTGTCATCATAATCAACCCCTTGGATCTGTGTAAATCCCCTGGCAACTAACCTGGCCTTACACCTATCAAATTTACCAGAGGCATCATGTTTCTTTTTATAGATCCACTTACACTTGACTACATTTTCATTCAATGGGCGATCAACCACTTTCCATACTTTATTTAAAACAAGAGAATCATATTCAGACTGCATGGCAGCCTGCCATTCATGGCTGTCTAAAGAATTAATAGCCTCCTGATATGACATCGGTTCACCGAAATCCTGTGCCATCATTGAGAAATCAGATTCATAGTCAGACTCATATTCTCCATACCTTAGAGGCGGTTTTCCACGCGTACTACGAACCGGCCGTGTATTTACCAAAACCGGAGCTTCCCCTGCACATGACGCCTCAACAGATGAAGGTGACGTCAGACGCTCAGCGAGCGCGCCAGCACCCGGCTGTGGCGACTCGCCCTCGTCGAGTGCTCGTCCCAAAGGTGAAGCAGCCGAATTCGATCCGCGGCTCCCTGGAGAGTAGAATTCCTCTGCTGTGTCTGAAATCACCGAAGAATCTATATTAATATCATTAGAATTCGGTTCAATTGTAAGACTAGAATTCGGTTCAATTATTAGACTAGAATTCAGTTCATTATTATTGGTATTATTTGAATTTAATTTTATATTATAATCATTATTAGTCAATTCATAAGAAACAAATTCATCATTATTAAAAATATTATCACAGTTATGATCACTTGCTTTGTAAAATTTATTTTCTATAAAAGCTACATTCCTAGACACAATTACCCTTTTTGGATTCATGGGGTCTAACAGCCTATAGCCCTTGGATGTTTCAGAGTACCCAACAAATATAAACAACTTACTCTTAGCATCTAGCTTACGACGTAGTTGGTGTGGCACCAGTGAGTATGCTATACAACCAAACACACGGAGGTGACTAAGGTCTGTCTTGGACCCTGTCCACACTCCTTCTGGCGTCTGTCCCCCCAATACAGCTGTAGGGCTCCTATTTTTTAAATAGATGGCAGTCATCAGCGCCTCGCCCCAATAGCTCAGAGGAAGACCAGCTCCATGTAACATGCACCTCACCTTCTCCATCAGGGTTCTATTTAGGCGTTCAGAGACACCATTCTGTTGCGGACAGTAAGGCACGCTAGTCTGATGTACAATACCTTCTTTCCTTAAATACGCCGCAAACCTAGAATGTGTGTATTCACCCCCATTGTCAGAACGTAGAACTTTTATGGGCCTACCCAGTTGCTTCTCCACCATGGTCTTAAAATTAATGAAGCATGACATTACCTCAGACTTTTGTTTCAGTAAGTATCCAAATGTTTTCCTTGTGTAATCGTCTGTAAAACTAACGAAGTACTTCGCACCACCATGGCTGCTGGCTTGCATAGGACCGCACACATCCGAATGAATCAGCTCTAGTGGCTTGCTAGTACGATTGCCGTCGCCTGCTGGAAACGGTTTAGCAGCCAGTTTTCCCTCTAGACATGGCACGCACTCTTGAAGCACCTGTTTATCACTATCCTGAAACAGAATACCTGTTGCAACACCATCTTTTAGAGCTGATAAACTTTGCACATTTAAGTGTCCTAGCCTTCTGTGCCAAATATCTATAGGCACAGATGCAGCAGCGACATTAGTGCTCTGTGATCCCTGCCTACTACACAGGGGCATAGAAGAGCACACTTCTTGCGAAAACTTACATACGTCCCTACTTACTTGACCATTTAATTTATAAATGCCTTTAGTTAAAGAAGCATTAGCTAAAGGGTTGCCTGTTATTTTACAACTATCTAAAATTAAACACTCCTCTCTATTAAAACAGACAGTGAAGCCCTGCTGAGTCAACCTACTTACAGATAAGAGATTTGCTGAAAGCTTAGGGACATACAAAACATTTTTAATTGTTCTTACCGAAGTGCCTATATTTATAGGTACATCACCAACACCCAGACATTGCAGCTTATCATTATTAGCTATAGTTACATCACTATGCCTAATGCTTTTAAAGTTCGTTAATAATTGTCTTTCGTTACACATGTGAGATGAACACCCCGAATCCACAAACCAATCACTTTGATGAGCGAAGAAAGCCGATGCGAAGAATGTCTGGTTATCACCATCTCTAAGATTCTTCTTTTCACGCTTTAACTTGAAACATTTTGACTTCACATGACCAGTTTTCTTGCAGTAATGACAGATCAATTTCTTTTTCATTGGCATTGCATCATGTTTTGTGATAAAGGCTGGGGTCTCCCCATTATTACACTTTCTAAACTCTTCCTGCAATAGTCTGGTGCGAACAAATTCGCTGGATAATCCAGTAGTTAAACACGCTGTTTCCATATTAGACACCAGTGAATCATATTGATCGGTAAGTCCACTCAGTAAAATTTCAGCTATTTCTCCGTCTTCAATATTTTTTCCAATATCAGCCAATTGCTGTACAAAGGTCATAATGGTGTTGATGTAGCTATTCATTGAGCTGAATTGATTGAGCTCAGTTTTGTGTAGCTGTCGCAATAATAGGACACGCCTAAAAAGGCCTTTGTCTTCGAACACCAATGCAAGGCTATCCCAAGCTGCTTTTGAATTGGCTGCATTACGTACATATTGATAACATGTAGGCTTGACAGCAAGGCAAATACGAGCTAGAGCACGCTCATCTTTTATTAAATCATTGTCTGTACCAACAACACAGGGCCACAATCCTTCCAATCTCAAAACCATTTTCATTGCGAATTTCCATGAGTGGTAATTAGAAATACCTTCAAGCTTTTCCAAATGTACATTACCGGCGGCAGACACCACACCAGTGTTGGCGAATGGCAGCACATCCCCGGAGCGAGGCACATTGCCGGCACCTGGGGCCACGTTGCAAGCGGGAAATTCCGTAGACCCGATCGGGTTATTTTGCGCCATAATCGCAACCAGAAGTGGCCTAGCGAGCCAGACGTAGTAGTACAATTTTTGACCAATATTAATCGCAGTGATCTCTCAGTTTCTTCCTTTAGCTGGGCCACCATAACCTGATGAGAAGCCGGTGCGGATCGTGGATGAGAGAAAACAAATCACTGCGATTGTACTTAATTTATTGACACAATAAATTGTTACAGCTGCTTTTCAGTTTGTATTATTATATTTAAACAAGGATGCTTTAGGATTAAATAATTTAACGAGCAATGAAAATTAGACATGGACGTCGTGCCGGATAGAGAGAAGAGGTTAGTTAATTTGACAGATGACAAGACGAACGAATTGTACACAGATAATATAAACATCTGATATTGTGATGCATACAGAATAACTTTAACATTAACATTGCTGCTTGGCGGCAGATTTAGATAAGAAGCTTGCCAGGCGGACATTTAAAATGCCCTACCACCAACCAAACCGAGTACTTAAACATGTACCCCGGATAGGGATCGAACCCGCGACCTCCGAATCATAAACCCAATGTTGTTTACATTGAGCCACGGATAAAATAATAAAAATTTCCGTAATAATTTTGTTATGATACTCACTAGATACGCGTTTGATCACAATTTACGTGATGGAAAGTTACGATGTGAGATGAGGAACGATTGTTTCATTTTCAATATTTTCTTCATTTCCGAACAGTAAAAAGTATGAGAGAAAATGTGAACAGACTGAGGATCGGTAGGAGAGAGGCATATTTTTTACCTGACTAAGGCGAAGCTAAAAGCACGAATCTAACGACACCTCTTAGTTCCAATCGGTTGATTCCCGGGAATATACCCTCCACCTCCCGTGGCCATACCACCTCAGGGTATAATGACCGAATCACGGGGGATGCACGACCTACTGCTCGAGGCTCTGTTCAGTCGTGCACTTCTTGATCCCCCCTACACTTTATTTAAAAAGTTTAGTCCCCTCCACTGTGTGGTTCTGCCCCTTCTGGGGCCCGACACCACAGCACGGCTTCCACTCCAGGCAGCTAGTATTTACTTTAAGTGCTCATTGGTCAATTTTTTTTTTTTTTTCTATTTATTCATTATATATGAAACAATTTAACACAATACAAAAGTGCACCACAGAAACCTATTCAAGGTTTATACGCAACACACTGAGCCTCATCGCTTACCACTTACTGTCTATTACAAGTTACAGTATCACCAGCACCACCCATGTAGTACTTTTTAAGTGATTGTTTACATTTTTTTATATTTATAAATATATCTGTATGTATTTCCTTGGGAATATCATTTAAAATGTTTGGTAACATGTACTCCCACGTCCTCGCTCCGTAAATGTTAGTGTATTTAGGTAACTCATACAAAGGTATATACTCCAGCTTACGTAGATAATCAGGTCTATGTTTTGTCTTTAATGAATTTATATTGGGATACTCGTCTGTAATAACGGACATTTTAATCTTATCAAACACAGATATTACCCTACAATATCTAAACAAACCTGACTCATCTTCTGTAAACTTAGTTTTAATGTGTTTAGGGACAATAGTCTTTAGTATTTTAAGTTGTAGGCTGTATATACTATTTATATAACTTTTATATGTTCGTCCATAACTACCAAGACCATAATTTATAACTGAGTCAGCCAGAGAAAGGTATAACATTCTAAGTATGACATATGGAAGCTTATATTTTAATATTGCGAGTTTGGCACTTACAGCCCTCAACTTATTACAAACGTTTTCTATATGCGGTTTCCAATGAAAATGTTTATCTATAACAAGTCCTAGGTACGTGTGTTGATCTATGAGCTCGAGGGAATCACACGAGCACGACACTACTGGTTGATGGAGACACGAGTGCTGATGGGCTATGATTTTAGGAGTATGTGAATGTTTCATATACGGGGAGCGTATATGAATGACTTTTGTTTTGTCTGCGTTTATGACCAAACCAACATCATGAGCCCATTGTGAATTACCGTGCTCTTGTGGTGCCACTGCCGACGAAAACCGCGAAAGAGCCTGAAGTTGGCCTCAGAGTCCACCAGGTCGGAGAAGTACTCTGGTCCCACCGCCATCCTGACTAGCCCGCTCAGCATATTGCGACGTTCTTGCTTGTAAAGGGGATTCCCGGGAATGTCACATACGACGTCATGATAAATCCAATATTATATAAATAAATGCAGTATCCAATACATCATTATCAGCTACAGGACGGCCACAGCTGAACATAGGTCTTCCCCATAGATTTGAGGAGCGAGCAGTTGTAGCATCCAGCAACTTCTCGCGATCTTCATCAGGACATCCAATGCTGCTCTTGCCGGTGCGCGATCTCCACTCGGGAAATTTAATGTCGCCGCAAAGCTAAAGATGTAAGTCCCATAGTCGGAATGGACGGGCTTGTTGTATTCATTTTACGTGCCAAAACCACAACACCTATTTCTATTAATATGATTATGAATGGTGTTTATTGACATACCAATATGTAGATAGATAGATAGTGATCCCTAAGACACCAGCAGGATGATATCAGGACAATGAGAAATGGCATAGTATCAGATATGTATTTAGCTCGTCACTATCGAATGGATGTGAGAATAATAGCACGTAACGTGAGCCCACCTCTAGTGAGGTTGCCACGCACGGAACTGTGTGACAAGTGTTGTGACAGCCCTGTAATAGGATGCTGCTGAAGTTATCCTATTATAACGTAACCTCTGTCGTATCAACCCTGTCTCAGTTCATTAATAGACTAACACCACCTTTAATATCTCTATTGTGTACAACTGTTACAGGAATATGTATTGAATGAAAAATGTACAAAGACGAGCTTAACTCCGATAGAGTTCTTACTAACAAATCTTAAAGATATAAAGTTTAATTAATTGGACAGATAAAGTGGACACTAAATTTCAATTTTATGTTCTCATCATCATGTAAACAACATTGGGTTTACGATTCGGAGGTTGCGGGTTCGATCGCCAGCGGGGTACATGTTTAAGTACTCGGTTTGGTTGGTGGTAGGGTATTTTAAATGTCCGCCTGGCTAGCTACCACCTTCTTATCTAAATCTGCCGCCAAGCAGCAATGTTAATAGCATTGTTGAGTTGTCAGATATAAGAAAGCCAGTCCCCCAAATGTGTTGGGGTTTCCGAGTCAGTACGCTTCCACCTTCGACTCATCTTCACTTAACATCATGTGTGATTGAGGTCAAGTACGAACCCGTCGTGCATAAAAAAAAAACACATTTTGGCCACTGGACGTCTACTGCTGAACGTATGCCTCCCTCAAGTCTCGTTCTTAACATTGGCAACCTGAAAACCTGTATATTAAATATGTATATACTTCGAGAGTAAGTGTAGAAAATATATCAACAGAATTGTATAGTTGTTAAATTGTTGTGGCGTTACCTGAGCTGACCAATCAGATCGCGAATCCTACAACGCGCTAATGAAGTTTTCTCAAGACAATGAATATAGGCAAGACGCTGGTAACAACTTGGACCGCATTATTAGAAGTGTATATAATTATACACCAAACAACAAAACAGGGAAAAATCTGCCAATTGCGTCAAGTAATGAAAATGACAATCCCCTTCGATAGCTAGAAAGGCGTCGCCACCATGCAGGGATGGATGGGCTGGTCTTGAGGTTAAATTTTCGGGGTAAGAAATGAGGAAGGAGTGCGGATTCGTTATGGTTCATAATAATAGAACAGTTGCCCAACATTTCGATTCAGTTATTGGTCAGTCTTGCCGCTTATCCATAATAACCTTGATAGGGTCAATCAAAATGCCGTACCTCGCCCCCCCCCCTCCTCATAGATTAGATTAGATTTATTTAGTTCACTTTTACAATATTAAGTCACACATACAGTTCCGTAAATTTATGATTTTTAAAGTAAAAGTGATTGTCAAACATAAAACAATAAAACAATAACTATACACATACATTACATTACTAGATTATTTGTTAAGTCACAAAATGAACAAAATAAGATAGAAATTTAGCATCTACATATTATTATATGTAACTATGTCAAAATTAATTAATAAAGTATAAGTAACTATTTAACCATTGTTACGTCAACATCATACTATTTTTGAATAATGAAATAAAACAAAACTAAAATAAAATAAAAACAAATAATGAAATAAAATAAAATAAAATATAAACCATGTCATGAGATTATTGATATGCCATAATCACCTTTGTCAAATAATAGTTTAATACAAGTTAAAGTAAATATATTAAAATAGAAAGCATGTCAGGAGGTTATGAAAATGTCATATCCATATACTCTTTAATAGAATAAAATTCATTTTCCAACAAAAAGTTTCTCAGTTGGCGATTGAATGCGTCGTCATTTGTTTCGTCATACCTTAGCCAGTTGACGGAATTCAGTACAGGAACCAAACCAGCATGCTGAGATGGAGTCCATTTTTGACTAGACCTGACTGCACTCACCGCATTTCAAAATATCCCTGTTTCTGTATATTGCAGTAATTTTCTTGTTTTTTTTTTTAATATTATTATTGCTATCGTATGGTGTCAAATAAATATGTCTCTACGTCAAACAATAGTGTGATTGATGACTTTGGTAGAACATTTCCCTTTTCCTACACATATTTCGATTCCCTTCGATACCTATAGAGATAAAATAATTACCCGTTTTGTATTCTCACAATTCTCCGAAGATTGCAGGTTCGTGTCGTGTCACGGTCGCCAATTTTGTACCGTATTGATACAAAGAGTAAATAAAGACGCTCTGGAATTTAGCTAGATCACTATATTGATTTAATTAGCTTAAATTCAATACAGACTTCTTGTATAGGGGTAAGTTGAAAGTTATGCAATGGCGGACAGTGTATAGCGAGTGGGGTGTACCTACCGGCCAATACAAGAGTCATACGTCATGCGTGAGGAAGTGTAATTGGATGTGTGAATGCGTGTGTGCCCAACAGTGTACCTGTACAGTATGTATGCATGTGTGTGTGTAGTAAAGTTGTCTGTCGAAGTACTAGCGTAGACATCAGTTAAGTAGCTAAAGTAGGTGAATATAAACAGTGGTTCTTTAATTAATACGTTCAGTTTGATGAACGTATTATTTCAGTTTTAAGAAGTTGAGTAATTAAATATTCTATTGAAAGAAATGTCGAGTTAGAAGTTAATTGTTTGATAATGACATAATAATGGTGATTGCTTTACTTTTGACCTGCTTTTAAACAATAGTACGAAGCCAACAAGTAGCAAACCGGTGTTTACCATTAGCCATGTGCTTATTAATAATGGTTTAATTATTATTTGAGATTTTCAAATTTCAAATGAAATGGATAAATGATTTGTTGAAATCTCCTTGTAAGTATAGCAATATCATTGTTAGAAAACCACTGTTTGTTCTGATCTGTTCCATAATTAACCTGAAATAAATGTAAGTTTTAGTCGTGAACTTAAAAAGTTAGAAATAACAGAAAGGGATACTTGGATGTAAAATTGTGAAGTATGTTGACTGTTATGAAAGTTAGACGTGAATGTTTGTGTGTGAGTGTTTCCTTAAATGTGTTATATATACATGTGTGTGTAATTCGTTTGTCTCTCGAGAACTACAATACAATACAAGTACTCTTTATTGCGCAAAATAATTTACAATAATTTTTGATGATAACAATAGAACACAATTAGGCGGTCTTATCACTAAAAGCGATCTCTTCCAGACAACCCACAGCTATGGGACATTTGTAGGTAGAAAAACAGGTAAGGTCCACGATACTACCAACTAAAGAAATAATTATATATAAGTATGCATAAATATAATAATAATATATTAATAGACTTAATTATATATTACTTTTTTATTATATTATATAATATATTAATTAATTATAAATAAATAATAAATAAATAAGAAGGCCATAGTTTGGGAGAAGGCACCGCACTCACATCGGTTGCATGTTTCGTCTACGGGTACCAGTAAAGGTGCTCATAAGAGAGGCTTTAGTCCAATCTTCTTCTTTGCGTGACGATAGCAGGTACCGGTCAGTATTAAATTTTGAATCCCTGTAATTAGCCACGTAAACAGCATAGTCTGTGGTATTGAATGAGTGTTCAATACTGTCTGGGAACGCAAGGAGTTACAACCGCACTCACTTCTGTTGCTTGTTTCACCTGCATAGGTGAAATAGGTACTTAATATGGTACATTGGTTGATCAACAATTCTATTATCGGAAGTATTAAATATTCCAATAACCAGGAGCGCTGCGCCATTGTATGCGCTACGGAAATAGGCAGTTAACTCGATGAGGCATCTTGGTGTAACTTGATGTGGAACATCGTCTCCCTGTCTCCGGGGACAGGACAAGCGATGGCATATTTTGATGCTGAACTTTACACGGTACTTCAATGTACTAACATTATATATGCGAAACTTTTGCTACTAAAGCTCGCTTTAACGCCTTGATGTTTGAATATTTGCTAATCACGCTCAATCAACTGTATTGATTTCAAGTTTGATATGGAGATGGACATGTCTTTGATAACATTCAACTGTCAAAATAGTGTTATAGATGTGAAAGTTTGGATGTTTATTTGAGACTCAATCACGGCAAAACGGATGAAGTCAAGTATGACCTCGAATTGATACAGGATACTATTTATTTGAAAAAATAATAACTAATATGTCGGGAAGGCGGGCGTTGATAGCGACCGGGACGTCGTCAGACATCTCGTATAGGGTTGCTCGGGCAATTTTGAAGCTACTATAGGTGAATATGATATCGGAATGACACTGCGATTTAATAGGACGTTTGCATGCCCTTCATGCCATACAACTTGGCCCTCGCATGCAGTTTGTAGAATTCAGCCGTAGTCTACAATTCCTCCTTGCTCAAATTCCATGATCAACTTCTAATTAAGTAATGACTCACCGGAATCCTTCCCCTCATAGGAGATAATAAGTAATCAAACTCGCCCACGCTCTGATTTGCCAAGTGTTGGTCCAGCGCCACCTGTTTCATGTCCCGTAGCAAACCGCGTACCATGATAGTCATGGTATGGCTCAAATTATAAATGCCGTCGCTAATCCATCAGTATCTACGACAAATATATTTACATAATAAGCGCTTCTTGTTTTCTTCTCTGTAGAGGGAGTATGCACTCGAGTGCAAAATTATTTTTTACCTCGGGCGATGTACATTGTAACCCTCGCTACACTTAGGATGCTATTTAAGAATCCTTCGTTCCGATTCAAAATGGCGCCCTCGCCGTAAAAATATTATTTTGCTCCCTTGTTATACAATTTACTAATATAATCGTACGCCGTCTCCTCTTTGTATTTGCTCTCCGACCTTACCATATCGAAGTATACCCTTTGGTTCAGGAAGGTACCCCTTACGCTACTATTTGACGGGTAACTCTCTTAGTATGATACTTTTATTGTGAAAATAATTATACTTCTAACAAATGAATATATATTTCTATTTCTATTTGACAACCCTAGACGGCTAGTGATCTGAAACTATATATGAAGTCCTCTCACTGTAAGAATATTGTTACGCTGTGGGAGTACAAAGCAAATGGCATGTAGGACGCGGCGACACGGCTCTTTTATGTCGGTCTTCTTTTCAGAGGTCTATTTTTTGTTGTTTGAATGTAGGTGTGGCTGCGGCTAGATTCGAGCGAGACCACGATATCGTAGTCTCCTTTTATTTTCCCACAACATAACGAAGCTGTATTTCACTTCAGAAATAAAAGTTTAAAACAAGACAAGTGTTCCCCACGTTAACTATAATTTATTTTTGAGGTTATTAACAATATGGTTTGGACATGTGGAGAGGATGAATGAATGAAGTATGAATGTGTAGAGGATAACGAAAGATATGCACGAAGCGAATGTGGATGGTTTTTCGAATGTCAAGAATTAAAGTAAAATTAATGCAGTGGAAATGAAAATCATTGAGAAGTACGTAGGTAAGTACGTAGTAAATGGGTGACGTTGAAAGATAGAATCAGGAATAATATAATTAGGGGTTACGCAGTGTGAAAGAAGACGTAGTGACAAAGATTGGAAAAGTTTATGGTTATGCTGAGATGGTTTGGATACCTGGAGAGGATGATTGAAAAAAGACTAACGAAAGAGTAAGCGAAGACCATGGCGAAGGTACCATTATCAAATCGGGGACGTCTTAAAAGAATGGCCAAGTCAAGAGTACCCTAAACTGACGAGCATGTATGGACAACTTTATGAGAGTGATGAAGCAAAAGGGAGGTCACGGATTCGATTCTAGGCAAGGTTATGTTTAGTGTACGGTTTGATTGTCGTCAGGGCATTTTTAAAATATCCGCTAGGTCAGCTACCATCAAATTCTTATCAATGTCTTCCATCAAGCAGTTTCCAATAAGCGAATTTTAGATATCCCTAAACAGGTTCTAAGGGAACTCATGCAAAAATCTATTTCTTGGATGTCGTTAGCGAAATTAGAATTTGTTTCATTGGAGCGGCCGGGTTTGGATTGAATAATGTAATTGGCGTGGATTTGCTTGAGATCCAATAAATTGGGTTTGAGGGGGGAGGGGGCGTTAAATCGCCCGAGATAATGCAGCCCATAAAATGAACGACTGCAGTAATTGCGTACAGTGATGTTACCAATGTCTTATACGACGCTTTTATGGGCGCAGATAACACATTATAGAAAGATGTATAAAATGTTTAATCACGTACGATATAAGAGCCATTTCGGAGTGAGCACTCACTTGTGGGTTTTATAGTGTTTCATACGATTAATTATATGTAGTCGGTGTTTACCTACGTCACTTTCACTAGTTTTTTGAATTTGTAAAGACTTTCATTCAACTTGAACTAAATTTAAATATCGTTTTCAAACTGTTACAAAAAAAACGGGTAATAAAAATAAAATTCTAATCTATATTCCACTCTCAAGTCTATATAGCAAGAGTAACGAAAAACTTGAATAACTAATCTAAATAGCAGACCTCATCACTTAGTTTAGGAGGTGGCACTGGTTTGGCCCGTGTGGGAGAGTGCCCAAGATACTGGCTACATTACTGTATTATTTAGCCGTGGTACTGGGTCTAGGTGTTTTCACATCTCCATGTATCACGTACATCGCACCAATATAGCACTTATTAATATATACTAATTATGCAAAATAAATTATATTTATAAAATAATTTCGAGTAATGCAGCGGCTTTGAAGAGGATGCGTCTATACATGGCGCGGCCCATGGCCCTATAAAGATATGGTTCATGTAAAAATTCATCCGAATTTTCCAAACATGTATTGAAATTTGTACCTGGATGCTTTTGGAGTAAATAATACAATTCAAAATTATCGATTCAGCAAAACCCTTACAAATGCAAGTGTGAGGCACTGCCATCCTCCTAAATTGGAAGTTAGCTGCTCTGAATATGTGCTGTCAGCGGCAATAACTCTCATAGGCGTATAAGGCGTATCAGTGGCGTATCACCTGCGGCTTCCGTCTCGGCAGACTGCCTTGAAGCAGTAGCCTAATTATATTATACTGTATAGCATTCACAGTCTCACTATAACCATATTCTGACGTATTTATTTATAATACTATTACGTAATTATTATTTTGTATATTTACACTACACTATACATACACTAACCCGACTATAATTATTTATTATTATTCTGCTCATTATTGTACCTCACGTGGCGTCCGTGCGTCACTGGCCATTTGGGGGCACTGAAAACCAGCGCTGTGATTCGTCGCAGCATGAGCTGAGTGCTAACCCATTTGTGCACGCCGCAACACGTGACAGCATTGTCGGGATCTTCTTCATAATTGTATTTCTGTTTTAGCTATAATTTACTACTTCTTTGTTTTTGTATCGTGTTGTGGCGTTCATAATAAACTATTCTTATTCTTATTCTCATTCTCATTCTCATTCCCATTCTCATTCTCATTCTCATTCTTATTCTTATTCTAATACTGAAAAAACAATTTTCAAATAAAATAGGGACGTCACTTTTCAGTTTTCTCTGTTGTACGTAACATTATTATTGTTACAATCTTCTCAACATTTCTTTCAGAGAAGCTGGGTGTTGCGAGAATAACACATTGGCGTCACGGACGCAGGGAGAAATTCTCAATAAAGTACGAGACTTCAACGACTAAAATTGGGATTCAACAAACCACGCACTAAAAGGTAGCGGGTATGTTTAACAAAATGACCTAGTTTTATAGACTAGTTGTGCGACTAGTCTGGTTGGTGGCGTGAACCGGTGATTGCTGTCGAAATCAATTAGTGCTCCACTTTCAGAGGCTCCCCGGAGGCCGCGCCCGCGCCTCGCTGTGTCACTACCACCTACCAAGATATAACTACTATATTTTATTGTAAAGGGTGTTATAAATTGAACATCGTATTTAACCGCCTCCGTAGCCCAATGTAAACAACATTGGGTTTACGATTCGGAGGTCGCGTGTTCCATCCCCAGCGGGGTACATGTTTAAGTACTAAATCCGCCTGGCTAGCTACCACCATTTTATCTAAATCTGCCGCCAAGAAGCAATGTTAATTGCATTGTTGTGTTCCGGTTGTCAAAGATAAGATAGCCAGTCCCCCAAATGTATTGGGGTTTCCGGGTCTGTACGCTTCCACCTTCGACCTCATCTTCACTTAACATCAGGTGTGATTGAGGTCAAGTACCAACCCGGTGTGCATTAAAAAAAAAAAAAATTAAATTTGAATTAAAACTAGATTTTTTTATAATAAATATCCTTAGACATACACACAGCGCCATCTAGTTCCACAGTAAGCAACTATAGGCGTGTGTTGTGGATACCAGATGGTTAATATACTACATACATTTTTTTTGTAAATAAATACTTATTATAAATGAAAACATCCATAACTCGGGTACACATATCCGTAATCATCACACAAACATATACCCCTGGGCGGGATTCGAACCCGCAACCTTTTTACCACCAAATTAATGAATGGCATTGAATGTGTTATATATATCAATGCAATGAGTGGTATGAGTAGGGGTGCTACAGCTGTTGCAGGCTTTTTTTGATCTTTTGAAGAAATCTTCTATGACAAGTTCCATTAATCTGGCTGAGGACTTCGTTGGATATCAATTTTTAGTTTGGCTATTGTGTTCGGCTTATTGGCATAGACCTTGGACTTAGGATATCCCCACAAAAATTATCACAGGGGGTTATATTACAAGATCTAGCCAGTTAACCTGAGATCTTTGTGAAATCAAACGTCCTGGAAACTAATGACGTTGACGACCGGTTGGTGTAGGGGATAGTGACCCTGTCAGCGAAACCAACGGTTGCGGGTTCGAATCCCACGAGGGGTAATGTTTGTATGATGAATACGAACATTTATTTCCGAGTCATGGGTGTTTATATAAATATTTATGTATGTTTATCCGTTATCTAGTATCCATAGTACAAGCTTTGCTTAGTTTGGGACTAGATGATTGGTGTAAGTGCACAAAATAAGAACATGTTCCAAATGAGCATGTAAGTTAACACTTTCGCCGACACTGAACGCCTGTAGACGTAATAATAACAAAACCTCTATTGTGTATGGTTCACTATCCGTAACAGTCGAAAAACTTTTAAAATGTACTTACCGTTCAAAATTATTAATCAAACAACAAAAAGCCCACTTCTAAGTCCGCATATTGTGAGGGCAAGTACTGCACCCTACACTGCACGTGGCCCGACATACACTTGTCCAGTTGTTATAGTTATCAATTCAAGCTCATATTAATTTCAATGCGCGTGTGGTTGAACTAAATGTTACCGCATTCGCTATTAATGTGAGATAATCCTGAATAATTTAAACTCACTGATTTATCTATCGACAAATTAGACTCCCACAATCGAGTTGTTAATTAGCGGATGCATAATATCAAATTAGTGATTAGTTCGATGGTCGATAGGTTTAGCAGGCAGTGATCATCCTTCGACACATTGGCGTCTGCGAATTTTCTGACTCTAACCAAGAGAGTCAGAAAATTCTTTAAAATATTGTAAACTTTATTTGCCCAATTACATCACTGCATGTTACCCATCTTATTGTCATAACAAGTTGAAGAAACGTCAACAGATGAGCGCCAAATTACGTGAGTAATAAACATACTACTTTTTTCTCTTTATTTTTAAGAACTTCAGGGGTTCTATTACATAATTTCATCGTTATCGTCATCGGTTTCGTTCTGACATGTGATTGGTTGGCTCATTGTTCGCTCGGCAATGTGACGGTTTCTTATTGGTCAACGTAATCGATGACGATACCGATGATTTACATAATCTATGGGCTGGTCACTATATGACTAAATCAGTTCCGTAGTACCCCAAAACAATCACCATCACTACTATAATAAATGATTCGTTTGTTACAAACTTACATCTGTCAGTGGAGAACACATTATAAAACATCAGACTATTTAGATGGTAATCATCCATGGACGTAACCAGCATATAATTAATACGACGACCGGTTGGTGTAGTGGATAGTCAGCGAAACCAACGGTTGCGGGTTCGAATCCCGCGAGGGGTAAATGTTTGTGTGATGAATACGAACATTTATTCCCGAGTCATGGATGTTTATATAAATATTTATGTATGTTTATCCGTTATCTAGTATCCATAGCACAAGCTTTGCTTAGTTTGGGACTAGATGATTGGTGTAAGTGTCCGAAATATTTATTTATTATTTATTTATAATAATTAAATATATTTTACAGTTTGTGTTACAATAGCTTTTTTTTGAAAAGAGCAATCCTTCGAAATCCTTGCTTGTTCTTCTCAGCGGAAAATCGCCTTTTGAATAAGCGATAGCCTAAAACATATAAAATATGACTGAATACTGTGTATATACAAAACAAGGAATATAACCTTGTTGGTACGATTTTCTCCTCAGAAGACCAAGCAAGAAATTCGAAGGGTTACTTTTTGTAAAACATGTTTTTATATTACAAATGGTAAAATATATTTCTTTATTAATTATAAATAACATGGCATGCGAACGAGCTGGTTATGTTCAGGAATGATTATAATTTAAATGGTCTGATATTTTATACTATGCTTTCTTAATAAGTCTGTTTTATCCGCTTTAATAGCATTGTTGTGTTCCGGTTGTCTGAGATTACAAAATTACAAAATTATTTATTTCAGTAAAATATCAGTTTTAATAAATGAGTAGTTGAGGTCTCCTTGTAAGTATAGCAATACCTGTGTCAGAAGACCTCACTCTTCCATAGCTATGTTATATTATTTTACTAAATAAAACAAACAGAGCAAGTTTAATAAGAAACTTAACAATAATAATAAAAAATAAGATAGCTAGTCCCCCAAATAAAATGGGGTTTCCAGGTCAGTACGTTTGTGCATAAAAAAAAGTCTGTTTTATAGTAAGTTTTAAAGTTATTGAAAGGAAGATTTTGTAAGGACTTATTGTAAAAATATATGTACATAGTTCTTTGAATGAATTACGGACTTAGCGGAGGCGGCTTATGTGACCAAGTCGCTATGTATCTAGACACCATCAAACGCATACGCCGACGGAAGTCGCCAGGCTCTGGTTTTGACATATTAGCACTCTGTCCGGGTGTCCGCAATATGTCCGCGTGATTTATAATGTCCGCGGCAGTGACGGGTTGGCCCACACACGTCATAATCACGTCCGAAACACGCCGACCTAGGGAAATTGACAAGGGTTACAAAAATATTTAGGCGACAGTGTGGATTCAACTGAAGCACATATTATAAGTACGGATAGAACTCGCGCACTAAGGGATCATCATCATAGGAGCTATAGACGTCCAATGCTGGTCATAGCACTACCTCATATCATCAGCCGAAAGACGATCCTTCTGGACAACGGCCTCCCCAAAAGATCTCCACAACGATCGGTGCAGCGCTGCCCGCATCCAGCGGCTTTACCAAAGGTCGGTCCACATCGTGGGATGTCTGCCCACGCTGCGTCTTCCGGTGCGTGGTCACCACTCGAGAAGGGGGCACCCCAACGGCTGTCGGTCCTACGAGGAGTGTGCCCCGCCCACAGCCACCTTTTTTAAGTGTTTAGCTAAATTACAAATTTTTAACAACAGTCTCATACTCTACGGAGGATTAGATAGACGTTCCACTTTATCGCTATTGATACAGAACAGTAAAACTTCTTACAAATTTTCTTTGTGAAGCAGCACTGACACATTTTCTCCTCTTTTATTCAGTAGACCAATTTAACATTCTCAAATGCGTACATATTTCTTGGTGAACATAATTCCGTTGTCTGCCCGCCCGACGGGAGACCCAAGAATAAGGTGCGCTGGCTTCGAGTTAGTGCGCTCGTTCCAAATTGACTGCGTTTAAAATATAATGCTCCGCTCAGGCTTCAGCTCGTAGAGGTTCGTAGCTTAAGTGTTCGTAGCTGGGTGCTACACAGGTATGTATGACCCGATTTGTATGAAGGTCATTAGCGTCATTAGTTCCTGCTAGTACTAGCATAATGAATTTGACCATAAGTCATAATGATGCTTCCGACCGATATCGACCATGGCGACCACTTTACATAAATAAAAACGTAAACAGAAATTAAATTAAAAGCTTTAAAAACCGCTTCCGTGGCTCAATGTAAACAACATAGGATTTACGAATCGGAGGTCGCGAATTCAATCTCCAACTGGGTACATGTTTAGTATGTACTCGGTTTTTGGGCATTTGAAATATCCACCTGGCTATAAAAACCCACTATGTTAGGTTCGATGTAGTACGGAAACACTCTAATTGCAATGCCACTAATGGTCACCTATCCAAAGACTGACCGCGACAGACATTGCTTAACTTCGCTAATCGAAAACGAATAGCGAATCGACTACGCCACGAATGCTTCTAAGAGAGTCAAATATACCTAGTAAACATAATTCACTTCAGAGGGATGTTGCAGTCTAATGCTAATGTTCCGGATTAGACCCACGACATGTTCAATTTATTGATCGATTGTGGGACGAGCATGACGTGAACCCGTTAACACAGGCCTGACACACTGTGTGACCTGCTTGTATAACAGATTGATGACTATAAAGGTATGTTGGCTTCGTCTAATTGACTGAAAGTAATCATGCTCCCAAGTGCGCTGTTTTCGAAGACACCGCCTCCGTGGTTCAATGAAAACAGCATTGTGTTTACGATTCGGAGGTCGCGGGTTCGATCCCCAGCGGGGTACATGTTTAAGTACTCGGTTTGGTTGGTGCTAGGGCATTTTAAATGTCCGCCTAGCTAGCTACTCCCATCTTATCTAAATCTGCCGCCAAGCAGCAATGTTAATAGCATTGTTGTGTTCCGGTTGTCAGAGATAAGATAGCCAGTACCCCAACTTGTAACGGACCAAGTCTCTTCGTTATGATTCACAAACATATTTGAGGCTAGCAATTTACCCCGGCTTTATTCGAATTTTATTTAGACTGCATTTTAAGATTAGATTAGATAATTTCTTCGCACAACATGTAATGCAATAATTGTTGTATGGCGGGGCAACTAATTATTAGTATGAGACACAGTCCATCTACTAATGAGAATTGTATCGAAATCGGAGCAGTAATTTCTGAGATAGGGTTGTATAGACAGGCAAAGTGAGGAACGGAAACTATAGCATATTTGAGTGTAAAATTCCATACAACAAACCAAATTGCACCCAATCTCGAGGAACCCTAATTCTATAGCGCAATAGAGGAAAGCCTCGGATATCGCCAAAAGTCATACGTCATAACAAAAGAAGTTAGCTTGTGATCCATCGATCTTTCGAGAAGTTTCTAGAAGGAAATTCTTTCTAGAAGGAATGGAAATTTGCATTTTAAATATAGAAGGGACGCCTCGGGTGTCATCGAAAGTCTTGCGACGAAAACAGAAGAAGTGAATTTGTGTTCCATTGTTCTTTCCAAAATCAAAAATTCGGAATTTTCACGGCGTCCTTTTGCGTGGGTATAAAAGGTGAGGGGGGGGAGAGACGCGGCGGATTCGAGGGCGGACCGTGACGAGGAGAACAAGACGAAGAGGGTACTCGGAGGCGGATCGCGGCACAGGGAAGACGGAGAAAAAGTCGACGGACCTCGGCAGAAGTGGATCAAGATAGTGATAAGTGGAGTTCAGTGCGGACATCCGGATTTACTAGGTGAGTAGTTGATTACTCCAGGACGGACCGTGACGAAGCAGCCAACACGAAGAAGAGGACAGACGCGGGATACACCAGGACGGACCGAGACGGAGCAGTCAACACGAAGAAGAGGTCGACGGACCACGGCAGATCCAATACAAGGCGCGGAGACTGTGAGAAGCGGGGAGCAGTGCGGTCATCCGGGTTCTCCAGGTGAGTAGTTTGATTATTACTATTGCATATTTGCGTCTTAACCTATTTCTAAACGCTGACATGCTAAGAAGAGGTCGCCATCTGTCTAGAAGGTTATTTATTTGCAACAGTCGCAAGTTAGGGAGAGCAGGCAATTGTTTGGTGTTACCCGACATGATAAGATGGGTTCGCTACCTGTCTATAAAGCTATTTGTTTATAACAGTCGCAAGTTAGGGAGAGCAGGCAATTGTTAGGCATTACCCGACATGCTAAGATGTGTTCGCTATCTGTTTATATTGTTTATAAGATGAGTTCGCTATCTGTCTAGAAAGCGCAGGTTAGGGAGAGCAGGCAATTTCTAGTCGTTACCCGACATGCTAAAACAGGTTCGCTATCTGTTCAAACATTGCAATGTAAACAGCTACAAGTCTGAGAGAGTATAAACTAGTAGGTATCAAATGTGTTTAGAAACTAAGCTAGTCATATTTGAGGCATTCTCGTAGGATGACGACCAGGTTATAAGGGAATGGGGGTAGTGGGCGACAGGTTCTAAGCCTTTAGCAGTGAGTTGTTTAGGTTAGATAGCCCGACGAAGAGCATTCAGAATGCAAAGACTGAAATATTTTTGATTTGAGGACTCGACCTTCCGAGTTTTCGAGGCACAGAAATTAATAGATCCAATTTGTCTAATAAACATTCGTGACGCTACCTGTACTAATCCTACATAAAGAAATCGTCGTCGGAAAGCCTCTCGGATATTTGAAGATAGTGGGAGTCATTCCGGAGCAGGCTGAGCAGACTCCTAGGGAGGTTCCTTGCCCAAAGGGATAGGGACTGACCTAAATATAAATGACAGCCATTTTCCTTAAATATACTTGGGAAATTCCGATGTTACGAACTATCTAAGGTAATTTTACCTGGAACGTACTGAACAGCTGAACTAATGCGAAGACAAACTCCATTTACTTACACAAGGATAGCTTGATCCATCCGTTTGTGTTTATCTATATTCTTATCCTATATTTATTGTAATTGAGCCATCCAGTCAAGAGCTGATCTGATAACCAAATCAGGTACGACCGCTTAAAGAATGAATTATACAGTTAAATTTACTGAATTTATAGCTTGAAATAATAAGCTAATTTTGTTGTACGTTACTAATTAGGACAGGCTGAGCAGTTCCTATTAGCCTCTCTTCTGCTAGAGAACGTAGAAGATGCTAACTACTTCATGTTGGTAATATACAGCAACATAAGCCATAAGGGCCAAGCAGAGCAATGCCCTTTATATAGCGAATTCCAGAGAATGATGGAATAGCTATTCTTCAACTAACTGTGATGGGTGAAACACATCATAGTTTTCTAATCCTCGAAACTATCATTTGAGAGGTCGAATCTGATTTAGTACATCTATTTCGTTATATATGTTTATTACCAATATCTAAGTTTTATGTCCTCTTATAGAGAAAAGTCGTCATATCTGACAGACACTGATTGAGTGATTAAAGGCTCTTCTCCCATAAATTAAGAAATGTTAGCGGCAGACGGCTATCCCGTCCGGAGACGCGGCCGATGGTAGCTGGCTATGATCAGCGGAAGGTTACTTCCGGAGCGGGGAGGGGCTCCTACTTTACCGCACCAAAACTAGTTTGCTTACTAGTCTATTTAATGTTATAAAGTTCCAAGTGGTATCTGGACAGTCAAGGGTTCCTAGGTCCAAAAAGAGAATGCTCTGTACTAATTTATCCAAGGTATTAGATAGAGCTTTCTAGATTCAGTAGGGTTAGTAGGGTAATCATTTCAGGTTCCGTCAGGCATTGTTCTGAAGACCAGTTAGTTAGGGATTAGAAATACATAGCCAATAGGTAGTGAGAAGTTAGATAGATAAGCGTTTCTACGTTCCTAAAAGGATTTGGTTTACTATCGGACACAACGTAGCACTAGACGAATCACAAGGCCATAAATAATTCAGAAACCATTCCAAATGTCTATACGTATTTAGTTACTTTTTAGGGTTCCGTAGGAAAAATGGTTCTCACGCGAGAGTTCCGTAGGTAGGTAAGCTAGAGTCGGTTAGTTACGTAGGCTAAAGGTTTAGCGTGATACATTCATCATCATCATTCCATTTTATTATTTTTATTTTATTATAAATAATTTATTTCTTCAGACCACTACTTCCATCACATACATATTACGGGCAGTACTGTAAGGAGAATATCCTTCGGCGTATCCTTCACATAAAACTTTACTAGTTATTAGAAAATATTACTTTTCTAGGGCAACCTTGCCGTCTTACTAGGGGTCATATTCTCAAAATAACTAGTCTAGTAACACACCACTACCACTCTACTTCATTTTACACTTTAACCTATTTAAGTATATTTATTTACATATTTTATTTATATAGATAATTATTTCTCAGGAGGGTTTAGGGGGGCGTTACAAACTGTGTTGGGGTTTCCGGGTCAGTACGCTTCCACCTTCGACCTCATCTTCACTTAACATCAGGTGTGATTAAGGTCAAGTACCAACCCGTCGTGCATAAAAAAAAAAGAAGGTCCAATGGCTCTGAAAATAGTCATTTATCATATTTTATAAAGTTTTAAAAGCTGGATGCGTTGGGAGGATTTAAAGGAGCAGTTCCAGTGGGCCGATGAGAGTCTCAGTTTGGCCATCTTCACTAGTTCTGTAGACCTGGTGAATTTGTTGCCGTGGTTTCAGTACCACACTGAAGATTTTATTGAATTACGCAGCATCCCTTCACTTGTATATAATCAATCACTGCCTTTTGATATCCAACACCACTCATTTATATAACAAAACGTTTCAACTTGCCTTAGTAAAAACACGTCATCACCCGCTTAAACTAATTTCCGAGATACCAGGCAATCATAAATGAGCTAGCGAGAATCTAGAATGTTCCTCTAAACTGCGCCAGTAGTGCGCGTTACCTGGCAATAATCGGAGCGATCGAGGAGCAATTGATCCGTGACAGGTGTGCGGGGACCATTGAACATGTCCCCATCGGATTCTACCCCAGGGATGGATAGTTAACTCCGCCTAGTTAGGAATATTTATTGCTCCGGATGTACGTGTATAATAGTATGGTTCACTATTGGATAGGTTTATCATAAAGGTCAACTTAAGGTGCTATCTCTAATGTGTACATCCACTAGAGATGGTGGTCATTTACAAACAAGTAGACCTCATTATATGATCGCATAAAAAGCTATGATGAGGGCGATGCTTGGTGATTTACTAAAAATGAAAATCACCGACACAGTTGAAGGGATTACTAAGTTGAAGTGGCATTGGCACATTTCACAGGGCTAATGGCCGTTAGAGCCATTAGAGTTGTCTGGAGACCACGCATAGTAAGTGGATGTTTGATTTGATAAAAGTCACGGCAAGTCGCTGTATGCTTTAGAAATCTATGACGACCTGTTGTATGTATTTTATGATATATACAGATATGTGTTGTTGCGGAGTTTCTTGTCGCTTCTTCTCCCTAACCATAACACCTTGCGAAGCGATATAGTTTAAAAAAAAATTACATGTTGACTTTCAATAAGTGATATTTTTGTCCCCCTTTGGCGGATAATGACCACAACTGAAAAAGACCACAAATAAAAATGTCCACTTCTTAAAATGACCACTTCTCAAAATGACCACTTTATGAATTTCCTGTTCTTAAAATGACCATTTCTTAAAATGACTACATCTGTGAATGACCACTTCTTAAAATGACTACAGCTAAAAAAATGCTTATTCTAGAAATGTCTGTAGAGACGTTGAATTATTTTTACTTAAATGCAAAAATAGCTCAACTTCTCTATAGACATTTCTAATGAACTAATAAAAGTCACCACAATGGACAAAAAATAATTTTATTACCTAGTTTAAATTATAACTTAAAAGACAATAGCTTAATGTCAACTAAATAATACTAAAATACGTTGCTTAATTACATTTACGACCAAATTTTGTTTGCTTATAGCGACGTCGAATGCAACATCCTAACTTACTAAAAATTATTTTCTTTAGAAACTGGACTGGTGAGATTTCCGACGCGTCAACTTTCCGCTGAAGTTGTGTGATTTTTCTGTCCAAAAGAATATTGCGAATACGTCTATTCTTTTTCGGAACATCAAAATAACTCTTCATGAGTTTAAAGTCTTGATGAACTGCTTCCTTTTTTAGTTTATTCACAAATTTGAAAAAAGGAGTCTTTTTTTGGAAGCGGGCATTTATTCGACGGTGCCATCCTTCAACGGGATTCGTTGTGCGATGACGTTCATAAGCACAACTAAGAATACTTTTGTTATTTAATGGCATCCACTGTTTATTGAAATAATCAATAAATATTTTGACTTCTTGGGTAAGTTCAGTCTCTCTGATTATAGAAATCCATGTTTCTTGAATCAATCTTCCAGGTAATAAAGGCAGATACGAGACTAATCGTGCAAATTTTCTTCCGTTTCCCGATAAAGTAACGTCGCATGCCTTTGCTTTACGCCATATCGCCTTATTTAAATGGTAGAAACACCCGGTTATTTCGCATCTCGGAAAAACTTTTTTAACAGCGTTCATTACCGCAGTTTCAAAATCACATTTGAATTTCATTATGTCGACCGATAATTTGTCTTTGATTAATTCAAAAAAACGTATATATGTTTGTTCGCTCTTGTTTGGCAGTAAGCCGAAAATAACTGGGACTATATTAGTAGTTTTTTCATTGGAGCCAACATCAATGTGCAAGGAATACAGTTGGTAGAACAGATCTGTAGGTACACAGAAAAATGTACCATCTCCAAAATACTGCAATAAATTGTAGTCTTGATTTTTAAGATACATTTGAGCTGTAGTAGAACAGAACAAAATTATTTTCTCCGTAGTTCCATCTTCGCATATAACAAAATCTTTACCCATCTGTTTTGGTATATGAACATCTTCAGCCGATTTGTAATTTAACGATTTGGTTTCCAAAAAATTTTTTCGAGCTGTGTATAAACAGTCTTTTTTTGAAGCGAAATTAGGAATATCTTCAATGTCATCAGCGTTGCAGTTTTCCTTTAATTTGTTAATTCTCTTTTCAAAAATTTTTTCCACTGAACTAAAATTACAGCATACTTTTTTTTTACAATCATTGACGGCAATAAAAACATCGTTTAAAATTTTTTTTTGCGAGCACGAATGGGGCGAAGCTCGTAGTACCACATTTCGGGAAGAATTCAGAGTGATGGTAGAGCTGCATTCTCTTCTGTTGATACATCTCCAGCGTGATGTGCCGCTTTTATTTTCTATGCTGAGGTTGTATCTATTCTTACCAATTATTATAGTTTCTTTGCCTTTTTGATTTATTGTAGTTATGATGTCCTCTTCCATTTTTCACGAAAATAGTTTTGAAATTAGTTTTAGTGATATCCAATTGATTTATTTTCCACTTGATGAAAAAAGAAAATGAATTACGAATGTCAATTAAATAGAATGACACATTTAAATGACAAGTCCCAACTTCTAATCTTAAATTTCTAAGTGGCCAGCTCTTGAAATGAGATGGTAGCAGATAAAATAATTTTATATCAAAACGGGATTGTGAGTCAGCAAGGAGTTTTATCTAATATCTAATATCTAAGTTTAGTATATAAATTACGATTTATAAATGACCAAGGTTAGCATCATTGAGGAAATTTTTAAGTTTACGAAAAGAAATAGGGATAATACGTGATTGTGGACACCTAAAAAGTACCAGGAGACCATACATGCTTAAGAGGTTTTGCCAATTCAACATCTTGGGATAATTTTATACAAATTCAACTTTTTACAAATTCAACATTGGGGAATTCAACCTTTTAGAAAAATTTTTAATTATTTTTTTTTTTATTTGATTATTTAATGTCGTTCATTAAGGGCTCTAAGCATTTTTTAAGCTATAGTCATTTTAAGAAGTGGTCATTCACAGATGTAGTCATTTCAAGAAGTGGTCATTTCAAGAAGTGGTCCTTTCAAGAAGTGGTCCTTTCAAGAAGTGGCCCTTTCAAGAAGTGGCCATTTCAAGAAGTGGTCATATCAAGAAGTGGTCTTTTTCAGTTGTGGTCATTATCCGCCGAAGGGGTATTTATTTACAAAAAGAAAATATTTGTGTAATTTATCAATCATCTGGTATCCATAATACAAGCCTAGTTTCTTAGTGTGGAACTAGATGACGCTGTGTGTATGTGCAAAAAAAATATGAAAAATATTGGAGAGACCTATGTACAGCAGTTGACGTCCTGTAGCTGATATGATACTATTTTAAAATTCGGTTTAGTTGGCGGAAGAGTATTTTTACCCGACTGCTCAAGGAAGGTGGGTAATGTTTTTCGAGTATATGTATGGCCGTCCCTTTGACGCATCCTGTAGCCTAAACGGCTTTTGTAGCCTAAAATTTCGACATACATGGTTTCGTTAGATTCGTCTTGGTATCCGGACATCGTCTTGGTATTCGGTTAGACAGTATTTTTTGTGAACTCAGTCACACACTTACCTACGTTCAACTTTAATTAAATAACAATTATAGATCGGCTTGTTATGATATTGGAGACAGAACGGCTAGTCCCACAGTAAGTTGGAGGATCCGAGTATCTATTCTTCTTAGAGTATCTTCACTTAACATTTTTTTTTATTCACAACCAGTTAGCACTTGACCTCAATCACACCAGGTACGAATGCAGAAAATGGCTGACCCATTGTGCATAAAAGTTAACTTAATTTTAGAATTTAATTTAACTTCTAATTAGCAGTAGTGACTACAAAGTCTGAATGTTTGTGTGTTGCTCAATCTCGACAAAATAGATGAACGGATTTGAATGAAATTTGGCATCTATAGGTAGAACATACATAAAACATAGTTTATTTTTTATACCGATAAAGTAAGTAGTTCTAGTATATTTACAAATTCAATAAATCCCCGATTAAGTTATTCCACAGACACACACACACACAAATACCTACACACACAACAATAGTACTACGAGTAGCTTTCCGTCCGAGGCTTGCCTGCAAAACTTTATCGCGGAAATGCGCTTATACCGCGGGAACTACTCACTCTATCAAGATAAAAATTTGCTATATCTTAATCCAAGGTATTTTCTACCTATATACCAAATTTCATCTAAATCCGTTCACCCGTTACGCCGTGATTGAGCAACAAACAAACATCCATTTCGCCATAAATACGGTGTCGTCAAGATCTCGTCCGCGTCATCAGACCCGGTAAACCCGGACGGTTGGTCAGCGGTGGGAACACGTTTCGGTCCGTTCGTTGGTGTGTTTGTGACACCGATGGGATATTGTACCCCCCTCGTCCCCTCAGGTCGGCTAATGGCCAATAAGGATCGAAGGGTTTGGAAAATATTGCGGGGACATTTGTTTAAAAGTTATGACTACGACGCTTTGAGTGCAAATGAAAGGCTTTTATATTTATCGACTTTAATTTTTTAATTTGACAAATGACTCTGCCGAAGTGCGGTTTGCTTTTTTTCTTTTGTTGTTAATTTCTTGGATGGTCGAGGTGTCACTCATTTCAACATTAATAATAAGATACCTAATTCTTGAAGGACACCTAAAGTTCGTGTCTTTAGCACTGAGGTATTTTGGACATGATACCTGCAATGATCCAAATTAATAATCGAGCTATCTAGTCTCCGGCATGTAAAAAGAATTAAACCTGCACGTTTCAATGGCGTCGAGCTCAACCGCTATCTATGAATTTCTGTATAAATTCAACGGAAAATCGTGGATATTGTTGCATCATTCGAATAAGATAAGATATTCATCATCATCAGCCCGTAAACACCGCACTGCAGCGATATAGGCCTCTCCTCGTATATGGGGGAGTATGGGCCATAGTCCACCGCGCTGGCCCAATGCGGGTTGGCGACTTTTTTTTTTTTTTATATGAGAGGGTGGCAAACGAGCATGCGGGTCACCTGATGGACTTCACATGTCTTCGAATTTTTTTTTCTCAGGCATGCAGTTTTCCTTCACCGTTTAAGAGCAGTCCGAATAATAAGATATTAGGTAAGATAAAATTTGTTTCAGTATAATCTAATCTAAATACAAATTGAGAGTAGTAAAATAAAATAATTTAATTCGTATATCGAAGAAATCTTAATTAGGTTAATTAAAGTAATTTAGAATAGTTTTGCTTAATTTTCCAATTAATTATATTAGTGTGAAGTCTAAACTAGGTAAGTGTTTTTCCTGTATCTTAGGCATCGAGTTTGGACTAATACAGACATAAAAACGAAAAGGTTGCTTTTCAATAACACCAATAAATAATTAAACAAAGCACGTGGTTACAGGAACTGTGCAATTCGAACCTTATGGCTACTTAGCATTTTTTTAAATATAATTTTAAGATTAGCTAACTACTTCTAGTACATTTTCTGTATCATCGTAGGTCTTATTTTTCATTCAGTTTTATACTGTCTTTTTACGTCTTTTTTTTTTATATGAGAGGGCGGCAAACGAGCATGCGGGTCACCTGACGGAAAGCAATCACCGCCGCCCATGGACACCCGCAACACCAAAAGGGTCACAGATGCGTTGCCGGCCTTTGAGGAAAGTGTGTTATTCATTGGGTAAACGTGTAATGCAGAATTTAGTCTATTGTAAAGAAATGTTTTGTTTGGGATATCTCTTACCACCACGTTTGGGATAAGGTCGTAGCGTTATGTATGTATAAGTACTCCGAATTTTGCGAAGTTTTTCTTTAACTGGATACAACAGGTTATCATGGCTCCTGTTAAAAAACAGGTTTGCAATAAAGCTGTCCTATAAACCTGTATCACAGCATTCAGTGATATATTGTACATGTATGAGACCGTTTTCTATGCAGTAACCTATTTGACATTCGTCCAAACAAACGTACTTCACTCACCAGTATTGAACGAGTCTATGCAGGTATCGGGAAAATTCTGAAACTATTGCAGAAATAAACCTGATCCTATGAGCTTCTTGCCCCGCTTCTTGCCCCGCTTCTTTTCCCACAGATGATTTCCCTTCCCGGAACGATAGTTGCTTAGAGATACTGACTGACAGAGAAATGATATTTCTAATAGATTTAAATTGTCATTCAACAAATGACATCATGTATCTTACGTTGAAATAAATGCTTCGAGCACTTGAAGCTTGTGATTGAGGTCAAGCGTGAACCCGTTGTGATTTTTTTTTATAATTTATAATTTAAGTTGTAAGGAATAAACTGTTGTTGAGGAAATTTGTGAGATTCACTAAACTTTTATAGTACACCTATTTCATTTGGCAAAGTATACCATAATTTAGGTTACGGGTAAGCACGCTATATAAACTATTGCTCTGTGAATCGGCACTTTTTACTACTCGCAGTTTGGCGGCGGTAGTGCCAGTGTGGCCGACAGAATTGAATGTAAAAAATTCTCATTTACGAATGAATCCATCGTAATGAACAACTATGAATTGAAACTATTACTAACTAAACCAACTGTATTAAATGCTAAATATATATGAATTGAAAAATCTTTGAATCTGATAATGGCAAAAGTTTCGAACCCACTGCCCACAGTATCAAGTCGTAAGACTATTTAATAGAATGCCCATATAGACTTGAAGTCTATAAAAAAATTTAAACTCGTTTAAAGAAAAAATTAGGGCACTGTTGGAAAGGTGTTTCTATTCCATTGACGGATTTTAAAACAAAAAAAATCGTATCAGCTATTGATATTTTATTTAAATAATAAATTTTGACATACTTGACATAATTAATTGACATAATATTAATTCATTTTTTTGGTTTATTTGATAATATTCCCATAATTCATATTTAACATATCAAATTATTGGTAATAATATTGATAAATTTTAATAAAAAAAAAATTATAGTAATTATTTCCTAATATTCGTATCCAATATAACTGTTTTTTGAATAAATTGAATTGAAAAAGAAACACTTTCAAATAAATTCAGCCGTTCTGGCGCTGCAGAGCCACGTACAAAGAAAGGCTCCAAACTATTCATCATCTTATTTAAGAGCCATGTCTTGTCGGTGGAGTTTTTCCATATCTCTCTGCTCTCCGCCTTCCCCTTGACCTCCTGATATGACAGTATAAAGATCCCTATTTTTCTAAGTTAAAAAAACACTCTAATAAACCGGATAAAAGCTAGGGAAAATGCTTTGTTCTCTCAAATCAATCTCCACCTGGCGTAGGCCTGTTAAAAGTATGAAAGCCGCTATTTCCTCGGGCTCTCGGCCTCTCCGTGTGGCCGATAATAACTCTGCAAACGCTTTGTTAGTGATCCCTCTTATTTTTGTTCATTCACTGCCTAGTACTATATCTCTTTTGTTCGCGATACCTCGAAGAGGCGCCGAAACCTTGATAGCGTTATTTCGGGCGCCTTTTTTTTTTGTATTTTTAATGAACAGGTGAGGCGTGCGCCGCGGTCGCCACTACTGCCTATATTCCCCGATTCTCTCTAACTGGTTTTGTTTTTGTCGACGAGCTCGTGGAGTTTTATGAAAAAATTGGGTTTACTCCCGTCCATCGAGATTTTATTTAAAACCACTCGGCGCTATTCCATTTTACTATACAGGATATAAATACAGCTTTGTTTTTCAGAAACGAGCCGTTTGAACGCGTTCGTGCAATTTACCAATTGAGACCTACAGTGTCACTTAGAGATAAGTTTACAGAGTATAATATTCTAAGTTTTAGGCACAGTACATTTTTGCAACATTGGGATCTTCAAGGACAGGGTGAATAGGCATCTATTGAGATCACGTGCTTCTTCGGCCACATCGTCACATTCCATGTGAGATTGTGGTCAAACGCGTATCCAGGCCGTCATAAAAATCACTCTTTAGTCATTCATTTGCTATTTATAAATAATAATATGTTTGACACTCATTTCAGTTCATTTAGATCCTAGTATATCCTAGTACAGACACTGGACTCTCATAAGGCAAATATTTTTAACTATGGACCATAATATTCATCATCTTATTTAAGAGCCATGCTCTTGTCGGTGGAGATTTTTCCATATCTCTCTGCTCTCCGCCTTCCTCTTGACCTCCTGATACGACACGACGTTCAACTTCTCTTTTATCTGCTGCATGTAGCTTATTCTCGACCTTCCTCTTTTTCTTTTCCCCTCTATTCTTCCTTCTATTATGGTTTTGATGAAATCATCGTGTCGTATAAGGTGTCCCAGCAATTTCCCTCTTCTATTCTCAATTACTCCCAGCAATTTCCTTTTTTCCCTTACTATATTTAAAACCTCTTCGTTCGTCTTCTTCTCTGTCCAGCTGATACATTCTATTCTCCTCCAGCACCACATCTCAAAAGCTTCCAATCTTTCTTTGTCTTTAAGAGTTAGAGTCCAACCATAATATTAAGCTTCTATATTTACCTTGTGATGAAAAATAAATAAAAATAAAATAAACATCACAATTTTCTTATTTAAAATATTCCTTTCCGAAAACATTTTAGACCGCAACATCAGCTTTACACGTCCCCACTGTTAGCCTCCTCTCACTGAAAGATGGTATGGGCCATAATCAACCACGTGGGCCCAATTCATCAGTGTTTTTATACTGCCCTTGTAAGCCACCGTCTTTGCTTATCGACTGCCTTCAATTGAAAACAACTGGGACGTCATATTTAACACTCGAATTAAATACAGGTCACCTATCCAAGGCTGACCATCGCTTAACTTTGAAGCACTACTCCCAGGCCGATGCTGTAGATGTCCAGGAGTAGTCCACAGTATGAAGAAGATGAAGATGAGCCGGCGGAAAACTTGAAATCGTTGTCAGTGATAACTTTTATTTTTAAGGGTATCACGTACACAAATAACTTTATGAATTTTATACTGTATATACGTTTATACGTAATATATATTTATACTGATTAAAACAGAATAGAAACAATAATAACATGGCGTCTCGTTACAACTTCATGCTACATGTGATTGATAAAATAAAATTATAATATGGAAACTAGACTCTCCAAGTACGTCTCAGTGCCAAAAATCCATTTCTTTCCTCGAGGAGTCTCGGGTTCGAGTAGGACCCTCGTCACAACGGAGTGGTTTCACGGTCCGTCGCTCCTCGTCTCAGGGCGCGTGTGCACTACAGCGACACGAGACGATTGACAGCGGGATCTCTGACTATCGAATGGACCCATGTTGTAACTAAAAGAACTGGCCCATACTTTTGTTCGTAGCGCTCGCCCGTGATAGCATTAATAGATTTGGAGACTATTTATCATGTGCAATGTGACAGTGTCCCGTAAATCATGGTTCAACCCTAAGGTGATGTTTCTTGTTGTATCTAAAATTAATTTAAGCATTTAAAAGAAATCTTATGTTTACTAATAATTATTTATTTTTTAGGATTTTTCCATATTTATTACCCAAGTTCAGTTTCTAAACGCTGTTGTTACTAATGTTAATATTTTCGAAGTGTTCTTTTACACAAAATATTGCAGTTAAATTGATGTAGGTAATTAATAAAAAACTGAAGCCCGACTACAAAACAAAAATAGAAAATGAAATGGGAGAACTGCAAAAACCCGTATTCTCTTCAAATCTGTCATTACAAAAGCTATAAACAAGCATCGCAGGTCTGGGTGTCAGCTGAACCCTGAAACATAAGGTCCTGTTATGTACCAAATATCCTGTTTATCGATTAGTAATAAATAAACAATAGGTGTTTGTTTTCTCAAACAATAGCGTACCATATAAATTAATTTTCCTACAGTCCGAGGTCTTTATAATTTAGCCTCTTCATGTCATCGGTTTTGACCCCATTTATCACAATCGGTCCAGTAGTTTGATCGCTATGATGGAACATCTATACCCACATACATACATACATACATAGGGTGTTAAAATCATAACCCTTCCCTGTAGTCGGGTAAAAACGACCTGTATGGTGTAGTTTTTTTTTTTGTTTTTTTTTTTTTTAATTAGAATGGGATCGCTCTTGACCTTAATCTGGACTAATGTCGAGATAAGGTCTACGATGGAACGAGTTTTCCCAGAAGATGCCTATTTAACCTGACTTTAAAGAGCTGCGGGTTATATGCGATTGGAAACACAGACGGAGGCAATGCGTTCCACTCCTTAGCCGTGCGCATGAGAAACGAAGACCTAAACCGCTTGGTCCTTATAAAAAGGCACGTCAACTAAGTGCGGGTGATATCCTGCGGTACGTCTTGAATTTCGATGTAAGAACGGGGATGGCGGGATCAACTCATGCAGTACTTCAGCACACTCTCCGAAATATATCCGATAGAAGATTGAAAGGCATGCGATTTTCCGTCGGTGTTCAAGGCTGTGTAGATGGGATTCTACCAACTCTTTGTTGCCTATCAATCGCTTAGATGTAGTGGTTAGAAACTCTGACTGGTATACCAAAAGGTCACAGGTTCGAATCCCGCTAGGGCCATATGTTTGTATGATGAATACAGACCCGATGTGTTCCCGAGTTACGGATGTATTTCAACCGCGGCGGCAGGCCCACCTCTGGGCTGGAGCAGGGAGGAATCGCCTGGTCCAGCCACCTCTAGAAGGCGCGCGGAAACACCGCGCGCGCCTTTTCGCGGGGCCTATGTGTGGGCGGTGATCCCCCCGGATCGCCACCCAGGCCCCGCAGGGTAGGGGGGCAGAGGATCGCCTATCATTAAAGATAAGCTCTCCTCCGTGCCCCCCATGCGGCTGCATCTCCCCTCGCTCTGCGAGTGACCTCGCAGAGAGAGAGGACCGCTTTCCACGGCCTCTCCTTGGCGTCCGCAGCTCGAACCTGGCTGCGGCCGGCAAAGAGTGGCCGTCCCGCACGGCTACGACCTCTCAACAGAGAGGTCGTCCCCTACCATAGCGGCCCGCAACAGCGGGAGGCCCGGAGAGGAGGCGGGGTGAACACCGCCCCTCCAACCCTCCCGCCGTCGCCCCCTGCGAACAGAGAGAGAGGGCCGCTTCCCACGACCTCTCGTCGACGGCCGCAGCCTTAGCTGCAGTCATCAAGGAGAGGTCGCCCAAGTGCTGTAGACGATTCCACGGCGTCCCCTGCCCAGATGGGCATTCCTCAGGGAGCGCCGCTTCCTCGCCGCAGCCCGCTGTGGTGGAATTCGCCCTCCACCATCCCTCGTCGTTCCACTTCCGAAAACAAATTTTCGGGAGTGGGACGACGAGGGCATTTCGGCGCCGAGGCGGGCCTCGGAGCCGAAACTTGGGCTGGTTTTTTATAGAGGTTTTCCTTCCTCGCGGTCCGGGCGGTTAAGCCAAGACCCTCGGTCCCGGACTGCAGCTGAAAGCCGCGGTCCCGGATTACGAGCCCGGCGGTGGCAAGGGGTAGGAAGTTCCCCACCAGGAGGTTCCTCCTCCCCACGCCTGCTCGGCGGCAGTGCGAGTGCACACCGAGCCCACCCTTACTCCCCCACTAGGAGGGGAGCGTCTCCTGCTCCATCCGCAGTGCCCTCTGCTAAACCAGAGGGACACGCGGAGGAGCCCCCCGGTGTCAGACTATTCGCCATCGGCCAACAAGAACCCTTAAAAGGGAAGTTGTTGACCTATGCCCAGGGTGCACCGGCCCAACGACTACCGTTCCCCCCAGACGCATCCAAGGGGACAAGTAGCCATCAAGCACACGAGGAGGTTGTCTGACAACGCACCCCGTAGTTTACCAACCATCTGATATCCATAATACAAGCCTAGTTGCATAGTGTGGAACTAGATGGCGCTGTGTGCATGTGCAAAGATATATATTTATTTGTATTTATAATTTACTGAACACACACTGAAAAGTTACTGATCTTACATTGCAACCGTAAACCAAATTCCAAAAATTACCTATGGATTACTTTTGCACCTGTCTATAAATGTGACACACACGTCTAATTATTGACCCCCCAAAATCGCTGCAGTGTACAAACCCCCCGGCGGCACAGCTTCAGTGTTCACCAGCCCTTAACTTGTTACGCGCCCCGACCTGACAAACTACCTTATATTCGGAGTATTTCGGATTTTTGATATCTACCCTCTGAGAATATTCATATTTGAAGACTCTACCGATGGGACTGGATTTCGAGGAGGGAAATCAATTTGATATTTTCGTTGGTCGTCTAGTTTTATTATTAGTTTTTAAGGCTATGTACATACATAATTTTTTTTTACGCACAATGGGTTAGCAAGTGACCTCTTTCACACCTGATGTTAAGCGAAGATGAGGCCAAAGGTGGAAGCGTACTGACCCGGAAACCCCGTCTTATTTGGGGGACTTTCTATCTTATCTCTGACAACGAACACAACAAAGCAATTTGGTGGTAGATTTGGATAAGATTGCTGTTTAGAGACAGATTTAAATAAGATGGTGTTAGCTAGCCAGGCGAACATTTAAATTGCTCCCGTACAAGGTGTGGCTTCGGATGCTCGCTGCAGCCTGTGGCGGCAAAGATA
Source organism: Oegoconia quadripuncta (assembly GCA_949316235.1). Taxonomy (NCBI): domain Eukaryota; kingdom Metazoa; phylum Arthropoda; class Insecta; order Lepidoptera; family Autostichidae; genus Oegoconia; species Oegoconia quadripuncta. The sequence continues at coordinate 38,311,106 of OX438746.1, forward strand.
CTCTCTTGCGTCGTTCCTCCCGCTCAAGGAGTCTCTTCCTCCTGGACACGATTTGCCATGGCCAACATGGAAATCCTTAAATCGGCTTCGAACTCAGGTTGGCCGCAGCAAAGATAATCTGTGCAGGTGGGGCTTCTCCGATGGCGGGAGTGATCGATGCGAGTGCGGAATCTCCCCTCAGACAATGGATCACGTATTGTCTTGCCCCGCGTGTCCTGACAGCTGCACCTTTGACAACCTCCTAACGCCACAGACAGTGCTGTTAGAGTGGCTAAGTTTTGGTCCAATAAAATTTGAAACTTGCCTCGACACGAAAAGAAGAAGATTTAAATTCGGTCGATGTCGGGGATGGAACCGGTGACGTCCGATTAGTATACCCTATGTTGTTTACATTGAGCCACAGAGGCGGTTATATCATACATAATGCTCTTGCCTTTTTCCCGTTGCGGTAGGCAGATACTATGGTTTTCCACTTGCTACGATCCCGACCTACTACTGTTACTTCTTTCACTCGCATCATTGCTGTTTGGCGGCAGATTTAGATAAGATGGTGGTAGCTAGCCAGGCGGATATTTAAAATGCCCTACCACCAACCAAACCGAGTACTAATCATGTACCCCGCTGAGGATCGATCCGCGACCTCCGAATCGTAACGCCTATGTTGTTAACATTGAGCCACGGAGGCGGTTAAACCTTCCCGACACTTAAAGTGGGGATGAATTTCTTTTATTTTTGTACCCGTTGGATAGGTCGATCAGAAATATTACAGGTTATTAAACAGTTTTTCCATGATGGATTTTAAACTCAACGAGTTGTCATTTGTACATGACACAGACGTTGAGCCATGTTAGCGTGGCCATAATCAAAAAATATAAACTAAACTTGTACACAGACAACAGACAAACATCACAGACGACCTGTTTGGTGTAGTGGTTAGCAACTCTGACCACTATACCAAAAGGTTGCGGGTTCGAATCCCGCTAGGGGCACAATGTTTGTTGGATGAATACGGACATGTGTACCCGAGTTATGGATGTTTTCATTTATAATAAGTATTTATTTACAAAAAAAAAATATTTATGTAGTATATCAACCATCTGGTATCCACAACACAAGCCTATAGTTGCTTACTGTGGAACTAGATGGCGCGTGTATGTCTAAGGATATTTTTATATTTATCTTAATTACCTCCAAACATTATTGTGATGTGGTAATTTGAAATAAGACACTAGAGTATACAGGGCGTCCCAAAGTTATGGGACATGAAGGGGAAGTACCTTAAATATTGTAGATAGTGAATTTTGCTCAAAGAAGACTTTATGTTATTTTTAAAAGTTAGTAATTCTGCATTCATAGATTTTCTAAAAATTACTTGCTTCGGCTGGGAATCGAACCGACTTAAATGTGAAAAAAAAAACACCCTACTTTTATGATGCCAATCGAAAGAATAGCTAAAAAATAATAACTCTGCCTAAGTAACATAGTATTTTAAAAGAAAGGAACAACATAAAATGATTGAGTCAAATTTCAAGAAAGTTATTTATTGCTAAAGTGATTTCTTCTTTTGGGGATACGTGAAAGATATGCTATACAAAAAGCGATACGAGAACGTAGGCGAGTTGCAAACAGAATTGTGCCATATCACATCGAGTGTTCACCATAAAATGATTAGAAAATCAACAGGCAGCGGGCTCATTAAAAGATTGGCGATTTGCGTAAGACAAGAGGGATCACATTTTGAGCATTTAATTAATTAATTTACAAAAAAATACCTACTTAATTGACTACGGCAGTTTCATGTATGTTTTTTATTTGATTAAAATGATTAATTTCACGTTGTTCCTTTCTTTTAAAATACTATGTTACTTAGGCAGAGTTATTATTTTTTAGCTATTCTTTCGATTGGCATCATAAAAGTAGGGTGTTTTTTTTTTCACATTTGAGTCGGTTCGATTCCCAGCCGAAGCAAATAATTTTTAGAAAATCTATGAATGCAGAATTACTAACTTTTAAAAATAACATAAAGTCTTCTTTGAGCAAAATTCACTATCTACGATATTTAAGGTACTTCCCCTTCATGTCCCATAACTTTGGGACGCCCTGTATAGACGACCGATTGGTGTAGTGGATAGTGACCCTATCAGCGACACCAACGGTTGCGGGTTCGAATCCCGCGACGGGTAAATGTTTGTATGATGAATACGAACATTAATTCCCGAGTCTTGGATATTTATATAAATATTTATGTATGTTTATCCGTTATCTAGTAACCATAGCACAAGCTTCGCTTAGTTTGGGACTAGATGATTGGTGTAAGTGTCCGAAATATTTATTTATTATTTATTTTTATTTTATATAACTTAACCGCTAAAGCATAATACATTAACATGGTTGTCGGACTATACGGCATTAAGGCGGAGTGTACTTGGGTAAAGAACGGTTGATATAGCTGAGTCTTCTGATTAATTGTTACTAAGATAAACGCGGAAGGCTGCAGGCGCGGGAAATGCCGAGTGGCGTAATATGGTAATGAAAACATGGACCCTCTCCACGAGTTAGATTCAAAGATTCATATGGCTGTGTGGGAAGGACTCGCGGCGCAGTCGTGTTCGTCAGACGTTTCGAAGCTAAGCAAGAGTCTGGCACGTCGGTCCTTGGATGTGAAAACTTAAAGACTGCCTTCATCAGGCATAGAGAGACTTCGATGACTTGCGGACGTTTAATAACCATCAGAAGATAGATTGCCTCGAACTTCTATCACATATCTATATTAATGCCCCTAATAAGCCTCTGAAACATAATAACTTAATATGGCTCCCTGTAGTATCATCCAACTACAAGCAAAACACCTTTATGTGTCGTGCGAGCAACAACTTCAACAAACTGTTATATGACCACTTCAATGTCGATCTCTTCCACACAAGCGTTCCCACAGCGAGACGTATCTTTAGCAATAATTTCTTTTAATCGCCTATTCTGTTTTTATTTTATTTTTAATGTTCTATATATCTAAGTAACATATTTTATAAACATTTACATGTATGTATGGATATCACATATGTAAGCTACGTAGTGTATGTGTAGCGTTCGATCCTGCTGAGCGCTTTATTAGACCACTATTATATTGTCTACAATATTTCTATATGTGAGAACCTGTTATTAGCCGTCAGGTATAATTCGACATTGTTATTTGTGATTTAACACGGCTGTTGGTTTTCCTTAACATAAATAAATAAAGAATATCCGCGAAGGCAACCACTAACAGTTTTAATTATTTTTATCAACCGCGCTGAGCTACCCACCGCTCGACAAGATCGAGTTTTTTTTTGAATGACATATGTATTTCAAATTTACAACACGAACTAACAAAATAGACCTCAAAACTATTAAAACGTATAGTATTCTCTTATAGATGGGTGAGCACTAGTGGAATTACTATCCGACTTCCTAAACGTTACGTTATAAATTCGACAATTCGGTAGTAGCTTGGACATACTGACTGACAGATAAACGCAATAAGCCTTTATTATTTCCAGTAGATTTAAATTGACATTCAACAAATGATATCATGTATCTTACGTTGAAATAAATGCTTGAAGTTTGACTGTTTGTAACCCCCGTTGAAGAAAGAGGGGTGTTATATCTTTCACCAGTCAGGAAGTCAGTGTTTTGAAATTAATTTTTCTATAGGTACAAGTTTGTACCGCAGTCGGAGTGAATGTCAGGAACGGGTTTAGGACCCGATTTCCAAAGACATTTAAGCGAAAGCCATTTGTGCGAAGCCAGATAATCGAAGTGCCATATGATCGAAACGCCATTTAGCCGATGGGCCATTTAATCGAAAAGACAAATATGCGAAAGCCATAAGATCGAATCAACGGTTGTGCGATGAGTTCGAAAATATTACAAATATGTCAACTTAACATCTAAGGTTAACCTTCTGAACCTAACCAACAGTCTCGCGGTGCCCCGACCCATATTGCTCGCTCGCTACAGATAGGGGTCTGTACATTCGATCTTATGGCTGTAGCATATTTGTCTTTTCGATTATACAACTGAGGTATATATTATTTTTATTTTATCTATTCAAGAAACCAACAGCTTTCTTAATAAGTATGAAAGTGACCAAAAATGTATGCTATGACACTCCGGGGATCAAGACGTATACAACGATACCATGCACTTCAACACTTTGTTTATTTGTTTGCTTGTTGCTCTGATTTGGTATATAGGTAGAACCGCCTCCGTGGCTCAATGTAAACAACATTGGGTTTACGATTCGGAGATCGCGGGTTCGATCCCCAGCGGGGTACATGTTTAAGTACTCGGTTTGGTTGATGGTAGGGCATTTTAAATGTCCGCCTGGCTAGCTACCACCATATTATCTAAATCTGCCGCCAAACAGCAATGTTAATAGCATTGTTGTGTTCCGGTTGTCAGAGATAAGATAGCCAGTCCCCCAAATGTGTTGGGGTTTCCGGGTCAGTACGCTTCCACCTTCGACCTCATCTTTACTTACCATCAGGTGTGATTGAGGTCAAGTACAAATCCGTCGTGCATAAAAAAAAAAAAACATACGGTGGATTAAAAAATAATTAAAACAGTGAGTAATTCCCGCGAGATTTTTATACCAACCAATTTAATATATCCGCAAGTTATTAAACGCAGGCGAATGCGCGGGCAAAAAGCTAGTCTGAAATATAAAAAAAAAACCGCATTGAAATCGGACCACGCATTACGCACACACACATAACACCCGTCGTTTTTAATTAGTGGTTAACAAATCTAAAAGGTCTATTCTATTCACAATTATGAAGCTGATTACACTATAATGTCTTTCCCGAATAGCTCAATTTCACAAGGCCATAAAGTATTCCGTCCGCTCTCAAGTCACTCCATCATCGTTGCAAGCTTTAATTATTAACGTCCCATTATTAGATTGGATGGCTCCAAATTGCATGGAGGTAATCCAATTATTTAGTGGATGTATCAAAGGCTGCAGTAAACTGTCTATTGGAAGCGGCACCTACTTATCTGGGTTTGACTTATCCTTAATGAGGAGCAAGTCTGCTAACACTGCATTTACCAAGTCGGTAAACATAGTTTAAACTTGTACAGTTTGGCTGATTAGATTACATGTTATTTAAACTGTCCCAAAAGGATGGTAATGTATTTATGTAGATTTCTATGTCACCTTCTATACCCCAAACGTATTGACCGATTTAGAAGCAAGGTGTCGGTCGTTTTGATACCCTGAGTGTCATAGGATACCTTTTTAACCGCCACGAAAAACGACTGGTGTTGTGTGTTTGATTTTTTTTCAAATTGGGTGCGGTTTTTCAAGAGAAAGACTAAACGAGGTCCCCATGGTCGTAGCCATGTTTGATGAAAACCATTTCTAAGTCGGTTGTAAGGTATGTTTTAAGTTAGTTTAAAATTTTAAGTCATTTGAAGATATTTACATTTGAACACAGTTCTTTGGTGTATATCGATGATATCATAGTGTTACGAGGGTTTTCAAAAATAATCATTTTTTTAATATTTCAAACCCGGACATAGCCAGGTTTGATGGATGTCGGTTAAGCCGTTTCGATGATATTTAGCTTTAAAACTATACATTGCGATCAACTTGCCCAAGGAACCACAGTCTAATTCGATCAAAAAATTGACGATTATTTCTGAAACCAACTTTAGTATAGAAATCCAACAACATACGGCTGGTGCCTCCGAAATTCAGCCGAATTAATTGAAGATGAGGCCGAAGGTGGAAGCGTACTGACCCGGAAACCCAAATATTTATTTATTTATTTACTTATTTAAATAGAATCAACAGCATTATTGCAGAAATTATATTATAGTAAACTAATACCAAACTTATGCCAATTCATATTATGTTACTGACAATAATTACCGTTATAATTTTTTTTTTTTTTTTTTTTTTTTTTAAATATTTCGGACACTTCACCAAACTAAGCGAAGCTTGTGCTATGGAAACTAGATAACGGATAAACATACATAAATATTTATATAAACATCCATGACTCGGGAATAAATGTTTGTATTCATCACGACGGGATTCGAACCCGCAACCGTTGGTTTCGCTGACAGGGTCACTATCCACTACACCAATCGGTCGTCAAAAGTAAATTGAGTGGGTAACGTTTTAATTATATTACAAGGAGATTTGTACTTTTACATTATTGTTATATAGGTATCAATAAAACAATCGTCAGTAATATATAATATATATGTGTATGTAAAAAATATAAGTGTATATAAATATGTGAAATAAGTACAAACACAACCTCAATGGGCTGTTAATTCTATAGATAATTATTAGCATATATAATTAACAATAATATTGTAATAAACAATGCAGCAGAATTCATAATGAAAATTAATTATGGCAAACTTTTGTTTGGGGAATACATTTTAGAGATAATTATTGTCATTTTAATATTTCATTTGAATTTATTAATGCTGCAATAACAGTATGGTCGAATGTCCATGCTAATATTTAAATTACGAAAGTCTGTCTGTCCTGCTATCACGTCTAAAATATTTCAGTTCACCGATCCTTTTGAAATTTGGTTAAGAAGTAGTCTGAGACCCGAAGAAGAACAGGCTAATTTTCATTCCGAAGAAGTCCACGGTAAAGAAATTCCACGCGGGCAAAGCCGTGGACGAAAAGCTGTTATTTAAATACATCTGTCACAGAGAATCGCTAAATGCGTGTCGGACCATGCATAGTAGGTTTCCGTAGTCCGAATATACATTTTAAAATATAACTTATATTTTTTATTTTAGACTTTCTTTCCATCCGCGGCTTCGCCGGCGTGGGATAACTTCATCGCGGATATTTGTTTATCCCGTGGGAACTACTGGCTTTATCCGAATAAAAATATTCTATGTCCTTAATCCAGGGTACATTCTACCGATATACCGAATTTCATCTAAATATGTTCATCCGTTTCGACGTGATTGAGCAACAAATGAACAAACATCCAAACTTTCGCAAAATATTAGTTAGATTTCATCAGTCTTGAAATTATCCTAAAACTGTTTATGTCAAGCTAGTGGCCATCTGACAGGGAGTATTTCCTGCTACCCTTGTATAGATAACCGACTTGGCTTAACGACTGTTTCCAACCGGGACCAACTGTACAGGGTACCATCTAAAGTACGTAATACTCTGTATAAAAATGCCACTATAGCGGTCACCAATCCGAAGACCAGCTGTTACCATACCTCGCTAATCGAAAGCTACTCGATAACTCGCGCTAACACACATTAATTGATATCAATTTGATCCGTAAACCAGCAGCTGGTGTGTACATATTTAACCGCGTGCGCAAATAGCTTCGGTGATTGTCCAACGATCATTGTTCAGAGCTTCGTGCGACGTCAAATACGGGCCGCAAACACCGACGGATTACCGCCTACAACAATTAACAGGGTATTACAATGTAGAATACCATAATAGGAGTACAATGACGTCACCTAATCGAATAATGTTATTGTTATCAGAAACATTATTAATATTCGTAGACAATTAGCTACGGCGTAGCAAGCGTAGAGGCGTTGTTGTGTTAAGAGACGTAGCAAGTTAGGTAAGGTTTGGATGTTGTTTTTGTACTCCTATACTGCTATCATCCGCTACCATATTGTATTATATCGTATATTCCTATGTAAATTAACACTTTCGCGGACACTAAACGCCTATAGATATTACAACAATAAAACTTCTGGTCATCTTAATCAAGAAATTACGTCACTATAATGTAACAGGCTGTGCTATTGACCTTTTGAATTCTTATATGTGTGACAGAGTTTAGAGGGTTAATATCAGTGGGAACACATCGTCAGGGTCCACAGTCTGCATGGACGTCCCACAAGGCTCCATATTCAAGCCATTTATATGTTTGGTCTATATAAATGACTGAACTGACTGAATGAAATAGTATTGTTTGCGGATGATACCTCCGTATTATTTAAAGTAAATGAAAAAAAATTGGCTTTGAACAATGTTATTTCTGAAAAAGTAGAATGATTTGCGGCAAATAATTTGTTACTTTTAGCGAGAAAAAAAACTAAATGTGTGAAACTTGTACTACCCAATGTCAGGGTGGTGTCAACAAATATTTGTATTTGTTGATTCTTCTGTATTTTGGGGCCATGGGGTCATAAATTTAATTATTTTCACAGGTCGGGTCTTACGGTATCCTCCTGTTTGGAAATGACACGGATATAAATATAAATTTTGTTTTGCAGAAACGAGCTGTTCGTACGATTTACCGATTGAGACCTGCACTATGTCATTTTTTTTTATGCACAACGGGTCAGCACTTGACGTCAATCACACCTTCACTTAGAGATAAGTTTAAAAAGTATAATAATTCTAACCTTCTCTTCAAAAAATAATAAAGTTTATGCAATAAACTTTTTATCTATCTATCTATCTATCTTCACAGTAAATTTTTGAAAATGTAATATACGTCAAAAAAAATTCATAATTAAAAAAAAATAGTGATAAACACGATGTCAATACAAGAAATAAAGATACACTTGTAGGTCACATAAGTCGCCTCCGCAAAGGCAGTAACTCTTTCAAAGGGTTATGTATACGTTTTTTCAATAAGGTTCCTGTAGATATACTAAATTTTCCTTTCAATAAATGTAAAGGTACTATAAAGCGGAACCTTATTAAGAAAGCATATTATAAAATATCAAACTATTTAGATGATAAACATCCATGGACATAACCAGTTCGTTCGCATGCCAGATTATTTCACAAGTTAATAATGAAATATTAAAACCATTTTGTAATATAATAACCTGTTTTTAACAGAGCAACCCCTCGAGCTTCTTGCTTGTTCTTCTCAGGGGAAAACTGCATTTTGAACGAGCAGTAGCTTAAAAAATGTAAAATTGACTCTTTTGTAGTACCTACAAAATAAAGCATTTTTGACTTTGACTTTGCGTAGCACTAATAAAACAAATTAAAGTAATTATATACACCAAAATTCGAAATATATAAAACTAGAAACAACCCAAATCCTCCAAAACACCAATTCAACCCCGAAATCTAAGCAAAGTAGAAAACGTGTTTAGGGTTTTCCTAAGTTTATGTGGCTAAAATCTCTATTTAAATAAATTATTCAAAGTGTTTGAGCATTACTTTCAAATTACTTGCACTTACAATGAAATAATATATTTCACGCCCCTATTCCAAACCACATCCAGATAATTGGGCAAATTTATGTCTGTGCAACTTGAATAAAGGAAATTCTAGAAAGCGCAAAGAATAACTTACAAAAACAGTATCGCTCGCCATTTAAACCGGAAAAAAATGTGTGGGAAGATCTGGGAATTGTGAGGTGAATTGTGGGGTAATTTGCATACCGCGCTCTGGTAATTTGAGTTATAATTATCTACCCGGCATCGCTGTTTTACTTTTAGAGGTGGTGTTGCCGGCTGATAATCATTTTTGCAGGTAAAATGTATTCATCCAACCTTTTTTTGGGTTCATTACCCCGAAACGGAGCAGTTTTACTGAGATAACTTTGCTGTGTCCATCATGGCCTCTAATAATAAAATAAATAAATAAATATTTCGGTTTTAACCGCCTCCTTGGAGGTCGCGGTTTCGATTCCCAGCGGGGTACATGTTTAAGTACTCGCTTGGGTTGGTGGTAGGGCATTTTAAATGTCCGCCTGGCTAGCTACCACCATCTTATCTATTTCTGCCGCCAAGCAGCAATGTTAATGGCATTGTTGTGTTCCGGTTGTCAGAGATAATATAGCCAGTCCCCCAAATGTGTTGGTGTTTCCGGGTCAGTACGCTTCCACCTTCGACTTAATCTTAACTTAACATCAGGTGTTATTGAGGTCAAGTACGAACCCATGATGCATAAAAAAAAACATTTAAACCAATCATCTAGTCCCAAAACTAAGCAGTTTGTACTATGGATACTACATGAAAGATATGGATAATACATAAATATTTATACAAACATCCATGACTCGGGAATAAATGTACGTATTCATCACACAAACATTTACTCCCAGCGGGATTCGAACAACTTTCGAAGACAGGGTCACTATCCACTATACCAATCTCCCTTTGTATATGCGGGAAGCTTATTCCTCATTTTCAAAAGCTTCAAAGTGGCCGTTATATTAATGAGTTTTCTACTCCGGCAGTGTAAAATCATTACTATGAACTTAAAATTATTTTGATATGTTATCCACTTAATGTATTTTACAACAAAATTTTTCATTACGACATAATTTTCAACTTCAGTGGGTGCATAGGGTCCAGCGGAGCCCTCATTCCTTTAATTGAGATTTCCTTTCAAATGACTTGAGTACCAGAAGAGCAGAAACTACTAAGAGGTTGAACGGCGACTCCGCGACTCCAGTCCCGTATCAATCCATCGTCCGGTTTCAACAATGGGGGTAGTTTTATGGAGAGCTAAATTGAAAATTGAAAAGACTTTTGAACTATTATCATATCACATGGAAGCTTATTTTACGATTTTAACAATAATATGTCACACTTTGTATAGTATTTATGTTATCGTTATGCGAACCCGTGGATCATAGCGCGTACGAGGCATGATCATTGGACAGAAAAGTTACAGCTGTTCTTCCCGGCTACAAAGTGGACGGATGACGGTTCAAGGTCACGGCAAGTCCCTGGATACAGGTCGATTCCAACCAGCCACTTTAAAAACTATGTGAGAGATGTATGTTTAGCAGTGGACGTCCTGTGGATGATACGTCATCAGTTCTTTTACTTTTTATTACCCGTTCACATCCGCGATCCTTATCTGCTAATCTGGCGCAGGGCATGTGACCGTCGTGAGTAGCAGCGATTGTTAACAGTGTTTATGTCTCGACCAGGCGCCGGTTATTGCTGTCACCGTTAGTATTTCAAGATCGGCCTCCCGCCGCCACCGCTAATGGCCCTCGAGATAACTAACTCCGTAATTTATTGAATATTATCTGTGTTCCCGCGTTCCCGATCGCTCGACACTTTTGGACAATAAATATTAGCGAGAACAGAGACCATAAGTCGCATGTAGAACTCGGGCAATTATTGTCCAAGTATGTATAATGCTTTTCTCAATAACTATTTTAGACAAACCATAACCGCCTCCGTGACTCAATGTAAACAACATTGGGTTTACGATTAGGAGGTCACGGGTTCGATCCCCAGCGGGGTACATGTTTAAGTACTTGGTTTGGTTGGTGGTAAGGCATTTTAAAATGTCCGCCTGGCTAGCTACCTCCATCTTATTTAAATCTGCCGCCAAGCAGCAATGTTAACAGCATTGTTGTGTTCCGGTTGTCAGAGATAAGATAGCCAGTCCCCCAAATGTGTTGGGGTTTCCGGGTCAGTACGCTTCCACCTTAGACCTCATCTTCACTTAACATCAGGTGTGATTGAGGTCAAATACGAACCCGCATAAAAAAAAATGTATGCAATGGTACGTGGTCTTTCACTATGAGAAATGATAGCTGTTGGGACATTAAAGTTCTAGAATGGAGATCACGCACCGGAAGTCGCTCCAATCGAACGCTCTGGATGTCTACAAGATACGTCTATGTCCGGTAGTGGACGTTCAGAATCAAAATCACAATCAAAAAATGCTTTATTTTGTAGGTACACAGTGTACACTTAAAATAGTCAGATTTTACATTTTTTAAGCTACTGCTTGTTCAAAAGCCACTTTTCGCCTCAGAAGAACAAGTAAGAAACTCGAGAGGTTGCTCTTTTTTTTAAAAAAGGTTTTTAAGTTACTAAATTATTAATTATTATTTTATATTATAATATTTCATTATTAATTGTGAAATAGCCTGATAACGCGAACGGCCTGTTCTTGTCCTTGAATGTTTATCATCTAAATAATCTGATATTTTATAATCTCTGTCTTGATGATGATCAATGGTTAAGATCAATTGCTCACTGGTGAACCCGGATGTCCGCACTGATAATAACTCAACTGTCTCAAGCTGATAATAACTCAACCCTTATTGCTAACGGTTAACACTACAGATGCACAACAGAAAAGCACCAAAGCTCAGTCACGATATAGCGCGTATGGGGCTCCACTGTTAGAGTGCAAGTGGGCGGGGAAAGGAGCAAGGAACATCTATTGGACAAGGTGACCACATATTGGTACTTGCATATAAATGTTATGAAAAAACTAAATTTAAAAAAACCCCAACCAATTTCTTGAAACTAGATAATAATAATATTTCTTTTTATAATTGCTTAGAAACTACTTAGCCGATTTCCATCAAACATGGCTACGGACCATCTCGCAAATACCAGCTTTCAAAAACATAAAACCTTTTCCAAATTGGGTCAGCTGTTTTGGCGCTACAAAGCCACAGGAAGCCCCACGTGGATAGACATAGCCTTAAAACTTGTGAGACTCCGCTTTTGCGTTGTGGATGAAAAACAAAATCCATTTGCCAAGATCACGAATATTGAATGTGCAAATATTTCAGCTTATTTAGTGCTTTTTTTGGTTTATTCTCCAACAATGTTGAAGGTAAAGGGATCTGAGCCCATACAGCCTAGTCTTCTGCAGTATTCCTCCTGCAGTAATTCTTCAGTGAATGCTTTACGGAGATTTTAGCGGGTTCTTTTAGAAACCCGAAAGCTTCGTTACGCACTTTGATTTACACTTTCCTTCACTTATACAATATTCTGCCATTATGAAACTTCAAAATCCGGATGCACAACTTTCAAGAAATAAAAACAAAAATGCATCTTCACTCGCTGATTTCGCCAAAATAAACCCTATGGCGCCCTCTTTATTCGTTCAAAGATTGCCACCGGCACAGACATGGAGAGTTCTAAATTCAAATACTATGGTATGTAATTGAACCTCAGTCCATCTACATGGTTCGTTCCATGAACAGATACGCATTCGAAATTTGAAACTATCTTTACCGAATCAAATATCCATTTAGAATACGAAGGTTGGTTATAGTTACAAATTCGAAATAACTATTTTTTGGAGACTTTAAATTAGCTCTCGGGTATAAACTTTCTGTCTTCTGATTGGAGATATATTTGTCAACATTTGATAGCATTTTGAGAAAAAAAAATTATTTTGTGACAACAATGTGACAAATGATCTGGGAAATTCGATACGGTCGTAAAACTTTTATATCACTCGATATCTGATGAGATTTCACGCGTCGCCAGGACCAATAAAAAATAGCAACCATTTTATGGAGCGTGTTGCTTTTCAAGAAAACGCTGAGTAATTCTCTTGATCGTGTATAATAAAAATGCAAAATAAAAATAATTCTCGATAATAAGTTCCCTTTGTAGACATTTTTCTTAGGTCTGAGCGTGATAGATTACGCTTCCATCGTTTTCTAAAAAAAAAAACTGTGGGGAATTTCCTTTCAGCGGGGCCCGTGGGAACGAAACCCTTTGGGTTCCGAAAGTAAGTGATTAATGTTGGCAGATAGTCGAGTTCCGAAACACACAGATTCAATGGGGTTAGATGGACGCTTTGCGCGCGAGCGACACCGCGAGGCGAGCTAGGTTATCAGACAACTTGCTAGAAACCAATCTGTTGACAGGCCACCCGAGTCAGCTTGACAGTTTATTGGCTTAATATAACAACAAATAAATAATAATAATAATAAAAAAGCTTTTGTACACACAGAGCCATCTAGTTCCACACTAAACAACTAGTCTTGCATTATGGATACCAGATGGTAGATATACTACACAAATACATTTTTTTTTGTATATGCATGTATACGTAAAGTCACGCCTGTTCCCATAGGGGTAAAAATATACTTCGATCCTGCTACGTTGCTACGATCCTGACACACCTCTTTTGCTTCATTCACTCTCATAAGGTAAATAAATACATAATTATATAAATAAATACATCAATAACTCGGGGACACGTATCTATTAATCAAACAAACAGCGGGATGTGAGCCCCCGACCTTCTGGTATAGCAGTCAGTGTTTCTTACGACTACACCAAACAGGTGGCCACAATGAGTCCTATTTCCTGCTGGATGTCTATAAAAATAACACATCGTATTCGAATCCTGTTGTAAAATGTGCAGATCTTATAATGCAAAATTTACCGACACTAATTAATTAGAAATAAAAGCAATTGAACAACAGCAAAGTCGATACGCAATGATTTTTCTGAAAAAGGAATTCATATAACGATATTACGGTGGGTGTCAGGTCAGAGTCGCCGGGAAGCGGCAAGTGGAAGCGGCTGATAAGTGAAACACTGAAGCCGGTCATATTGCTCGCGGTCGCAAAGAGCTGGCTTCAGCAAATATTTGCGAGGCACTAGCTGGAGCCAGCAAAGCAAGAGAGACTAGCGATCGTGAGAAGAAACGACGTTTATACTGTAAAAAAACAAGATATATTAATGTCATCCTCAGCCAGTCTACGTCAAAGATGGTAAAGACATAATATAATTTTGTAATTAAAAAAAAAAAGATAATTTATTCATCCACTTAAAAAAATTATACTACATGAACATTAATTATAGTTAAATTTTCTAACGTAGTGGACAAATAGGTTGGAGCCTCAGCAAAATAGCTGTTTTTCAGTCTCCACCTCGTGCATTCACTGATAACAGAACGCATAACACGTCAGAAGTTATATGACGAAACCTTAGGAAAAAAAAAATTTGAAATAATAATTATTGGCGAAAGACACCTACAATTCCTATACAATTAGAAAGTCAATCTCACTAACAAAATCAGAAAAAATAGAATTAATAATTTAAAGCTAAGGAATAAGCATGGTTTGGTTTAGTAGTCTACCTCACCAAAATTGTTTTCACCCATGAGGCTGGCATAAGTGCAATCCACGTCTAAGCCTCGTTAAAATAAAAATGATCGAGAGAGATTTGGGCTTTCAGGGTTATGCACCGACTTATGGAAGACACTGTTGGACTGTTGACGATCGCAGACATTTTGGGACCTTAGCACTAATGACATTTCTGACATAATTGGGGCTATTTGCAGCCTTTGATAACACTTACAGGAAGAGCCTGGATGATCACATTCTAGTCTGCCGGGAATCAAACGACTGGGGTTGCAGTAAAAGGCGACTAAATATACAAACATTTATAGGCGAGTTCGAATTGGAGTTCGAATATTATAATGCCTGAACGAATGCAGTTGAAAGGTATTGGGTTATATTTAGAATTAACACATTATTGATTACTATATATGTATATATATATTATATATCCCGTAGAACTACGTTGCCAGATAAATAAACAGCATCAAGGGATTTTACTTTGGATCGATTTAAATTATTTCTTTAGTTGGTAGTATCGTGCACCCTACCTGTTTTTCTACCTACAAATGTTCCATAGCTGTGGGTTCACTAGAAGAGATCGGTCGGCAAATTGTATGTTCTACTCCAACCACTTTCTGTAACTGTATTTTATTTTCTGTAGTGAAATAAAGTATATTTATATTGTATTGTTGATCGTCGGGAGGACGGCTAGACCTGTAATAAACGGGCCCGCAGTTTCCTGTAAGTTGGTCCCCAGTTAGAGGCGGGCCGAAAGCCGAGAGCGGTGGCGGCCTCGCGTCCCCTTACAGTGGGCTTTTTGTGATACCTAGTGTCCATTTACGACGCCCCACATGCTTTAATGGACGTTTTCACGGAAAAAATCCAATGTCGCATGTGAAATAATAGCGTCGTCTCGTCTCACATACAGTATCATAGCTCCGTCGAACCATTAAATGATTTTCCTTTATACTTCTAAGTTTGATGTCTCCCCGAAGTTGTCATGGTTTCCCATTTGGGGTGGCGATGTCACAGTGGAGTTATTTCAATCTGATGTGGTTTCGGGTCGTAATTAGAGTAGAATCAACGCGTTTCTTCCCGCGGTTGTTATAAACTCTGCCCATCCGAGTTGGTTTTGTTGATTGCCACTATGTGCGAGGACCCTACAAGTGGGCCTTAAGATGAACATGGACAATTCGAAAATTATGGCGAACGCCCATGTCGTGCCCACACCAATATCAGTTGAGAATTTCATTTTGGAAGTTGTAAGCGAGTACCGAGTTTTTCAACCGCCTCCGTGGCTCAATGTAAACAACATTGCGTTTATGAACCGGAGGTCGCGGGTGCGATCCCCAGCGGGGTGCATGTTTAAGTACTCGGTTTGGTTGGTGGTAGGGCATTTTAAATGTCCGCCAGCCTAGCTACCACCATCTCATCTAAATCCGCCGCAAAGCAGCAATGATTGTGTGATTGAGGTCAAGTACTAACCCGTTGTGCATAAAAAAAAAATAAAAAAGAGATCCGACTAGACAGGTCCAACTTCAAGAGAGAGGCCAATTGACGAACCCAAGTAAGTACTGTTTTTTGCTATAATGAATTATTTGTATTTAATTTTAAATAAATAAAAAACTAATCATTTTAAATACTAATAAAAAACAATATTAATAAAAATAATTAAAATTTCTAAATTTCTAAATTTTGAATATTCTCAAAATAAACGAAATCTATTTCGCTTAATAAATGGTTCTATATTGTGCCGAATGACTTCCACAAATTGGAGCATCAACTTTAAAAGGAACGTTGAGATTATTAAGAACGAAGAAGATTCGTGCTCCAGAGGCGATCAATCAAAAATTTCAACAAAATCCGCTAATAGATTAGCGGGCCCCGGAACACTCCCGCCGGATTATAATGAGGCCGTAACGACGTGGAAATCTCTCTCCAGGGATATTCCCGTATGTTTTAGTAAGCTATTAGGTAAGCTCCACTTATAATCACTTGTGAATACAGCCGGCCTAAACAAACTGGGAGACAATCGCCCCCACTAGTAAACTCAGTGGATTTGTTGAACGACGCAACGCGTGAAGTAGCGATTACGCACCGCAAAATGACTAGTCGTCAACAATGACAAATTAATAGAACTGTGTGTAGCAAAATTGTCATGACTGACAAAAAGATCACGGCACAGCCGAAACGTATGGAACCGATGTTGGTAAATTTTGGCAAAGATATTCCTTATGTTACGAGTATTTAAAGACTCTTTTAATAAGGGATAGTTTGTGCTCGCCAAGAACAAAAACAACTGGAAACAGATGATGGAGCCCTTTGCTCAGCAGTGGGACACTATGGGCCCTTAATAATAATAATAATACTTAAAGGCCCAGGGGATCTTCATAATCCCGGACGAGGAACGACGCGTGTTATGTATTTGATGACGATTTGTGTATGTCTTTGCCTGCATGTATCTCAGCTATGCGTAGTCCGATTTCAATGGTTTTTTTTTGTATAAAATCTAAATTTATTAGCAAGGTTATTAGCAGTAGCGGTAGCTTCATATAAGTTGAGAAGCCCGGCATGCCTTACAGCACTCGATTTAAATGTTAACTTCAAACTTTATTGATCTAAATTTAAAAAGTATAAGCAATCTTTGGTATAGTTATGTATCTGCCCGCACCACTTTATGACGATATATTGCATATGACGATTTACATGTTTAAGTACTCGCTTTGGTTGATGGTAGGGCATTTAAAAAAAATGTACGCCTGGTTAGCTAACATTGCTGCTTGGCGGCAGATTTAGATAAGATAGCCAATCTCCCAAATAAGATAGGGTTTCCGGGTCAGTA
This sequence comes from Oegoconia quadripuncta, assembly GCA_949316235.1. Classification (NCBI taxonomy): domain Eukaryota; kingdom Metazoa; phylum Arthropoda; class Insecta; order Lepidoptera; family Autostichidae; genus Oegoconia; species Oegoconia quadripuncta. The sequence goes on from OX438746.1 coordinate 38,328,764, forward strand.
CGCTTCCACCTTCGACCTCATCTTCACTTAACATCAGGTGTGATTGAGGTCAAGTACGAACCCGTCGTGCATAAAAAAAAATCAAACAAATTTTTTGAGCTTGCCTCACTCTGAAACTCTATGCCGTGGTTATTATGGACATGGATGGACACCGCAGATATTTAACTTTAACAAAGTTGTTTGGAGTAATTGCGAGTTGCATAGTAATTCCGTTGGTGTTCAAAATTTTCGATTTATTTAGTTATAGAATGTCCACTCCTAAGGTAGGGCCGAGAGATAAATATTTTAAACGAAATCTCCGGAATCATGTCCTATGCGAAACTGAAAATCTTAATATTACATTTCAATTTACTGCTCATTCACAAAGCTGACTACCCAGAGAAGAACGAGCAAAACAATAGCTATTAACCTATTTAATACAAGCTTATTATTACATACTAGTTAAATCTCCCATGCAAACAAGTGTGTGTGTATGTGTGTAGAGGGGCGTTTGTGTGTGTGTCGTGTAAAAACAGTATCAAGAGAAATTGCATTGAGACTGAGACGCGATCTCAATCTCAAGATCGATTTATGAATACAGCTATTACTTTGCTCGGATCCGCTGCGAATAGCGAACGGTACGGGTGCGGTCAGTCAAGGGACAATCCCAATAAACAAGCAAGTTTTCGGCAACATTGTTTTTGTTGACCGTACACTCCAGATAAACGGTCCAAGTTAGCTGGGTGTGGCACAAGAGTGAAGCGTGGGCATGTTATCGTCTTAATTGAGCTTGTTATAAGTTTTGTGAGATCTGCAAAGTTTGAACTTTGGGGGTTCTTTGTTATACTCTTTAAATTAGATACACATGATATGTAGCTACTTAAATTAAACAACCTGTTTGTTGTAGTGCTTAAAAACTGACTGCTATACCAAAAGGTCGCGGGTTCGAATCCCGCTGGCGGCATATGTTTGTATGATCAATACAGACATGTGTTCCCGAGTTATGGATGTTATTTTATTTATATATGTATTAATTAACAAAAAAAAAAGTATTTGTGTAGTTTACCATCTGGTATCCACCTGGAACTAAAAAAATATATTCGAAATGATGTGTGTGACGCGCTGTGTGTCTCCAGTCTTTGTTCGGTCGTATATCAGTAATGAGTGATTTAAATTGAGAGCAATATTTTTGTATAAACGAGAGGACAGATTATTAGCCATATTTGATGAAAATTGGTTAAGCCGTTTTGAAACATATTTAGCTTTTAATACAGTTTTTTGGTGTGTTTGGATGATATCATAGTCTTTCGGTGGTTTTTATATTAGAGATTAAAGTCAAGTAGAAAATTTACAAGACCATTACAAGACCTGTCACCAGGTATGGATCTGAGTGTTGGGTAATGAAAGAGGCGGATGAAAGTAGAAGATGGATGTATGGTGTGACTAGAATGGATGAAATTAGGAATGAGTATATTAAAGGAAGTCCAAAAGTGGCACCAAAAACAGAAAAGTTGAGGAGTTAGCAAAGTTTGGGAACATTATGAGGAGGGATGAAAGGCATGTAACGAAACGAGTGCTGAGTATGACTGTTTTTTATTCATGATTAACTGGATACGCCTTTGACCGCGTATGAATGTGAACAAAAAATGTGAAGATTTTTTTTTATATAAATAAATATCCTTGGACATGCCCACAATGCCATCTAGTTCCGCTTTAAGCAACTTATAGGCTTGTGTTGTGGATACCAGATGGTTGATGTACTACATAAATACATATTTTATTATTTTTGTAAATAAATACTTATTATAAATGAAAACATCCATAACTCGGGTACACATGTCCGTATTCATCATACAATCATATGCCCCTAGAGAGATTCGAACCCCGACCTTTTGGTATAGTGGTCAGAGTTTCTAGTCACTACACCAAACAGGTCGTCATTCAACATTAGATCTAATCTTCACATTTTTTGTTGAAAATATGGTAGAAATGTAGCTTCAGGGGTCCACCGGAATTAGACAAAATTTTGAAAGTGGTCTCTCAGAAAAAAGTCTGAGAACCTCTGACCTAGATGATAATTATAATTTATTTATTTATTTAACAAGTTTATAACTATCATTACAGATTACTCCAATGCGATAGTTAACTAATGACAATTATGTATACCAACTATATCTACCTATACTAAATAACATAGTACAAATAACGCGACTTTTTGAAATTCGCTCAAACTGCATATGACAATATTTGTTCTATCTGCTATGTCAGTGAGTGTGTGTAGTGCTCGTGTCATTGACCCTTTATTTAAAATATTAGTATTGCCTCTTGGTACTTTAAATAGTCGAGGCATCCTTCTCCTACCTAGTGTATATACCCATCAGGTACGCACAATTTTAATTGCTGTAGAATTGTCGGATTACAAATTTTACCACGAAATACCATCCACAAGTACAATGCCATCGCTATGATCCCGGGCTATCTTTATCTTTATCTTTATCTTTATCTTTATCTTTATCTTTATCTTTATCTTTATCTTTATCTTTATCTTTATCTTTATCTTTATCTTTATCTTTATCTTTATCTTTATCTTTATCTTTATCTTTATCTTTATCTTTATCTTTATCTTTATCTTTATCTTTATCTTTATCTTTATCTTTATCTTTATCTTTATCTTTATCTTTATCTTTATCTTTATTTGCTCACCAAAATCTATCCAAAATGTACATTCAACTTACATACTAATACAAAGTAGATAAATATCAATTGTAACATTTTAAACAGGTAAGATCATAGTGGACTGATACCTCAACTAGGATAAATCCTGTGTCTCAAGTTCAGTCCTCCACCCCTAAGATGATGATATAATCATGTTTCATCGGGAATTTTCTAAATTTTCAATTTATAGTTAACTTTTATTAATTATCGCTGGTATCGTATAACTCACCCACGGCCCGTGACACGGCGACGTGTTGAAATAGAGCAACTTTAAGTTTATGTGGGATCCAACGAACCGTGATATTTATTTAGCGAGAACTAACCGAACTACACGGACCCGGCGCTCGCTCCATGCCCGCGGTGGACTAAAGGGTGGCCGTGAATAAGATGCACTCGCAACTAAATAAATTTAGAGAATTTCACCAAGTTTCAAGTGAAGTTGAAATGAAACAACTGTTGCTAAAAGAAGAATAATGAATACGAAGTTGTCTTTCTCTGGAAATTTTCTCTTTAACCGCCTCCGTGGCTCAATGTAAACAACATTGGGTTTACGATTCGGAGGTCACGGGTTCGATCCACGGTGGGGTACGTGTTTAAGTACTCAGTTTGGTTACTGGTTAGCTACCACCATCTCATCTAAATCTGCCGCCAAACAGCTATGTTAATAGCATTGTTGTGTTCCGATTGTTGAGATAAGATAGCCAGCCAATAAGATGGGGTTTCCGGGTCGGTACGCTACCATCTTCAACCTCATCTTCACTTAACATCAGGTGTAATTGAGGTCAAGTACCAACCCGTTGTGCATAAAAAAAAATATAAATGGTAGGAATATGTTAATGTATAAGGTTAATGTAATGGATAAGGGAATTTGTATCTTACAGCATTTTGCTTTTTATGCTGGAAAGCAAAGAATACGACGAAACCCTTCGAGAATAGGTAAGTAGTGGTAGGTACCATCCACCTCCACGCTCCATCATCAGATCAGCTCCAAGATACAAAATTATAGTATTGTCATCCAAACTACATATACATAACAAATTTCATTTCGATACAGTAGAAGTAAGTAAGAAGTAGAACCCTTTGGGTGTTGCGGGTGTCCATGGGCGGCGGTGATTGCTTTCCATCAGGTGACCCACATGCTCGTTTGCCGCCCTCTCATATAAAAAAAAAAAAGTTAAAATTGACTTCCAAGATTTGTTAGTCAGTTACAAGTGAAGCTTATATAAAAAAGCGTATTAAGGAGATGATATAATAATGAGCGGTCTAGGTCCAATTGCCTGAATAATCACAAATTTGTCGGCAACACACAATATTTACTTTGTGCATGTGTCTCCACTGTAAGTAATACACTTGTACCTAATTGTTTGTGATAAGGTTTAAATAGTTTTTTCTTTCATTCTTTTTTTCGAAATTAGTAAGTATGTGGAACAGGGGTCTATATCTCATAGGTTGAAACACGAGTAAAACCGCCGGTAGTCTATAGCACACTGTCTTTATTTCACCCGATACCTCTTGTGGTATTCACAGATACCCTCTTATTCTATATACACAACAATCCGTCCACCTATATTTTTATGTTATATTAAATTAACTAAAAAAAGCGCCCATAATCAAATTTGGGTCTTTCCCTTAATCTGGGTGGTGCGGCGGCGTTAGTGATTGCATCTGAAGTAGTCGGAAGCTGGCTATCGCCTCTCTCATCGTTAACAGGATCCACCTCCAATGTATCCGGCCGTCGAGGCTCTGAATTGCATGGCGTGTCTTCGCTGTCGGTGACCTCCCGTGTGCGTGGGTCAACAGCTTTTTGTAAATTATTTCTGTTCTATGTCGGATTACAATCATAAATTTATAGTAAAACAGTTTGTTCTATAAATAACTAGGACTGTATATAAATGATGACTGGTTAGAGGCCCCCCCCAAATAGTATAGGACCAAAGCATCTCTACATTAGCGCGATATCTAATTCTAGTAGCCCATACCTAAAGTCAATTATTGCTGTGACCATGGTGTGCGAGCCGGCATGAGAGAAATCAGCAAGTCCTCCTGTGTTGCTCTCGAAACTAACTATAATATCTTGAACGCTACACTGCACGCACTTATTGTGTTATTGGTTAATACTAGTCCACCGAAGATTAGTTATTAGTTTTTAATATTCCAAAAAGACATGAAAAAGCTCCGCCGAAGCTCGAACGTGTTTTTTGATACTGTTTTAATATGGAACAGATTCTCAAGCGGCTGCTTAAGGTCATCTCAATCTTGAGAACGGTTTATTAATACGGGCCTAAAACGATATTAGGAATAAATTTCCACTATGAAAAGGTCCACAAAAATATTGTTCGTGAGATTCGGGACGAGTTACGACCACCCTGGGAGTCGAATTGCGCCAGTACATAAATTTGGAGTGATCCCGTGGAAAAGTGTCAAGTGCGACTTACCTTTATTTCCTTAGAGGATGTTAGAGGATGTCGAAAAAACAAAGAGCTCGAGAACTATTTGTTTGGTAAACACGTACATTAACAGAAGCCTTGAGACAATATGTACAAGTACATCGTTTCGGAGTGTATGTACAGTTCGAGTAAATATAGTTTCAGTAGTTTGAGTCTGTGTACTTCTCTAATTTGTTGTAAATTGATTCTATTTTAAAACCCAACAACTGGCAAATAGTAGAATGTTATAAACTTCTTGAATAATCCTGTTCATGTACATCTCTTAATTAATACGTATTGTTACAGAACTATTATTGTAAAGCTTTCCGCCTGCGTGTCCGTCCGCGTGGAAAATTCCATGAAGATCGGTTCAGCAAAAAAATTTGGCTATTTGTTAATCCAGGTCCTAATCTGTCTACCAGTCAAATTTCATCCCAATTAGTCAAACCGTTTAGGCGTGAAGAGGTAACAAACATACATACACACACACAAACTTTCGCATTTATAAGGCAAGCTTAACTCCGAAAAAGTATGCGACTCTTAAAATATGTGTATTCTGCATTTGTTTATATAAGGGAGATGTACTAGCCTGTCTACATACCATATACAACTGGCACTGCTCAATACAGACACACACATACCCTCACACACACATGCACACACACACAATCTAATTGTCAATGTGAAAAGTGTATATTTTTCTTTATTTACCGTTTTATAGCCAAGGCTGTGGATTAACGGCATGAAGGAACACTGACCACCATAACACATTGTATAAAACTGGAAACACTCAGGCTTTGGAAATAAATAAATTATTATTATTGCTATAACGATGGAAGGTGAGGGAGATAAAGTTAAAGGTTTTGATTTCTTTCTTAATACACCATAGTGTGTTTTGATATTCAGGGTCTATAGTAGTAGTCTACTGTGATTGAAGTGTTACACAGATAAGTATAGAACATCAAGACAACACCTGCCTATGCATTGCCACCCTGGTTCACCGTTACACAGCACCAACTTCCTCTTCAGACCGAAACAGGAATAAGCACTTACCGGTTGCAGAAATTACTAAATACACTTGAGTATTGCACTAACGACTCTATCGGCAGCGATGCAGAGATAATGTGACTGCTAATATGTTGTTAACGTGTATAACCGCCTGCGTGGCTCAATGTAAACAACATTGAGTTTACGATTCGGTGGTCGCGGGATCGATCCCCAGCGGGGTACATGTTTAAGTCATCGGTTTGGTTGGTGGTAGGGCATTATCTGCCGCCAAGCAGCAATGTTAATAATATTGTTGTGTTCCGGTTGTCAAAGATAAGATAGCCAGTCCCCCAAATGCGTTGGGGTTTCCGGGTCAGTACGCTTCTACCTTCGAGCTCATCTTCACTTAACATCAGGTGTGATTGAGGTCAAGTACAAACCCGTTGTGAACAAAAAAAAATATTTTTCGACATTAGCCCATTTATATGATATTTCATTTTCAAGCAATGTTTATTAAGTGGTGAATTGCAAACTGGCAATTTTCCCGTGTTAAGCGCTAAGGGAACAAGCGAGTGATATGCGTTAGAGTTTGTTCGTCGAGTCGCGAACAGCGTACTGCGGCCGCAGCAGGGCTGTCCGCGACTCTGAGCCTTAGGGTTGTGACAAATATTTGTATTCTAAACCACGTTATTGAAATTTGCAGTAGAAAAGGCATATAATCATGAAAGAATTTTTGTTAGTCAAAGTAATTGGTAATTAAATGTTTATATTAAGTATGCCTACTTACATTAATATACTTAAGTATGACCCGCTCTCTCTTTCCTTCATGACCTTTACATGTCTCCTCTATTGAGGCACCTTACTGTGACAGTGTGGACCTTAACCCATAAGTGTGAAATTTTAGTAAAAGATACTGATTGAATTTTAATAATATGATCATTCGTTGTCTCTAAATTATTGTCGGTATGACATAGATATAGATAGAATTTTGTAATACATAACTAACAGCTAACTGTTATTATATTTCTTTCTGTTTGAATGTCATTTAGTATCACTAACTCACATAACAGTCGTGTTACCCTTGCGCTACCGCCACCGTATGACGTTAATTTGAGGCGCTATTCAATAGCACATACGCGGAGTGTCTGTTTTTATGCCAAATACGTACATATTCGTACATGCTCTACAAATTATAAGAACCTTTAATTTGACTCACATAGTTAAGGAATGATGAGTGTTTTAAAGAAATTACTCCCAATTACAGCTTATCACAAGTAAAGGGGGAGGAGATGGTAATCACATAAAAAACATAGTTACTTACATGTTTTTTTTATGCACAGCCGGTTAGCACTTGACCTCAATCACGCCTGATGTCAAGTGAAGGTGAGGCCTAATGTGGAAGCGTACTGATCCGGAAACCCCATCTTATGAAGACATTAATAAATACGATTATTACAAATTACGATTTTTGTGAAAGACAGAATTTAGAAATCACTTAGGCTTTTTGTTACCCTTCTGTTTTACCGATTACGATATCTTTCATTTGAAAAACATCCAGGGGGTTACCTTTACGACAACGAAAAATAGTAATAAAACTGCACGTAAATATCTTATTACAATAATTACAATTTCAATTAACCGGAGTTAAAATAATAAAATTAGTGTAACAAAAACTTATATCGCGACAACCCTAGCAGCGCGCGCGCGAGACGTGTACAAATGGAACGGATTTACGAAGATGTTAAATCTTAGTTGTGTGAATGTAATAGCTCTATGTCCCGGAGCTACGACTACACTGTTTCGCAAACATTCTGCCGAGTGCGGTGATGTTCGTCTAAAACACTCACATGTCGCATACCGCTTATGAATTTGCACAAAATACTTGAATCAATTTTTGGTCTTCATGTATCAAGATTATAGTAAATACATTCAAGAATAAGGAAACTGTGCTAGAGGTGAATCTTTCACAAGCCGTAATGTACATTGCTTATAATGGAACGATCTGAGATAATCGGCACGAACGATAACAAAGCTTGAAACTGCACCTAATCAATAACGTGAACCACGCGAGATGTAATAGTTCACGACAGGCTATTTCATATTATAGAAAGCAAAGTGATCTACTCCTTCTTAGCGAGTCGATGGCAAACACATCAAATTCTTGAAGACCAGAACGCGCTCACGCGCACAACACCTTCCGTGGCATCGTAGAGGTCCTGGAGCGTACAAGTGTCGGGACACGCAGGCAGCGTAGAAGATGTCCAATAGTTTGTAGTGTGTCATCGCACAAGCATCGGTTGTCGTCCGTGTAGCCCACAGAGTGTAGCCCCACTACTCTCTCGGCATCTACCGACCCCGATACGCAGTCAATTGAGTGATTTCCATACAGGCCACTGCAGCAGGGTTACTACAACTTAGAGAGATTCGAGTGAGAAAGAGTCGCGCACGACATAGTCTCAGTCTCTTGCAGCTGATTGGCTGTTGCTTGACAGCTATCAACTTGACCGACAATCGGCTTTGAGAGATGTAGGCAATGTCGCACGCGACTCTATCTCACTCAAGTCTCGCTAAGTTGTAGTAGCCCTGCAGATCGTGACCCGATGAAATATTCTCTGCAGGCGTAACAAAGTGATACAATCCTTTGTTTTTTTATTCGCAAGTTATTAAAATAGAATCTGAAATCGTCATGACATCCTACTAATATTATAAATGCGAAAGTATGGATGTTTGTTTGCTACTCAATCATGGCGAAACCGATGAACGGATTTGGATGAAATTTGGTATATAGGTAGAATATACCCTGGATTAAGACATGAGATAGTTTTATCCCGATAAAGTGAGTAGTTCCTGCGGGATAAATAAATTTCCGCGATAAAGTTAATCCACGCAGGCTAAGCCGCGGGCGGAAAGTTTTATAATTGTTTGTGGGTGATAAGAGCGTGAACTTTTATTATAGCCTATTGCACGTAGATATCTGACATTATACCTTTATTATACTAATTTCATTTTTCCTTCTTCTTCTTCTTCTTTCATCATTCATCATCCGAACAGCCAAGGCATGGAACTCCCTTACGGCGTCAGTCTCCTACAACCTTGGGATCTTCAAGAGCAGAGTGAATAGGCATTTACTGGGATCGCGTGCTTCATCTTCGACCACATCGTCACTTTCCATCAGGGGAGATTGTGGTCAAACGAGAATCCAGTCAATCATCAAAAAAAAAAAATCTAAAAGCGACACCTCAGTTGGAATTTTGAGTCAATTGCAACATCAACATATAAAGGCTATAACCAAAATGTGCTTAAACGCGAGTGTTTCTCTTCAGGGACACGAGCCAAATTGAAAAGAGTGATGGTAAATATAAATCAGAGAAACGCAATATGATTATATTACGGCGGTGTCATGTATTAGAGGGGGTAAATTGGACCCACTTCATATATCTCTGTCACGCTAAATGTATATTTGTCGCCGCGACCGGGATGTGTTGGGGAAAGATGCCGTGAACAAGCCATGTTGTTTTATGTCAGTTACAAAATGTTCTAAATATATTTTTGAATGAAATAATTAATCGACTTGTCTCTTTCTGGAAGGTCAGCTGAATAGGCTCCACAATAAAAAATGTTAAGAGGGTTTACCCCACACGATATTTCATACAAACTTTCAAATCCATTTTTTTTGAAGTGAATAGACCAATTCTAATGAAACTTTGTACGTATAAGCAGGCTACATAAATGTAATAAGTTAATAGAAAACATTTTCAAAATATCGAATTTAAAATAATATATTAAATTCTTTCTGTTACTATGGGAAAAATTAAAATCGCTCTAATTTAGTTGTTCAACTCTTTTTCGAAAATATTCTCTACTTACTTTTTCGATCTGTGTACGTACTTTATGCTTATAAAGTTCCATTAGATTCGGTTTTGTCATTTCAAAAAATTTTTACTTGAAAGTTTGTACTGCATACCGTGCGGAATAAATCTTCTTAACTATTACTACGTATGAAGTAACACTGACCTCTATCCACTAATTTACGTCACCCGCGTTGAAGAGATACGACCAAGGGTACGTTGAAGAGATACGACCAAGGGTACGTAGAAGAGGTACGACCAAGGATACGTTGAAGAGATACGACCAAGGGTACGTTGAAGATGTACGACCAAGGGTACGTTAAAGAGGTACGATCAAGGGTACATTGAAGAGGTACGACCAAGGGTACGTTGAAGAGGTACGACCAAGGGTACGTTGAAGAGGTACGACCAAGGGTACGTTGAAGAGATACGACCAAGGGTACGTTGAAGAGGTACGATCAAGGGTACGTTGAAGAGGTACGACCAAGGGTACGTTGAAGAGGTTGCATAAATAATGTAACAAGAACCACGCAGTCAAGAGAAGGAACGTTCGTCATATAATATTTCTGAATGTAAAATAATAGCACATTTTCGGGGGTAGCAGGGAATTGTTAGTACGCGACGTATCATCATCATCATTTCACCCCGTAAACATCGCACTGCAGGAATATAGGTCTTCCCTAGTATAATGAGGAAGTATGGGCTATAGTCCACCACGCTAGCCCAATGCGGGTTGGGGACTTCACATGCCTTACAATTTTTATTTCTCATACAGGTTTGCTCACGATGTTTTCCTTCACCGTTTTAAGAGCAGTCGGATAAATGCACATAATTAAATTAAATTTAAAAACTCATTAGTATATGGCCTGCCGGGGAATTGAACCCGACCGCATCTTCATCCGCTGAGCCACTGACGCCGACGGACGCTCTGGTAAGCGACGTTTAGTGTCGATTTATACCATTAGCAGTTCGGATCGCGTCATGTGCCTCTGACGCGTGTTCGTGCGTGTTATATATAACACAGGGTGTAACGATAATGCTTAATGTTTTATTATACCTGCTGGCAACACGTCAAGTGATAACATTTTGCTTTTATTGACTCTATTTGAGTGTGCTGATTTAGGGGAGTTGGTAACTGTTTGTGTGTAGGTGGCACCGCCCTGTAAGCTACTTGCAATGTTTATAAGCCTACATCGAGAATAAGGCCCGTATTAATAAACCATTCTCAAGATTGAGAACAGTCTTGTGACCGGTCTCAAGTAAACGTGTTGATTAATAAACCTAACTTGAGACCGGAAAAGCACGTGCATACTCAAGCAGCACTCACTTGAGAGGTGCGCGTATTAATAAACGAAACTCAAGACTATCATTCATTCGCCGCTGAGGCGAACACTTGAGAAGTGATCTCAGCTGAGTAGACCTCAAGATTGGTTTATAAATTAGCACGGATCTTGAGATAGCGTCAACTGCTTAAGACGCATCTCTGTTGATACAGCCTCAAGACTTGTATTGAGATTGATTTAATAATACGGGCCTAAGAAAAGGAAACATGGAGCCCTATCTCTATTTCTTAATATTTTTTTATACCCAACGGGTTAGTAATTGTCCTCAAACACACCTGATGTTAAGTGAAGATGAGGCCGAAGGTGGAAGCGTACCTACTGACTCGGAAACCGCAACATATTTGGGGGATTGGCTATCTTATCGCTGACAGCCAGAACACAACAATGCTATTTGGCGGCAGACTAAGATGAGGGTAGCTAGCCAGGCGGACATTTAAAATGGCCTACCACCAACCAAAGCGAGTACTAGACATGTACCCCGCTGAGGATCGAACCTGCGACCTCCGATTCGTAGAACTGTATGTCCATAGATATTTTTTGGTTTCAGTCTCCTTTTACGACGTTCATCGAGAAGATACCGGTTGGTTTATTCTTTTTACGTGCTGGAAACCACACGGCACTATCTCACTAAACCGTTTGTAATCTGTACAGTCGGAATCAGCTCAGCTCCTTATCGAGACGAAGTGCATTCGAGTCCATCACATCACAACTATTGGCGCGGAGTGTGTGTGACACACAATTACCAGGCTGCGACCACAGCATACCAGCAAGCCAGTAGCTCAAGCTGTTTGATGTTTTATGATGAAATAGGTACGCGTTTGACTACAATCTCAGCTGATGGAAAGTAATGATGGAATACTGCTTGAATTTTTTTGAAAGATTGAAAAATTGAAGATCCCAAGATTGTAGGATTATAGTAATTCAAGCTCAAGTACATGAATATAGTGTGAGTGTTGCACCCAGTGCGAGAGCTCTATAGCTATGGGTTCATTATCTGAATCGATTATTTCTTTGTTTGTAGACGCTTTATTGTACTTTATATTGTTGTGAGCTTTCAAATATTTGTCTTGTGTTTAGATGGCAATGGTCCATTAATCACATATTTTGATTCGATTATTATTTCATCGAGAGTCAAGACAATGTCATTTTCACAGCCTAGTTTTTCTGAATTCATATAATTTAAACAAAGCGCTTCTTTCGAAGCTTCCTTCCTTTGGGCTGCCCGAGAATTTTTGCAAATGGGTTGCCAGCTTTCTCACGGATCGTAGCATTAAAGTCGTTGTCGACGGTTCTTGCTCTGATTTAAAACCCGTGAACGCTGGAGTCCCGCAAGGCTGCGTACTATCCCCCACCCTGTTTCTTCTGCATATCAATGACATGTTACAAACCTGTGACTTCCATTGTTATGCGGATGACAGTACGGGTGATGCCTTATATGCCGGCCGTGCTAATCTTTCTCGGGCGCACGTTGATGAGTGTCGGGACAAGCTAGTAGTGAGATATTGGGCATTCTACCCCACTTTCGTTCGTTCGGGCTAACGCCCTCATTCACTCCGTTGTGGTAGCATGCCCAATATCTCAGAAATATCGTTCGATCGCTTTTCAATATTTCTGCGTTCATCAAGGTTTTTGCGTTTCATGCAATCAACAAATGGTTCTATTTTAAACAAGCAATAGAAACATGTGCGCAGTCCATAAAATATAGCGTAACTATGATTCGTAATCAAAGCTTCATTTATTTCTCACATTTCACATATTTTCCATCAATGTGAGTTTGTAAAGATTAATCCCTAACGTTCATCTTGGCTCGAAGCCCTGCGGTAAATAACGTACCTACCGACCTACCTAATTCTTTTAATAGTCGAATTGCTTACCCCCTCTTTTATTTAATAATATGAACACGGTTCATAAAGTTCATGCATACATAAAGAATATTTCACTCTCATTTGAACGCCAGCCCGATGCAGATTGAATAGGCTGCTGTTCCTGAAACATGAAATTTGTAAAGCAACCATGTTCATTAGAATTAGGCAAAATTTGTGCAGATTCTCCAAAGTTAATTTCTCGTCATGGGAAACTTTTACCAAGTACAATACGATGCATTATTTCTGGACCTTCAAACTGCGGCAAAACTAATTTGGTAATTGGGCTACTTTTACATGAAAATGGGTTACGTTTCCAAAATGTTTACCTATATTCTAAAACTCTATATCAACCCAAGTATATGTTTTTGGAAAAAGTGTTTCAAAAGGTGCCCTCAATTTCGTTTACAAAATATCATGAAAATGAGGAAGTTCTCAGACCTGAAGAAGCAGCTCCTAATTCTATTATAATATTTGATGACGTTGCATGTGAGAATCAGAATAATATTAGAAACTATTTTGCAATGGGTCGACATAAAAACATAGACAGCTTTTATTTAAATCAGACCTATAGTAAAATTCCGAAACAATTGATTCGTGATAATGCTAATCTAATTATTTTATTCAAACAGGATGATATTAATCTTAAACATGTTTATGACGAGCATGTTAGTACTGATATGAGTTGGTCTCAATTTAGAGGTATGTGTACAAATATATGGAACACTCCGTACAGTTATTTAGTAATCAATAAAGACTGTGAAAAGAATAAAGGGTGCTATCGAATGAAATTTGACACTTTTGTAATTCTAGATGAATGATTTAAATGGATGTAACATTAAAATTATCGCTATTTGATTGTTACCATTGACACGAGAAGTACAAACATGAATAAAGAACAAGATTTAAAAAAACAAATAATAAAATCCTCCGAATCCGTTAAAAGAAAAGTTAAAATGATGAAAGATATTAAATCTAACAATGATATGGTTTTAGAATCCGTACTCAAACCAATAACGGAACCTCTTAAAAAAATAGTCGAAAAAAAGTCTTACACAATTGATAAAAATAATAAAACCGAAATACATGATTCAGTTATCAAGAAGGTGAATAAAAGAAAATTTAATTTTACACCTTCAATGACTATTAAAAAACTTAGATTGACCCCTGATTCTCATGACGGCGAGTCATATGACCCCAATGGAAAAAGTGATAGCGATACGAGTACAAATGATGCAGACCAAAATGATGTATCTGATGATCAATCCGATGTTGATGAAGAAGAAAACTCTGATGCCAGTGGAATGACTTTTGGAACGCCTACTAATCAGAGTCCCCATACTTCTTGGTCTATGTCTTCTGAGGTATTTGACAATATACCATTTGGTGTAAGAAGAGACAGAGGAAGGCTTTTAATGGGTATATCGCGTATGACTGTAACGGATAATAATATTTCAGTGGCTGGAAGAACCTACACAAAAACGCCAGGTTTAATGGAATTATTATTCCAGAAAACTCCTAATCTGAATAACATAACTGAAGACGATAAACAAAATTACAAAATTATGTTAATAAACACGAATGCACATCGACGTGATTATGATGCTTCGAAGCCTATTAAAAGTAACAAGGGCATAAAATATACCAAAATAATTAGACCGCTATTTAAATTATCGAAAAACTTTTCTAGTGTTGTAAATGTAAAGAAAGGATCAGGTATTTCATTAAAAAAAAAGGTCAAGGAAAATGTAGACTATGTATATTGGGATAATGCTAATGAATTAATAGATAGGTTGAAGCTATTATGGGCATCGCGAGATGCTGGTAATACGGGTCTAGATAATGAAATAATATCTATTATTGAGGAGTTACGTGAGAGTGGCATCATAAATTAATTATTAAATATTATACATAAGGGAACTTTCATTAGATCTTAACAGTCGCCCTCTATCCTCCAACGAATGCAGTTCTATGAGAAATGAATATAGATAAGTTTGGGCATCATGTTCATAAACGTTTACGTAGATCAGAACCATTTGATCTCAGAGACGCGTTAGTGAAATCAGACAGTGGTGAATTTGATTTGCATTTAACCAGGTTGAGAGGATTAAAATTACCTATAGCAGTAGATGATGCTGTGAATAAAGAGTATGTGGATAGTTTATTGAGTCAAAAGTCAGAGATTGATCATAAAGAAGTTTTAGCAAAATCTAAAAACGGAGAATTTAACTTACTTTCAACGAGATTAAAAGGCTTACAGCACCCATTAGTTTCTGATGAAGCCGTAAATAAACAATACGTTGACAACCTAATTAACACTTGTTATACGGAATCACAGGTCATAGGAAAACTGAACGAATTCAGAAACGGTATAGCTTCGCTCTTGACTAAACGTCTAGAAAAATATTATACAAAATCCGAAGTCGATAATATCCTGAAAACTAATAAAAATGAGTAAACAACAAGTTGTAGAAGAAATACATAAAGCAGCTCGAAGAAATTTCATTCGACGTGCCGTTACCTTAAAAGGCCTGAATGACTTATGGCAAGCAGATTTAATAGATATGCAAAAATATTCAAAAGTTAATAGTGGTTATAAGTATATTTTAGTAGTAATAAATGCATTTTCAAAATTTGTTTGGACAATTCCAGTCAAAACAAAAACTAAGTTTGTAATAGCTAATTCGTTTCAACTTGTCCTGAATAAAGCTGAGAGAACACCTACCAATTTGCAAACGGATTTAGGCAAAGAATTTTACAACGACTCTTTTCAAAAACTAATGTTAAAATACAAAATTAATCACTATTCTACATATTCAATTAAAAAAGCTTCCATTGTTGAAAGAGTAATTAAAACGCTTAAATGTAAAATCTATAAATACTTTAGTTTCACTGGCAACTATAATTGGGTTGGTACGCCTTTGAATAATATTGTGAATTCTTACAATAATACAATTCACAGAACTACGAAGTTCAAACCAAAAGAAATTAATTTTAGTAATGAATCAAAAGTTTTAATTAACATCATAAACTCACATAAAATTCCAAAGACAAGAAATAGCAAATTTAAAATTGGGGATCATGTTAGAATCAGTAAATACAAAGGAAGTTTTCAAAAAGGATATACGCCAAATTGGTCCACTGAAATTTTCAGTATTGCAAAAGTGAATAAAACCATACCACCCACATTTTTAATAAAAGATCAAAAAAATCAAATAATAATGGGTTCGTTCTATGAACAAGAACTTCAAAAAACATTACATCCAGATGTATATTTAGTAGAGAAGATTTTAAGAAGAAAAGGTGACAAGTTGTATGTAAAATGGTTAGGTTTCAGTAAACTCGAAAACAGTTGGATCAATAAAAATGCTATTTTGTAGTATATATTTCATTGTTTCTTGTAACAGTAACATTACTTTCTTAGTTATGCAAGGAGGAGGACTTCTAAATAGCGCAATAAATAATTTGCCCATTGAATTACATTTACCGGGATACAATTATTGCGGTCCTGGTACTAAATTACAAAAACGATTGTTACGTGGCGATAAAGGGATAAATAAGTTAGATAATGCTTGTATGCAACACGATATAGCATATTCGCAGTACTCTACTTTACAAGATCGTCATAAAGCAGATTTAGTATTATTAGATATGGCTAAACGAAGAATTATGGCTAAAGATGCTGGTACTGGCGAAAAAATGGCATCATGGTTAGTGAGCAAAGTCATGAAAACTAAGTTAAAGGCTGGAGCTGGTCTTAAGCGATTAAAAACAGTTGTATCTAAGATACGAAATCAGTTGAAAAAACTTAAACCCAAAAGTAATAAGTCAGCCATAAAATTAGCCTATCTCGCTGCGAAAAAATTACTTAACAAAAATGTTCGTGTTAGTTTACCTCGAGTGATACCACTTCCTAAAACGGGAGGTGTATTACCTTTGATACCAATTTTTGCGGGCTTATCTGCCTTAGGTGCGTTGGCTGGTGGTGCCGCGGGCATTGCTAAGAGTGTTAATGAATATAAAACAGCTCAGAAAAATTTACAAGAATCGCAACGTCATAATAAAATGATGGAGTCCATCGCATTAGGCAAAGGTTTATACATTAAACCATACAAAAAAGGTAATGGTTTATTTTTGCATACTCCAAAAAACTAAGTAGACTACCCAAGCGTGCTCTAACAAATTTAGATATTATAAATTATGCGAAAGATATACCACACTTTAGAGGTGTTTTTATGAGAGATAAACTGCCAAGAACTCCTAAAGTAATAGAATGTGGGATTATTAATTTAGATAGCTATAAAAATGAAGGAACGCATTGGGTAGCATATGTAAAATTGGAAGATTATTGCGAATATTTTGACAGCTTCGGCGATTTGAAGCCTCCTCTAGAGCTATCTAAATATTTGAAAACTAAAAATATATTTTATAATTATCTAAGGTATCAAAGTTTTGATTCCATTAACTGTGGACACTTATGCTTAAAATACTTAAGAAATTTTTGGAACAGCATTTAAATTAAGAAATTAATTGGATTTATTTCATTAATAAAATGACTTTCACGCTGTCAGTATCTGGTAATACATCGTCTTTGATAACACAATATTCACCTGCTTTAGAACTAGATGGTGAATATGAATGTGGTCTCTTATATTTCTCCACATTTAATTCTATACCCAATATAGATAACAGAAATAATAAATTTTACTATGGAAATGATGTTATCGAAATTCCTGAAGGATCGTACGAATTTCAGGATATCAACGATGTTTTACAAAATAATATAGCAGGCTGTACATTGAAATTGATATGTAATAATAACACCTTAAAATGTTCTATTTTATGTAATAAAGTGATTAATTTCGAAAAAATAGATTCAATCGGAAAAATTTTAGGCTTTGATAAAGAAATTCTGGCAGCTAATATATTACATGAATCACGCCATCCTGTCGCCATTATTTCTACA
Organism: Oegoconia quadripuncta; assembly: GCA_949316235.1. Lineage (NCBI taxonomy): Eukaryota > Metazoa > Arthropoda > Insecta > Lepidoptera > Autostichidae > Oegoconia > Oegoconia quadripuncta. Next base: position 38,346,890 of record OX438746.1, read on the forward strand.
ACCATCTTAAGGATAGGTTGTGATATTGTGAGTGGTTCTTACATCAACGGAAAACCTAGCCACATAATTCACGAGTTTGCACCAAATGTACCACCAGGTTATAGGATCATTGACATTCCAAAGAATATTATTTATTTTCCTGTAAATCAAAATAGTATAAGCTCAATAAATATTAGCATTTTCGATATAAATAATAACTTAGTAAACTTGCGAGAAGAAGAAATTCAACTATATTTGCATCTCAAGAAAAAATGATAGATTTCAATAAATATTCACCACCGATATCACATACATCTAGTACTAACTTAGGCATCAAAGAGACAGTATCTCATGATCGCATAAACAGATCTCCAAATATTAAAAAAAAAAAATCTAAAAAGAAATTAACAAAAGAAAATAAGAAATTTCTGAAGATTGTAGGATTGCTAAAATGAATATCCTCAATGTATCAGAACCTGTTATTTACGATAACTCTGTAGAAAGCTATGAGTACCATTCTTACAAGCCTTATGTAACCAGCTTCAATCTAAACGATGAAATACGGATACCTATTAATCAGCAAGATTCATATGTTTTGCCGTCTGCCAGTGCACTATATATTGAAGGTTACGTTAAAATTGTTAATAGAGAAACAAAGAAAGAAGTCAATCAGTTTCGTTTTACAAACAATCCATTACTTTTTTTGTTTCAAGATATTCGTTATGAACTTAATGGTGTAGAAATAGATAAAATTAAAAATTGTGGTCTCACTACAACTATGAAGTCTCTTTTATCTATGAGTGCAGGCGAATCTAAGATGTCAAAATGTTGGGGGTGGGATCTTAAAGGCACGAACAACGTGGGAAGTTATTTTTCGGCATCTATACCGCTAAATAGAGTTTTAGGATTTGCTGAAGACTATGACAAAATTATAATAAATTGTAAACATGAACTTATTTTACTACGTAGCAATACAAATCTTAATGCATTAAAGCTAGAACCACAAGAATATGTAGAAAGCATTGAAATCAGCAAGGTTGTCTGGAGAGTACCGCATATAAAGGTATCGGACCGTGAAAAGGTCCATTTGCTTCGATACTTAGATAAAAATCGACCGTTAAATATAGTCTTTAGAAATTGGGACCTATATGAATATCCACTGCTGCCTAAAACATCCAAACATTCTTGGTCTATCAAAACATCGTCTCAAATTGAAAAACCACGATATGTTATTTTAGGGCTTCAAACTAATCGTAAGAATCATGCAAACAGAAATATGACGCAATTTGATCATTGCAATTTGAGGAATGTTAAAGTATTCTTAAATTCCACCTATTTCCCTTATGAAAATTTTAACTCCAGTTTTGATAACAATAATTATTCTTTATTATATGAACAATATACTAAATTTCAACAGTCTTATCACAGACGTCGACCTGATCCATTACTAAGTTTTGAAGAATTTAAAAATACAGCACCTTTATTCATAATAGATTGCTCCCGACAGGTAGAGAGCTTGAAATCGGGAGGTTCTGTGGATGTTAGAATTGAAATAGAAAGTGACGTCCTAATACCTGACCAAACTTCGGCTTATTGTCTCATTCTTAACGACTGTATTATAGAATATAAACCATTGACTAGTATTGTAAAGAAATTGTCATGAACCCTGACACTATTATTGTTGATGTTCAAGGATTTAAGAATTTGGAAAATAATTTCATTGTAAAAGAGCTGGCTATAGCCACTAATGAATATACGCAATCATTTATAATCAAGCCTCCTTATTCGTTTTATCATTTATCAAAACAAGAAAAGAAACAAGTTATATGGTTACAAAGAAATAAAGGGATATATTGGAATGAAGGCTTCATTGATTTTCAAGAATTTAAACGTATTATTATTCCATATTTAATCAACAAGAAAATATTAACAAAAGGCTTTGAAAAAATGAAGTGGATCAAAGATTTGTGTTTAAATTGTACCGTTATAGACATCAGCGACATCGGCAGTCCTAACTTATCATCATTGCGTAAGAAATATTGTAATAATAATACTTTTAATTGTATAAATCATGTAAAAGTATGCGCCTTAAATAATGTCCTTTGCATAAAAAAATGGTATATTGATAATAATATGCATACTTTTTCTCTATGAATGTTAAGTAATTAAAATTTTTGTTAAATAGTTGTAAAAGTGCTTTAATAAATAGTTCTTATATTATAATACAAAGTCTATTATTTAATAAAACCAATTTTAGGTTACGATTCTTTTATTAGATAATAAAAAGGGCAGAGAAATGTACATAACAACCATATATTATTATTATCTACCTTAATTAACAGGTACTAAAGTGGTTTATTCTAAAAACAATTAATGACCAATATATTTTTCACAGAAATAATTCGTTACTCTTTACAATTCAAAATTAAATACAAGATAATAATTATTAATTGAATAACATAAATAAATATTAAATTAAAAAACTTACAAGATTATCTGCTGTAACTATAGGCAGTTGTCACCACATATTTTTTTTGATATAGTCTTTATAACTCGCTCTGTTTGATCCATAACATCATCACAAATATCTTTCACTACGTATTGTGCCCTGAATAGGACATTACTGTCATTATCACTTTCCTCGCCATCACTATCACTGTAATGTTGCATTTTCATTACCTTAATTTTAATCAGACGTATCCCTTGCTTCGGTTCGCTATTGAAAACGAAGGAAGTTTGACGACGTGGTTTCTTCCTGATGATTATAGACTTATTAATGTTCTGTTTACTTTTTGCTTTTCGTTTGTTGTTGTGTACACATTTTCGCATGGATTTGGCGGCTACCGGCAGTGGTAAAAATGTTTGTGAAAATCCTTCCAAAGGATCTTGAGCGTCTTGGTAGAAATTAATGGGAGAGTACGATGGCATTCTAACCCCGTTCTCTTGATCGTTGGCAAAATAACTCTCGTCCTGATCATCTGGTATGACGGTGACATCAGAATCTTCTATCTGTAACAATTGCATAATATTATTAGTAAACTGAAAATAAAGAATCACTTTAGTTACTTTTAGAAACAAAAGAGAAACGTACCATTTTAGTAGCGAGTTGCGATTGACAGAGCCAAGCAAGTAATGAGCAATTCGCACTGTCGCGGTCGTCATCGACGCGACGAAGCTGCTGCATCAGCGTTATGCCTTCGTAGTCCACCCGTCCTCCAGGCCGCCCCGCCTCGCCCCGCCGGCTGCATAGCATTACGACACACAATGCATTGTACAAGTTCAAACATGTTATTTTAACCTAATTATGCCCTCCATGGTATAGTGGTTTCCTGCCGCGGCTCGCATGCCAAAGGTCTCGGGTTCTCATAGCAGAGTATTCTAGTTTGAGGTCAGTTAATCGATGTGTTTATTCCGCATTATTGTTGTAAATGCGAACGTTTCTTCAATGTATGTAACCCAAACAGTGTAAGTAAATAGCTGAACCGACTTGGATGAAATTTGGTACACCGATAGTCAGATGTCTTGGAGGATAAGTAGATATCTAGTAAATAATAGAAACAAAGTGAATTGCTTTTATATAATTTTATTTCATAAATGAATATAATATTAATTATTTACGAATTACATTTATAATATATGTAGGTATACATAGGTATTGTTCCAATTTATAATATTCTTATTAATAATACAAACATTTCCTAGCTATCTAAATATTAGTGCTGTAGGCAACATACATAATATCAAAAAGTAATGTAGGTACACAAAACAAATCAAAATTTCAATATCGATGTATGCCCCCAAGCCTTAGTTGTAATTTTATCACTTGATATCAATCGCTTGTCGTCATCACCAGATAAAGCTACTTTATTTACAGCTCGTGTAAATATGTTATGTTTAATTGATTTAAATAAGATATTTTGTTTGCGAATAATATCGCCTTGAAATAAAGTTCTTTCATAATCTGAAATTTTGAAATCACGCACAATACAAGTTTTAGTGCCTTTCGCCCTCTTAATAGTGTTTTCAATAGTTTTAATACAATATAATTTTGAACGGAGACCTACAAATTCTAATATAGGTTTCCCACCCATTTCGTCCTTAAAAAGACCAGGCACCTTTTTATTTTGAATCGGTAACTTATACTCATTTTCAATGCAATAATTGCTTGTGTCGAAATAAGACAAGAAATATTTTTTTAGATCGTTATAAAAATCATCAGTTTGTATATAATAAACAAAACTATCTGTGTCCGTGTAGCACATCTGTAATCGGCTGTCATAGAAAGGTTTAAAAACAGAATAGTGAAAATCGTACATATGGGCTTTGGATAGTTCTAGTACAGTGAAACCTATGTATAAAGGTTTGTCTAAAACTATTCGATCAGGTTTCAATTGAATCGCAACTAAATTTTCACTAAATACTGAAACACTGTGAAAATTAGGTCTAGCGATCAATTTATCAGCGCATTTCCTTTTTTTAGTCACATTGGATCTATCTGACCATTGATTAACTAACTGCACGTTGACTCTTTTTTCGTTGTTTTCTAAAGTTTTTCCAAACATGCTATTATTTAATAGCTTAAAAAAATCTTGTTCAAACGTTGAAGACGCTTTTTGTCGCAGTGTTGTATTCAAATCGATATATTGTTTCAAGTAAGGACTTTGCCTAAAGGTGATGGCGCGATGTATTTTCTTTAATATTAAACCGTGTTTTAGGCATGTTTTTAAATGAACGTAATGAATAACGTACATAAATTTATCGTATAAATTTGGAATCAGCTTATGATTCTTTCCACCAGGAGGAATACATTTCTCTGGACAGAAAGGTAAGTCGTTGTGATCGCAATGTAATTGTTTTGGGTACATTAAATCCACTTCTAGTATGAAACCAAAGTCTGCGTCATTAGAAATTTTAGTTATATCTATATTTTGAATTTCACAAGGTTTTAGAAATCTGAAATTTGATAGAGGTAAGTATTGACACATACTGTAACCATATAAGTTATTGCAATCAATGTAAGCGACGTAAGAATTAGGTTTGGAATGATCGTATTCAGGTAAATGTTTATTGTTGGCTTTGGCGTACCTGTGGGAGCATAAGCACACGCCACCTCTAATGCCGCTCTGTAGCATTCGCACCATAGCTAAGTCATTAATTAATTCCAATTCTACACCTGTTTTTAATAACATTGCGTCGAAAGATAAACTTGGTGCAGTTAGATAAAATGCTGGATCTAATTGATAGTGCTGTTTGCTAGTCTGTCTGAAATGCTGGAAAATGTCTGATAAAAGGAGAACGTCCGTTTTCAAATAGAGGTCTGTGTAATGACCCAAATCTATAATTTTAAACGTTGACCAAACTAATTGAGCGTGCTTGTAATCGTCATCAGAGATGTTCTCGTTTTTAAGCGAACTATAAAAACTTTCCTTTTGAGGAAGAGTCTGTTCTTGATAACGCTCATAACAGTTCATATACTCATAAGGATAAATTCCTTTACGAGTTAGCAATTTGTATTCTTGTTCATTAGGAAAATGCTGTTTTAAGTTATTAAATTGGTCAGTTTTCATAGTTTTGGATAATTTATCCAAACTAGTTCCTAAAAACTTAAAGGAATCAACAAAGCGCAATTGAAAAAAATGGTTATTTGAAACCGGAATAAACTTCGTAAAAGAAATATAATTTTCTTTATTCTTCGGAATTATTTTTATGTCACCAGAGGCTTCACCTAACTCTTTGATGAACAGGTGACAGTCGTACCCTGATAAATTATGAAAAAATATTGGTAAAAATGCAGGACGTTTATATTGTAAATTACAAAAACTGTGCGCTGCACCACGATACCGACCGGTCAAGTGACAATGGTCGCGAACTCTGTCTGAAAATAATAAATTTTGACATATATGACATCTAGTTGCACTATTAAAATCTATTGCGTCGTCAACAGTAAATCTCATTGCCACATTTGAATCAAGAATTTTATGTATTTTCCTAACATCTCTGTAAATTGAATCTATGAACCGTTTAACACAATCAAATCCTCTATATGTCACATAACGATTATAAGTTGAATCATCCTGACAAACAATATAATATGCAAACGCGATCGGTATGTGTTCATGTAGAATAGTCGTATTGGTGTTAGTCTCTGTACCAGAGTGAATATCGGAATCACAATGCTGTTCATTGGTAAGTAACATTGACTCAAAATCAGCATAAATACAAAATGGTACATTTTGTTTACGATCATAGTTTATGAATTTAATTACCGAACCTTTATCAGGTAACACAGTCACCACACCTCCACACAAGTGATTGTCGAGGTCTTCTGGAGTACTAAAAAACACAAAACATGATTCGCAAAAATATAACTTGCCATGATGAGAAGTTACTTGACTTCTTACAAGTCGAGACAAATCTTTAATCAAGCAATAGTGAGTAGTGACACCACTTTCAAGCAATAATAGGTGTATAGTTTTTGCTGGGCTTGCTCTATCACTCTCTGTTTTGTATAGGGGTCCTATAATGGTTTTATTTCTTTTTAAACCATATATTAAGAAGTTTATCTTCGGGTTATTATTTTCGAAAGTCTTTATATCGTTAAAAGTAACGGGAAAATTCATTCCACTAACGTCGAAAAGTTTACGAAAATCGGGATAAGATGAAACTCTTTCCGGATGTTTACTAGCTGGATATAGAGCTGCTGTTACACACCATAAAAAACAGCATTGGTCTTTATTACGAATATTAAGACATGCTTTTTTGGCTTTCACTATTTTCGGCAATTCAATAAAATTGGAACCTCCGAGTGGTTGATATTTATTTATATTTACTTCTAAATGTAAAGTATTCAAAAAAGTCCAACCACTGTCGCGTTCCTCAAACTCCTCAATACTTTTTTTAAGCTATTTACTACTTCAGTGTACATGTGTTCAAAGTCGTAATTACAATGTAAAACTTTGTTTTTAGTTCCAAAAGATTTAATTACTTGTGAGTTATCTTTGAATAACAAAAATGTAGCAAAAAGTTCAAAATTTACTTTCAGACATGTATGTTTAGTGAGAGATTCGTCTAAAAGTGATTTTAGTTTGGAACGTATTTGACTCAAAAACACATCTACACATGCTATTTGAAACTCGTCTAATGCAACTATCCTGTACGTCGCTATGCGATTACGAAATGCTGATGTTACGATTTCGACACCATCACTATGGGTTTGAGACTGATTATTTCTCTTATGCAAATTACTTCTTAGATGGCCTATCCATGATCTATTTTGAACAGATATGCTACACGTGACACAGAAAGGCATTTTGTATTGAGAACTACGTTATAAAAAAGAAAACATGAAATAATATGGTATCTAAAATGATAAATTCAAGGAATAAAAAATAAAATGTTATGCAAAATCGAAATTAATTAATATTATATTATGTATGAAAATAATAATCAATAAATTTATTTAAAAAAAATTTTGTCTGAGTAATGTACGGGCTCCGCGTCCCGGAATATCTCCCACGCTTGTTCCAGGAACCCTTGCGCTGCCTCCCACGGAGGTGACTTCTCGTCACACTGCAGTTTGACACTAACCAACGCTTTTTTGTATCGTTGGTCAATGTCAGTGGTGAGATAATCTTTAGAATTATAGACCTTTAGGTCTATGAAAAAATCACCACTTCCATCTGCAGTGCGACGAGAGTTGCCTGTTGACACTCGACTTGTAAAGGATGATTTCACGCCGCTTGCGCCGCTGTCCCGGGCTTGCGAGGTATTTGCTTTCTCCTCACTTCTCAGGATCTTGAAAATATCCACCCGTTTGTTCGCACTATAAAAAAAAAATATTATAAATATCTCGATCTTTAAAAATCCCACTGTTGGATATAGATCGTTGCTATTGAACAAGGAGTTGACTATTCCCAAAACGTGATCTATTTAAGAATAAGTAAATATTCAAAATTCAATTTATAAGTTGTCTTTAAATACATATGTTTACCTAAATAAATATCTTTCAACATTACATTATCATCCTACACAAATACATTTTCGTAAACACTTAAATTAATATAAGCATCCATTTCTCCTAACAGGATTAAATCGAACCCGCGACCACTGGTATATCAGTCGTCACTAAAGTGAACGTGTCAACGTGCGCTATACAGATACATATTACAAATAAACATGCATAACTAGGTGGCAAATTTGACCCCACCGGGATTCCAACCTACGAGCCCTGGTTTCGCAATCAGGACTGTGACCACTACACAAAACGCGTCAGTGTCGCATCGTTCACACAACTTAAGAGAACCTTACTCACTTACACAGACAACCATTGAGCACTAAGTATCAATTATAGATAGTATAGAATATAACAATTTATATTAAAATATGAATATCATATAGGTACCTGCGAGAGTATTGCTTGTTCTTGTCCGCGGTGGCAGTGACGGTGGTGGCAACCGTACGACGCCGACTCGCTGTGGCCTTCACCTTCTTTTTCGGTGGCACCTCGTTGCGAACTCAGAGTCGGACCTATAATAAATAAATAAATAATAAATTAGCGTTTTATAATATTTTATTCTAAATTAAAGAGGGACTTGTAAAAAATATCAATAATTTAATAAGAGTTGTAGATGGATTCTATGATATAAAAGATAGATGAAACAAACGAGTAGAAATAGAATACTTACTAACATTTTTTAATCGTAGAATATTTCGTTGAAAAATATTCTAAGTCCAATAATAATTGGCAGGAGTTAGGTAGATAGCACGGAGCCTCGATCACGTGGATATCACGGAGCACCTCTGGGGTAGGAAGTACTTGTAGAGCACGGAGCACTTGCACGGAGCACTATTCAGCGCAGTAAATTGCAGGAAAATAATTAATTAAATTTTTGAAATCGCCTTATACATGAAATGAAGTCCAATGTCAGTAAAAAATGTTTAACGAAAATGCATTTACGCTTTCATACCAACTTTGAACCTAATTTATACAAATAATCAAGCAATAATATAGATATTTGCTTAAAATTTGGGTAACATAATACGTTTCACAAATTAATAACATTTCCGGTCTATTTAATTTATAAATTTCGTAACACATTCGAAAACAAAAGCATCAAATTGCATTCAAGTGCAACAATTTGCCACCGCATGTTTTTGCACGCGTTGCATAGTCTAGGAGTTGACCGCTAGAACAATCCAGTTATGTACCCTATCTCTGTGTGTCTATCGGTGACATCATGATACACTCACGCGAGTAGTTCGATTTGAGTGCAGTTTCTTTTCTTCTAAGAGCTGCTCTCATTGCGATGGTTTCACCGGAAATCGATTCTGTCGTTTCCAACATATTAAGCTTTTAATATTAATATTGTGATTGAGCATCAGTGACTCATAGATTGTCCATACACCCTTATTACGAGGGAAGGTCTATATCTCTGCAACGGTATGTTAACGGACTATGTTAATAATTAATATTGTGTAGTTTCAGAGGAAATCAGTTTTGTCCTTTCCGAGATATTTAGTTTATAGCATTAGAATTGCTGTTTTTGGAGAGATTTATGTCTAGTAGTGGACCTGTTTTGAACTCCTACTGTAAAAACAATAACACCTTCTTCGAACAACTTAATTGACGTTCAAGGTACCTAATTAATTTAATTCAGTGAAATAGTTTATCTACTTGTTATATATATATCGAGGTTAAGGATGCAAGTTATGATATGACAAAGGTATGTTAGCCGTCCATAAATATTTAAGTCAGGCTCTTAGCCTACAATATTGGTTTTCTAGCTTTGCTTCACATTACAGTATTGCCGGGTAAAAAGTTTTACCAATTTCTAACCTTTAAGATTTGTATACGAAAATAATTAAGTTTCACTAAAATTAATAATTAACCTATATTTAAAATGCGAATTTACATTTTACCCGTTTTTTAAATTATACAATAAAGGTACTGAGTAAAAGACAGATGTAACGAATCGTGATAACGAAGTATAACCTTAGTAGTAGCCTTTGAACGTCTCTCGGTTAATATGATGATGATGAAAGTATAAACGAACAAATATTAAATATAAATAAAACCCTATATAAATATTTCCAATACTTACACCTAGTCTAGTACCGTCTCAGTTCCTAACTAAGCAAAGCTTGTACTATGTAGACTAGATATCGAATAAACATACATAAATATTTATTTAAACATCATTTACATACATTTTTTTATTATATAAATATTAATACAGAAAATTTCCTAATGCATGATATACACAAACTATTAAATTCGAAAGTTATTCTTTTTAAATTTTATATTGCCTTCAACCTACTATCATAATTTAATAACCATTTTATTACATAAAACAAACGTAAAATTACTCGTACTGAATTACAATATTATTTTGTAGGAATTGTACCAGGTTTTGATGTACGTGGGTGGCAACATATGCATTCGTCACTTAGCGCCGGTCGCAAAGCTGCTCAACATTACGAACAACCACATGTAAATTATTATATGGAATAAAAAAAGGTGAAAGTTTATTCAAATTATGATAATATCAGTGAAAACAAAGAAATAAATTGTTAAGAAGAGAATAGAGTATTTAACTCAGTCATGGAAGCATAATGTAAGTTTTAAAATTATTATTTTACTATTATATTTAAAATGAGCACCCTCCTTTCTTCTTTTTTCCTCTTGAGTCGAAAAAAGGTTACTATTATTTTTATTTGCATAAATACAGCGTTATAAGACGCATTCATTGTTCCCCTGAATACACGTGGCTGAGAACATATTTTTCTCTATTTAAAATATAAATTAAAATTTCCTTTGTAACACTAGAAAAAATATATTTGGTTACAAGGTTCCATTTAAGAGTCCCATTAAATTAAAAAAAAATCTCAGTGTAATTTTTTATAATTTACTAGGATTTTAAAAGACTCAGTAATCGAAATTTAACTTATTTATTACAAACGAACATGCTATTATTTTAATTATAATTTAACTATTTGTGATGTTAAAAATGTTACTATAGAAATAAAAGATAGGTACCTAATTTAATAAAAATATTTGTGACATAATGTGTAATGTTAAATATTCTGTTATAACAATGAGTCTTTTTAAATGTTCGCAAATTTTAAGTAATATATGTGAAGTATAATAGGACCCTTAAGAAAATTCTGATTTCTTACAAGTCAAGTCTCATCAATACATCCAAATGATTTTTATTATTTACACAGCTTTCTTAATGACTACTTAATTAGTAAAATTTTAAATTTATTTCAGCTTACGAGAATCTCTGCATTGGCCTGTTGACGAATTACTGAGCAAGATATATGAAGAATATTTTTAGTACTAATTGTATGTTTAAAATTTATAACCTATTAAACAAATATTTTATGTATTTTAGCTACCACAAAATGAATTAATGAACAAGTTTGTGGTAGCTACAGACTGTCTACTCTTTTATTGGTATTGGGTATTAGGTATGGTTTGAAAAGGTAAAATGTTTTTATTGGTAATGGTAGAGTAAGTATACAAAAAGTAAAGTAAGTATAACGGGTACATAATGAGAAAGACAGTACCTTAATAGCTTCATGTAGCTGAAACAATTTAGCAAGTCGGTGGGTGATCTTACCACGGGCTCCCAGGAAGATACTTACCTTGGGTCTTCCAGCCGACAGTGTTAGGAGTAGTTCGGTGCATGATCTTACCACGGGCTTGCAGGAAGTTACTTATCATGGGGCTTCCAGCCGAACTGTTAGGGTATTAGGTCGGTGGGTGATCTTACCACGGGCTCCCAGGAAGATACTTGCCATGGGTCTTCCAGCCGACACGATTAGGAGGAGTTCGGTGCATGATCTTACCATGGGCTTGTAGGAAGTTACTTACCATGGGGCTTCCAACCGAACTGTTAGGGTATTAGGTCGGTGGGTGATCTTACCACGGACTCCCAGGAAGATACTTACCTTGGGTCTTCCAGCCGAACTGAATAATATATAATGATAGGTAGGTCGGTTATCAATCATAAAAGAACCAGAACAATGATCCTGTGGGTTTCTTGCGCCGCTTCTTTCCCCACAGATGATTTTTCTTTCCGAAGCGGTGGTAGCTCATGACATTCCATCGTTAACAAATTGCAATGAACGTATAAATATTTAAAAGCGATTGAACGATATTTTTGAGATATTGGGCATGCTACCACAACGGAGTGAATGAGGGCGTCAGCCCGAACGAACGAAAGTGGGGTAGAATGCCCAATATCTCACTACTCAAGCTTGTGTCTGAAATCGAGACTTCACTAGACCAAGTCTCTAATTGGGGCATTCTCAACCTAGTTAAGTTTAACCCTAAAAAGACACAAGTTTGCGCATTCACCGCAAAGAAGATTCCATTTCCCCTGTCTCTTCAATTTCAGAGCACTCCCCTTGACGTTGAGCTGACTATTGGGATTCTCGGAGTGAACATCTCTCTCATATAAAAAAAAAAAAAAAAAAATTTAGTAAAATTCTAAAATATCAAATTTTTACGCCCACAGATTCGTCTTGTGCCACTAACTTTATATAATTCAAATTAAAAGCGGCGATCAACCAGAATGTTCGTAATTTAAATGTCTTTGGACTAGTGTGTACGAAGTTATTGAAATCAACTCGTTGGTCAACGGTTACAAATTTTAAAAAGTAACCATAGTATATGGATTTTCGTATAATTTTATGCTATAGTATAAATACCTACCGTATTTAAATTAATCCTTGCACAAGTAAGCCTTTGTACCTGTTTGTGCATTACTATAATGTTGTTTTTTTTTTATGTTGTACAATAAACTGTATACAAACAAATTTGTACACCTATAGGTTATCGATCTGTTTGACATTTTTATAAACTTGTTGTATTACTGGTTGTAATATTAGGGCCCGTCCCGCCGCCGCCGCCATCCATGCACGCCGCGGGAGACGACTACATACCACCAGAGACGGACTAAATCAGAAATTATAGCTTTACTTTCTTGTTCTGTGGTTGCTGTGTGTGTGAAACTTGCTACATGTTTGTGAAAGCAAGCCCCGAAATGGGAGATTTGCTTAGAATAAATATCTGTAGAGAGTCAATAAATATAGGTATGGATTTAGCGCTGATACTATTAATGTTGATGGATTCGTGGTGGTGGATTAGTACTTGTAGGGTGGTCTGAACTTAATGCGGACTTAGTAATTGTAAAATCTATATATAAGTTGTTTTAGCAACTTTCTCAACTATTTAAGTAGGTATTCAATGTAAACAACATAGGATTTACAAATCGGAGGTCGCGGGTTCGATCCCCAGCGGAGTACATGTTTAGTACTCGGTTTGGTTGGTGGTAGGGCATTTTAAATGTCCGCCTGGCTAGCTACCACCATTTTATCTAAATCTACCGCCAAGCAGCAATGTTAATAGCATTGCTGTGTTCCGGCTGTCAGAGGTAAGATAGCCAGTCCCCATATATGTTGTGGTGTCAGTATGTTTCCACCTTCGGCTGGTGGATTGAAGTCAAGTGCTAATCCGTTGTGCATAAAAAAATAAAAGCCTTTTGTAAATAATGTCTGTTTTATGATGGTTTTGAATTTATTTAAAGGCAAACTGTGAACGTCAACTGGAACCTTATTATAAATAAATAAATAATATTTATTATTTACTTATTATAAAAGATATTTGTGTAAACGGCTGACATGAACAGCAAGTTTATTTTTATATTCATATCTTATATATCATTGTTTCTCTTAAACGATTCTAAAATTTTTGCTAATGCACTGTTCTGCACTCCACTGTACTGTGAAAACGAGTCAAAAATATTATAGAGGATTAGGAGCTTATTTAAACCATTTAAACAAGAAGGATATATGGTACAGTGGCGCCACACTGGATATTAAGTAAATATATAGATAAAAACAACAAATCATTAAAAAAAACATAAGATTGGTACAGTACTGTATTGTAAAATACAGCTCGGCGACTTTTAAAACGTTTAAAAGTAACATTTTCCAAACTTAAAGAACACCAATTCTCCATTTCCGTGCAACTTTAGTATATTTGTCAACAGCGAATATCAAAGTGTCGTCACTCCGCGGCCATCCGCACTCCACAGTTGCCCGAGGGTAGTTCCACAAAGGTGCCATTTCCCTGCACCTCACACACAGAAGCTTGCCACCAGAAATAGAACTGTAATTTGTCGAGGTTAGAGTTCAAATTACTGCGGAGGCCACAAGTTGGCAGCGTTAGCGCCTGGCGCATCACAAGAGTGGTTTTTCAAAGCTTTGGTCGCCGATGTTTGCGTAAAGAGTTGAGAAGTGAACGTATTTCGTTGCAGTTCGCCTCTAGCCTCTCAAATATATTATTTCTCTGACTTTTCCAATGGCATGGCGTATGCTTTGTAAAGAGCACTGATTTATTTCTTATTGAATGAATCCTTTATCTGGGACCGATTCGGTAACAAGATATTGAAAATCCTAATGATATAGAAATTGCTGCTAACAATAGTATAAGCTGGAGACATGCACGAAATTTCAATCTTTACATAAAAATAATTGGCTACCATAATTGGATAAAATAAACTTAAAAAGGAATACTAAAAGAATCATTGTAATCAGATCGAACTAAGATGATGTAGTGACGCATACAAATACACGTGAAATATAAATTTTCTACATATTATTTCATACATTTAAACCCAGACTTTAGATACACCGATACATTTATAGATTTGCACGTTTCAACGGTGACAGGCTCACCCCTTGTCACGTGTAATTTTCTGTATATTTCGAAAGGTGAATCGTGGCTGTTGTTTCCAGAATTAAACTGATTTGAGTTGTTTGGGATATCTCTGGTCACCTCTTTTGGGATAAAATCGTGAAATGTAAAAACAATGTCATTACCAACCAATTTATTGCATTCTTCTTTCTGTATAAAATCCGATTACAACTACCTACTTTGATAGTTTTGAATTGTACTCAAGTTACCATCGACGATGCTATCACGTTTGAATTTATATTTTGTTTGTAGAAACGTTGCAGTTTGATTTAAGACCACGTCCGTTCTCTTTGCTCTCTGGCTTCCGACTGCGCTCTACGGAAATGCTTGTTTGGAAGGTCACAATACGAAATTTATGATTTGAGTGCTCAGTAGTTTTTACAATGTTTGTCGCCAATAAATCGAATACTTTTGAAACAAAGTCGGTTGAAATAACAACACATGACTGCTGTTGAATTTTAAAAAGGAATAGGCTGTGCGAAGAGCGCTATTTTCAAAACAATTGTTATTTTGTGGATTTGCCGATGACAGCTATTTATTAAATGCCTAGGCGGGTCTTTACGTGTGGCGGACATAAAAACAACCTGTGGTGCTCAGAACGCGTTGACCCACAGTCTCCCATGGCTATACCACCATCTAGGTATACTGGCCGAATTGCGGGGGAAGCACAAGTTACTGCTCGGGCTCTGTTCGTTCGTGCACTTCTTCATCCCTATTAAATTTATTTTTTGACGCTTCCCCTTTTTCCCCTTTCTTGATCCTGTACACGACACTAACGGCTTGAGCGGAACGGCTCAGAGTGGGTTGGTTATTCCGTGCATAGTACTGAGGAGCCACTCGCAGTGGTCTGCCCTGGGCAGCTCAGTTTCCTGCAAAGCCGACAATGTCTGCCATACATAACGATTCTATTGATTGGCTAATTGAACAGCGCTGCGGGTTTCTACCCACAGCACATGCTGAGTCTGGACCATTTCGTTGCCCCTGATACGGGACACGTCTCTTGTTATTATTTTTAACAAATTTTGTATACCAACCTAGTATTTTATATACCTATAATGTATATAAAATATGTCATGGTCGACGAATAAATCTATTCTATTCTAATTTAAATTCTGCCTACGACAAATATAAATTTGGCGTTTAATTTTATTATTTTTCACAGCTTCCAAGAATAATCAAATTTTCCTCATTCCGAATTGTAATAAAATATTTTATAAAACACCCCGCTGTAGTCAAGGTTGTGACACGAGATACCTTATCTGGTTTGTTTCTCATTGACAGTTAATGATACTGTAAGTACCGACGAGGGACAGTTTTTCTCTCTGATAACATTGCCAAAAAAGGTAGACAATTTTTCTCAGCAAAATCTATTTTATCAGTGACGAAGTTAGCCTGATCAGTATTCAAGTTAGGCTTTGCCTTGGGCTTGGATAATTTCAGATAGCTTAGTGAGATTTTTTGCTACTACAGATAATGTTTTAGGGTGACTAGTGGGCGAGATAATTTGGCTCTAGATAAGGGATTGTGATGTCACATCGTTTATAATACGCTTTTATTGTATAAGTTGTATGTATCTGATCAGATGTATGAAGTAGGTATACACTCACATTTGTTGTCGTATAAATTTGTTACTTTAGAATTAACAAATACGATGGATATCTTCAAGCTGATATTTAATGGAGTAGGGTGGTTGGTTAGAAATGGAACTTTTCAATGACTTTTGTACTTTTATACCTTCCTTCTTTATTTCTATGTTTTGTAGCACTAACTTAAAATGCTTACTACATATTTTAACTTGCGTGCTGCTTTAGTAAAAGTACACATTTACTAAGGTTAAGCTACCTTTATTTGGCTTTTATTACTGTACTGTAATTACTACATGTTCTATAATACTACTACATGAAATTAAATGTATATTAATGTGTGACTAGAGAAATATATAAACGTTTATTTATCTGTTAGTAAACCCATAGAGTTTGTGCTTGTTTGATTTTTTGAATTGAGTTATATTTTTAACTGATTTCAAGAACAAGGAGGTTCCCAATTCTATCTTGCACAGTCACTCATGCTTTCCATTGCATTAATTCATCATGCTTCTTCTGCCATATCCAGCATTCACTTCCGTAAATTTGTATCGGAATCAGCACTCCTTGCCTTGAACAACAAGACGAACCTTCTTGGACTAGCGATGCGCGACATTCGACTCAACAAATCATTCGACTTAGTCAAATGCATCTGAAATCATTCGACTCGAGTCGTTCTACTCGGCTGGCGCGGCCGCTCTATGCCACCAACGCGGCACGGACCGAACGACACGGACGTGGTATCTTTCGATTGCTCAGAATATTCTATTGCCATACGAGCCAGTGAAATAAGAAATGTTGCCTATTTTTATTAGTAAAAATAACGTTCTGCCCGCGGTCTCGCATGCGTAAAAATAAATTTATCGCGGATATATTTAATTTGTTTATCCTTTTTTTTTTTTATATGAGAGGGCGGCAAACGAGCATGCGGGTCACCTGATGGAAAGCAATCACCGCCGCCCATGGACACCCGCAACACCAAAAGGGTCACAGATGCGTTGCCGGCCTTTGAGGAAGGTGTAGGCTCGTTTCTTGAAGGTTCCAATGTCGTACTCGTTCGGGAATACCGCTGCCGGAAGTCCGTTCCACAGGGTGGTCGTACGTGGTAAGAAGTTTCTTGAGAAACGTACAGTGGTAGACTTCCACTCATCCAGGTAATGTGGATGGAAATTTATCCTACGGGAACTACTTACTTTATCGGGATAAAAACTATTCTATGTCTTAGGCCAGGGTATAATTCTACCTGTAGCGGTTGATTTTTTACCGTAAGAAATAGGTAGTTCGATTTTATTTTTCATAATCACACGCGATAATGCGAAATTTATTTGGAACTCATATTTTCAACAAGTTTTCTTTATTTATTTAATTTATTGATGTAATAATGTGGAATAGGCTTCAAATGCGACTGTTAAATGACACTTTATTCGATAAAGGTTTTGAAAAAATAAATAAACTACCTATGCCAATTCCTTCTATATCACTTTCCTAATATGCCCTATTGTTTTCCTTACGGTAAAAAAAACTCATCCAGTTTATACCAAATTTCATCCAAATCCGTTCATTGCGTGGTTGAGCAACAAACGAACATCCAAACTTTCGCATTTATATAATATTAGTTAGATTCCTTGTTCCATTTTGTAATGTAATGCTTGGTAAATGAATTAGTAATACTAATTAGTAATATTTATTCGATTATGAAAATTGGTATATTACTAATTTGGCATTCTAATTACAGGATTACTCGTAGTAATCGATTACTGGTCGAATATTGAAATCATTCGCAGTCGCGCATCGCTATCTTGGACACCTTCTGACTTGTCACACGGGTATACTGTGCTCCATACACCTGGTCGTAATCAAAGAAATTTACAAGAAATTACTGTCTTGAACCATCATTTCGTAAAAAGACTGTTGTATTATCAGATCTAAATGCTTTTGTATAACTGTTGCCAAGTGGAATTGATTCACATTTCTTAGGGTTGACACTTCATGCTAATAAAAAGTTAGCGTTGCAATACTCTACATAAGTAGATATTAAGCACAGTCATCGATATGTCGATAATTAGGTTGTTAATTATTTTTTTGCCCTCAAAAATTTCTAATCCATAAGATTCTAATGCGATATCCATTTAACCGCTCCGTGGCTCAATGTAAACAACATTGGGTTTACGATTCGGAGGTCGCGGGTTCGATCCCCAGCGGGGTTCATTAAGTACTCAGTTTGGTAGGTCGTAGGGCATTTTAAATGTCCGTCTGGCCACCATCATCTTATCTAAATCTATCGCCAAGCAACAATGTTAATAGCATTGTTGTGTTCCGGTTGTCAGAGATAAGATAGCAAGTCCCCCAAATGTGTTGGGGTTTCTGGGTTAGTACCTACGCTTCGCAAAAAAATATTTTTTATTGATATTTGTCATCTCAAACAGGAATATAATATTAGACCTTAGTGCTTATTTGAATATTAAAGTTTCCGTTGGAATATGTTCAGATGCCGCCAGCGGATACTTGCATAATGATATTAAATTCTTGTCCAGTATCGCCGCGGCCATGCTGCGGCCATAGTAGCCGGTCCATTCTATAATATTGTAAGCACATTTCTCAAATATTGCAGAGCAGTCTCGTAACTTGGCTTTAAATTCTTTATTAGTTAGGTTATGTGACATAAATATTATGTCGATGCGTGTTCAAAGTTATATCGGTCGAGTTCATACGTGCAAAGTCAAAAAAGTCCCGTAGTCGCCTTTTGCGTCACCCACGAGAAGGGACGAGTTGGTTCTATTCTGTTTACGTGCCGAAATCACAATCCTACATTACCTGTATAAAATATGTCACGCTTGTACCAAAATGCGTCGAATTTGATATCTGAAGGCATTCGAATTTCACAGTTGATAATGAAGTCGTTACTACTCTATAAACTTGTCTATGACATAATAAATAAACGGTTAATTAATTAATTTTGCCAGTCATTGCCGCTCTATTTGCATAGATGTTAAGTTCGAATGATTATCTCTCGTGCGGGAAACTGAATAACTCTGAGTATTCAAATCTACTGTTTTAACAGGTTAGCACTTGATCTCAATCACACCTGATGTTAAGTGAAGATAAGGTCGAAGGTGGAAGCACATTTGGGGGACTGGCTATCTTATCTCTGACAACCGGAACACAACAATGCTGTTAACATTGCTGCTTGGCGGCAGATTTAGATAAGATGGTGGTAGCTAGCCAGGCGGACATTTAAAATGCCCTACCACCAACCAAACCGAGTACTTAAACATGTACCCCTCATGTACCTCCGACTCGTAAACCCAATGTTGTTTACATTGAGCCACGGAGGCGGTCAAAATCAACTACAATACAACTAAAACTCTACTCCAATTATCAACTTTTGGACATCTAAGTCACAATCAATTGTACAAAAACACTGGTATCATGGTTGAACTTATTTTGATGAAACTGGTGGTATTACATGGTCATAACTTAAATAAAATTCACACATACCCGTTCATTTTATAAATACAGAAACTGAAACACAAATCACGAGAAACATTTCTTGCCAAGTTATAAAACTACTTTAATCTTTAAAAATACAGGGCAGATGATTTAAGCACGTCACGCAGATGTCCCTTAGCATGAACCCGAACACACTGGCCACCTTGCCTCGATGAATAGCTAGACGTTGAGCGAGATACAGTCAGCTGCAGATAAACATGACCCATACAGTCATAATAAATATGAATTTCTCTGCAGCTGGCTGAACTGCCAGCCCGAAGATCACACAAATAAAATCATTATAGGTTTATTTCTTTTATTATTGTTAGATTAAGTCAACAGTAAATATTTTTAACTCCCAAATAAAAGGATTCGGTTCTATTTTTTTTAATTGTTTTTTTCGTCAGACCTCCGTCATTTATAAACAGATTTGTAAAATTCTTTATTATAAAAAATATACTTCAAAATTGGCCTCATTTTTGTATATTTTACGCGATATCTTCGTCAATTGGTTAACCTATTAAAAAAATTCTTTCATGGTTGGAAATAGTACCTACGGCGCCGGAGTGTCTCATATAAATTTGTTGAAGATCTGATGATGCACTCCCGAGATAGAGTTGTTTTGCTAATTTTTGGCGGTTCAGTTATGTACTTTATTACTGCAAAAAAATATAATATGTTTCATACGACAGTTATACAGATCATCATGGCCATTCATTTAGTCTCGATGGATGTTGTTAGGGAAGAGTCGAGCTTACAATATCTAAAATAAGACACAAACTCTTCTCGTCTTCCTACCTATCTATGGCAAAATCAAGTATTTTGACTGTTGTCGACTGGCGAAATGGCAAAGTGTCGGTATATGGCGCAGTATAATCCCCAAGTGGTGATCGGTGAGTAAAAGCTCATAAAGCGCGTCGTCGTCGTGTTTATCGCTCCCAGACGCCGCCCGGCCGCGCGACCCGGTGGTGGCTCGGCTCCAAATCGCGCCGACTTACTGCACGCTGCCCCTTATCAGACCACCTACGAAATTAGTACAGGACAGGCCGTTCATAACGCTATGCGGATCTCGGCAGAGCAAAATACAGTCACCAAAGGTATTTGTGAGAAGTTATTCTTTTATTTTTAATGGTTACGCGTTTAACCACAATCTCACCTGATGGAAATTGACGACGTGGCCGAAGATGAAGCACGCGATCTCATTCTCATCCTGCTCTTGAAGATCCCGAGGTCGTAGGATTCAGGAAAGACTGACGCCGGACGTCTTGACTGTTCGCATTATGAATGAAGAGTTATATTACGACTTTACCGATGGCCCAGGTTTATATGGCTTGGGTGTCCATCATCTCAAGTACTACATACGTTAAAATTTTACGGTCATCTTATGCTCAGTACTTTCAAGCTAGCCTGTGACGTCACGTGTTGGATTGCCGTGGACACTTGGCATAATTTCAGCAACATTGACGTGAACGTGTTAATTTAGATAGATAAAGCGTTTATTTGTTACTCCACAGAGAATTTCTATATAACTTATAAGGTAGGTACTAGCTACAGAATATGTCTACTAATAACTAAAGCACATGTGTGCTACAACAGGACGAATTGTAATGCACTTGTGGCACTACTCCTGGACCAGACTTCAATTGATTGTTCAGGAGTAGGCCGCAACAAATAATAAATCAGGAACACTTCACCGAATATAATTGTAATAAAAAGGCACTGTTATAAAACAATGCCTTTACGAATGATAATGAATATAAGAATGAATATAAGAAATGCGATAGCTCCAGCGCACTCAGCGGAAATATAATACAATAGGGTTATAATATAATAAGTTTGACAGAAACGTCCGAGCTTTAGAACTGTTGAAAATATAATGACGTTGTTTTGTTCGGCCGTCTGAGTTCGAAATAGGAATTTGAATTTAAATATAGAGAAACGAAAAGGAAAAAGAACAAAAAGATTACTAACTAAAATCACCAACGAGACGCAATACCGTCACGTTACACACTGTAAGGGTACGCATTGTTTACGTGTGCACGTGACTCAACGGGCTCATTACCCTTCTTCCTGGGGCAGTTGGTTAAAACGCGGATAATAATGATAATAATAAATATTTAATAAATATTTCGGACTCTTACACCAATTAGGGGGGGTCGCGGGTTCGATCCCCAGCGAGGTACATGTTTAAGTACTCCGTTTGGTTGGTGGTAGGGCATTTTACGGCGTACATGTTTAGTACAACCATCTTATCTAAATCTGCCGCCAAGCAGCAAAATTAATAGCATTGTTGTGTTCCGGTTGTCAGAGATAAGATAGCCAGTCCCCCAAATCTGTTGGGGTCCTTCGACCTCATCTTCACTTATCATCAGGTGTGATTGAGGTCAGGTACCAACCCATTGTGCATAAAAAAAACTAGATAATGGATAAATACATAAATCCATGACTCGAGAATAAATGTTCGTATTTATCACACAAACGTTTACCCCTCGCGGGATTCGAACCGTCAACCGTTGGGTCACCTTCACCAATCGTAGGTCGTGGATCGAATATGGGCTCTCTGTACCTGTTAATACCTAGCGATCCTTTGAACATAGTATATTCTCGTTGTCAACTAACTTTGCCCCCCCCCCCCCCCCCCCTCGAGGCTCGTCACGCGGCGCGGGTCAATGCGGCGTATAATCGTCCCCGCACCGCCTCCCGTCTCATTTACTCCTATAATCACTACTCTCAATTGTCTCTCTTCTTTCACTGTGAGCGGCTTTGTTTTCCTTTGGTATTGTGGCGGCGCGTTTTCAACTCGCTTAATATATTTTTAAGATTTTTAACATTGGTTTTCCTGTAAAATAAATGTAATAGCATTTTGTTAGAGAAGTACAGTTTATAATGAAATGACTTGTAGCAGTATTATTTTGACTTACTTTAATATTGTTTTCGTTAGAAGTTTTGTGACGTGATTGGTAATTATTCACTCATATTTTACAAATGAAGGACGGAACGAGAACTACGTGGCTGTATTCAAAACGTACCATGAGGTTTGTTGAAATAAATGTACAGTCAGGTTAGTAATTGCAGTCATAGTTCAAGTTTAAACGATAATTATTATTTCGAAACCCTTTAAATAAATAAATATACTATGATTTCGGGCACTTACACTAATCATTTAGTCTCAAATTAAGCAAAGCTTGTACTGTGTATACTAGATAACGGACAAACATAAACAAATATTTATATAACAGCCAAGACTCCGGAATAAATGTTCGTATTCATCAATCAATTATATGAATTATTTTTTATATATATGATGTATGTATTATTGTATGTATTCAATTATGTATTTATATGGGTGATTTATTTATTTTATTAAAATTAGTTTACCGTGCACGCTACCTCATATCATATGCGTAATGCTTCCTAACCCGAAGGTTACCTTTTTTTTTTTTTTTTGATGGGGGGAAAACACATTTACGCGTTCGACCCGCCGCTGACGGGGGTCAGCGGCGAGGATATGTGGGACTCACCGCTCCAGACGGGAGCGGTCCTACCCACTAAAAACCCCCCTCCGCGCGCACAGAAACGGCGTGGCCACGGGTACCCCTCGGTAATCGTCCGCAGCCACGCCAGCGCGGCGCGGGCCGTCCTTTAGGCTGGAGCAGGGAGGAATCTCCTGGTCCAGCCACATCAAGAAGGCGCGTGGGAACACCACGCGCGCCTTCTCGTGAGGCTTGCGTGTGGGTGGTGACTCCCCCGAGTCACCACCCAAGCCCAAAGGTTACCTGGAAGATATCGATTTTAGTGTTAATGCCGCCAAATTGTACTATCCCCTTTTTTTTATTCATCGTTGTGTTATGCTTCTTATTGTTGTACAATAAAGATTATTTTGGTTGTTTGTATTCATCACACAAACATTTGCCCCGCGCGAAATTCGAACTCGCAACCGTTGGTTTCACAGACAGGGTGACTATCTACTATACCAATCAGTTGTCTTTCGTACATAAGGCCAGGTATCGAGTACCATTTTGAGTAGTACGATGTATTGCACATTCTTGTGCAAATGTAGTTTTCTTTAGAAATTCAAAATTGTTCGAAGAAAATGTCATAGTTTGAACTTGAACTATGACTGCAATGACGAACCTGACTCTATATTTATTTCAACAAACAAAACACAAACCTGACAGTACCTACGTCTTTCCCTAAAATATGATTTATTTTAATTAATGTATTTGAAATACTAATAATATTGTCATCATATATCAGTCACACGACGTCCACTGCTGAACATATGACTCCCCCGAGATTTCCAGAGTGACCGGTTGGAAGCGGCTTGCATCCAGCGACTTCCTGCAACCTTCATCAGGTCGTCCGTCCATCTCATGAGTGGATGTCCTACGCTCCGTGGTTCAAGAACTTTAATGTCATACCGGCCAGGTATGTTCTACCTATACAGGGCGTCCCAAAGTTATGGGACATGAAGGGGAAGTACCTTAAATATCGTAGATAGTGAATTTTGCTCAAAGAAGACTTTATGTTATTTTTAAAAGTTAGTAATTCTGCATTCATAGATTTTCTAAAAATTATTTGCTTCGGCTGGGAATCGAACCGACTCAAATGTGAAAAAAAAAACACCCTACTTTTATGATGCCAATCGAAAGAATAGCTAAAAAATAATAACTCTGCCTAAGTAACATAGTATTTTAAAAGAAAGGAACAACGTGAAATTAATCATTTTAATCAAATAAAAAACATACATGAAACTGCCGTAGTCAATTAAGTAGGTATTTTTTTGTAAATTAATTAATTAAATGCTCAAAATGTGATCCCTCTTGTCTTACGCAAATCGCCAATCTTTTAATGAGCCCGCTGCCTGTTGATTTTCTAATCATTTTATGGTGAACACTCGATGTGATATGGCACAATTCTGTTTGCAACTCGCCTACGTTCTCGTATCGCTTTTTGTATAGCATATCTTTCACGTATCCCCAAAAGAAGAAATCTAATGGTGTGAGGTCCGGGGATCTGGCCGGCCATCTAATCGGTCCATTTGTACCAATCCATGTAGGAAAACATTCATTTAGAAAATCTGCTGCTCTCCGACTATTATGAGCCGGAGCTCCATCTTGTTGGAAAATTAAGTTTTCTTGCTCCGCCGCGGAATGGTTTCTTATCTTATCCCTTAAAATTTGAAGTATTCCTAAATACTTTTCTGTGTTCAAGGTTCCTTGGTAAAAATGGATTAAGAAAACCCGGTTTTTTAAAAGTCCGCACCAACAGTTGAGTGAAAAACGCACTTGGTTATTAGTTTCAGTCACTCGTAGGGGATTTTCTTTAGACCAAATACGATTATTGTTGCGGTTATACATACCGTTATTGCTAAAGTTAGATTCGTCTGTCCAAATAATATTATCCAAAAAATTTGGATCTTCGAGCAATCGTGCCTGGATATCAAGACAGAAATTTTTTCTCCTTTCTGTATCGCCCGGAAGTAATTTTTGAACCAATCGTCCTTCAACATAACTCTTAAAACCGTGTTTTTTTAATACACGGTGTATTTTACTTTTTGAAACTCCAATTTCATGTTCTCCTTCTCTCACCGATGCTTTCGGAAAAGCCGAAAAGTAAATTAAAATACCAAGTTCTTCGTCGTTGATCGTATGGTTTTCTTGCTGTGGTTCTCTTGGGCGTTTATCGAAACGTCCCAGAGTTTTCAAATTGTTCACAAGCCTTTTCAAAACTTTACGAGACGGTATTTGTCTATCAGGATATTTTACGCCATACCACCGCAAACTTCTAGAGATATCTTTATCGTTCAAAAAATATGCTTCCATTAGATCAAAACTTACTTGATATGCCATGTTCGCAATAAATTAACACAATAACACTTGTGTAAGTGAATTGAGACTAAACAGATCAATATCCGAAAAACAAACGCTCGCACATACTGTTCCATTTTCAAATTTAAGAACAACATTTAAAAATATCACTTCTTTTTAAAATATCTTAAAAAGTATGCATTCAAACAAACGCTGTCATAAACTGTTCCATTTTCAAATTATAAATTATTTATTTTTGTTTTTAATTTGCCTTCTGTCTAGCTTACAGAGGACGTATTGAAATACAAGTTTTATCATTTCATCTACACGTGCACTTATAATAAGGAAAACTATGTTAGTACCTATTTTATGGAGTGGGTACTTATTTACGAATAATCAATGCTATCTTTGGAATGATAATATCGCTACTTTTCGAACGTCGTCGGCAATAAATAACTTTCTTGAAATTTGACTCAATCATTTTATGTTGTTCCTTTCTTTTAAAATACTATGTTACTTAGGCAGAGTTATTATTTTTTAGCTATTCTTTCGATTGGCATCATAAAAGTAGGGTGTTTTTTTTTTCACATTTGAGTCGGTTCGATTCCCAGCCGAAGCAAATAATTTTTAGAAAATCTATGAATGCAGAATTACTAACTTTTAAAAATAACATAAAGTCTTCTTTGAGCAAAATTCACTATCTACGATATTTAAGGTACTTCCCCTTCATGTCCCATAACTTTGGGACGCCCTGTATACCGAATTTCATCCAAATCCGTTCATCCGTTTCGCCGTAATTGAGCAACAAACAAACATTCAAACTTTCGCATTTATGTTGCGAAATGTTGGTATTGGTAGACAAAATAGAGTCAATCGTAATTGACTAAACTTGAAAAAAAAAAAAAACTTTATGGAACAAATTCCTTTTTATTATACTACGTACGTACGCACGTACTACGTACTCTTTTCTATCAATGGGACACTGATGTTCTTCGAACTATAGAGTGATAAACACTATGTAAAGATATAAAGATAAACATGTTAGGTCACATAAGTCGCCTACTCAAATTCAGTAATTCATTCAAAGGGTTATGTTTTCGCTTTCTCAATAAGGTTCCTGTTGATATACAAAATCTACCTTTCAATAAATTTAAAGATATTATAAAACAGAAACTTAATAGGAAAGCATATTATAAAATATCAGACTATTTTGATGATAAACATACTTGGATATAAATGTAACCAACTCGTTCGCATGTCAGGCTTTTTCACAATTAATAATGAAATGTAAAACCTATTTGTAATATAAAACGTGTTTTTAAAAAGAGCAACCCTTCAAATATCTTGCTTGTTCTTCTCAGGGGAAAATTGCATTTGAACAAGCAGTAGCTTAAAAAAATGTAAAATTGACTATTTTAAGTGTGCCCTGTGTACCTACAAAATAAAGCATTTTTGACTTTGACTTTGATATATCGTCTTCACTGCCACTTCAACTCACTAATCCACTATTGTTTAACAGTGGAACATCATCACGATCATGAATAATGCAAATTACTAAGGGTTACACCACAAATTGTAAACATTTACAACGAATCTCGATCAAACCCTCGTCATACCTACAGCTTAAATAATTACTCGAATTTTTAACGTATCCATGATGACGAAAAAGATTGAAATGCGATGAAAATGTAACACTAATCAATAAACAAATGACTACTTTTGGAAAAAGAATTCCATGTTTTTAAAATGAAATTAATTTGAAATTAGAATTCTTAGCCAAACAAAAATTATTTTGATTTGAAATGGCCAGTACTGCAGAACGGCAATTTCATAGGTAAAGACCTATTATAATAAAATAAATACCTATTTAATATTAATTAAAATACGTACGTAAGTTTTAATTATCTTTAAAATGTAATTAAGTTTAATGTTCCTGAACAAAAAAAAAGTTTCCGGCGACATCAAACAAACGCCGTAGACATTAAAAAAAAACAACAGTTACTTATACGGCCGAAAATAAATTGCGAAACACAAATGTGGAACTAATAAAAGCCTTCGACAAACAGGAATCCGAACACACGTGATGCTTGCAAAAACTGGAGAACCTTATGTATACAAAGGCACGGATTGTTAACTCCTGCTTGCTCCTTATTTCCTGGTGTTAAGGGTACATCAACAGGTCTCCCTTTGTTGTTTCCCGTGAGGCCATAACGCGCCTTCCGGTGGAGGCTCTGACGAGACGTGTCAGGAAACTTTCAGATGTCGATAGTGAACCGTTTGAAGTGAAGAACGTTTCCGGTAAACAGTTCTGTGAGTGTTCGTTACAGGAGAGCGAATCAATTCTTTGTGTGTGAGACCCTCATCATAACACGCCCTTATTGACAACCTGTTTGATGTAGTGGTTAGAAAATCTGTCTGCTATATCGAAAAGGTCGCGGCTTCGAATCCCGTTAGGGGCATATATTTGTATGATGAATACTGACATGTGTTTCCGAGTTATGTTATCGCTAATTCACAACGCTGACAGAGAAGAACGAACAAGAAATTCCTCATGAACTTGCTCCTTTTAACAGTTATTTTTAACAACAAAATTTATTACCCATATTTATCTCAAAAGAGGGAATATAAACAATCAATTAAATGTGAACAATGGTGAACGTGTCTTCATTTACTCTCCAGAATATAATAATAAAGTATTCGTGCGGCGTACGCTCTTAGCTACATTAGTTTTCTAGTCATGTGTTACATAACTCAGATACTAGACCTTTTTTAGGCTTACTTAAATGAGATTTCTGTTAAACCTTTTATCCTGAAGACTAGATTTTTGTTTCACTGAATTAATAATAAATAGTCCGGTGTGGTGGGGGCAAGTGAGCTCATCTCAATAGATGCTCTGAGAAGCGGCTAGCGTCTGATTGCCCATTTACATACACAATTCTAATTGGCAATTTATGTCGGTTATGAGCATGAAGCGTCATCTAATAGCGGCGGTGGCTCAACGGTTAAAACGCGGTCTCCGAATTTGGGAGGTCCGGGTTCGATTCCCAGACAGGCTATGTACCAAAGAGTTTTTAAATTTAATTTAATTATTTATGTGCATTTATCCGACTACCCTTAAATGGTGAAGGAAAACATCGCGAGGAAACCTGCATGCCTGAGAAATAAAAATTGTAAGACATATGAAGTCCACTGCGCCAGCGTGGTGGACTATAGCCCATACTCTTTCATTATACGAGGGAAACCCTAATATCCCTGCGACGTTGCTGAGAGGGATGAGCATGAAGATTGTGTGTAGTTTCATCTCTTTAGAGAGCGTATCGACCGATCGAACCACGTGGCCTAAGAGGTCATTTTAAAGGTCTTCACATCTCTGCTACATTTTCAGAATCCTCATCAGGAGCCCTTACCTATTCCATATAAAAATCCTAGATCATTTTTTTTTGTTCATTTTGACAAACTTAACTCTTACGGCCGTTGCTGTTTACTTTTTGTAACGTAACCTAACCTATGACAATTGGACTGTCACGACGAATAACGTTACCTCAATAATTAAAATCGATCCACATACAAATCTAACCCTTTCTTTAGTCGAGTAAAATCCTAAACCCTCTCTTCATTCGGGTAAGAAGTCAATGAAACTGAGTTTTGAAATATAAAATTATATTTCCTTGAGGGCACGATCTACAAGTAGACGTTAATGTATTCTATTGCGGGTATTTGGGAGGGAGTTACTTTCGCTCAAACGTAGATATTCTGTACTATGAAAACAATATATCGCTTTATTGACTTATAAAACCCTGAAACAGACAAGAAAATGTTTTTTTATTACCTTTATACTAAAGACAGATGTTTTAAGACGGCTTTATTAACCACCGACACAAAAAGAGGGGTATTATAGTGTTTGTCTGTCTGTCTATGTATCTGTCTCTGTCTGCGGCGTTATTTGGAAAGATATGAAATGAAAAGTGTTCATTTTCTAAAACTGGGTGTGATTGAGGTCAAGTACGAACCCGTCGTGCATAAAAAAAAAAACTGGTACTTGATTTCGATCAGTCCAACCGTATTCAAGACATCTTACTTATAACTCAGATACTTTGTATTCTCGGATGATACCTATCTTATTCTTTCTGTTTGTCGGGGATTTTTGAATAAAAAATTTGCGGTATTAAAATTATATCTAGGTGGGGTCGGCGCAACATGTCTTCCTCTTCCACTCTCCCCTATCAGCCGTCATCTCCGTACTCACCCCTTTCACACACATATCATTCATCACGCAGTCTACCCACACCTTCTTTGGTCTTCCTCTACCTCTGTATGCCTCCACATTCATACTTAGCACTCGTCTCGTTTCATGCCTGTGATCCCTCCTCATAATGTGCCCAAACCATGCTTACCTATTAGTTCTCAAATTTTCAGTTATTGGTGCCACTTTCAGACTACCTCTGATACACTCTATTAAAATTATATCTCGTAAAAGTAAATTTATATCAATGTAGCTAATTGGTTTTTAAATACAGAAAATAAGCCATAGACCTACGAAGAGAAAACGACACAAAATGTTATTGTATCGAAATGATTGATAGATAACACAGTACTTTCACAATAACGAATTCTGCGTCGATCGTTTATGAGACAAAATCATATTAAGCAGAACTTATCGGACAAGTTTGTGCGAAAGAACAAAAGCTCAGATTTGGCGCTAATGCGACTATTATCACGTACCCCATCGCTTCGGTCCAAAACGATGTAACAGCTTTTCTGTTTCTACCCGCAAATGTAGCTTCTTGTCTCTCTCGCTCGGTTGGGTTTCGTGTGAGACGACACAGATAATGTTGCTCATGCTTGTTATCTAAACACACGGCAGTGTGTCAGCAAGTTCGGGTAAAAAAGGGCAGGCGCGCTGACCGTGTGTTTACACGTACCATTTCGAGTTCTTGCCTCTCTCAAATCTCTTTGACCCAATTACCCAGAATCTCAAATATTATGGGAACTGATCAATCTTGAGATATTCGCATATCGCTAATTTTAACATTCATCAAAACCCTAGACCACAAGTGGAGATAGAATATTAATTTGAAGGATGTTTAAGAATTTGGCATGCAATGTTTTTGTCAGCTAAGCAGATATGTATAATGTAGGTTAAGTGACTTATATCATGGTCGACGAATAAATTTACTCTATTCTATAAAATATTTTGTTTGTTTATATTTTTTTTAACCGAACTTGGCCTCGTTTTCACATTAGGTTTTGTACGATATTCTTTCCTCCTCAATGCGGCAGCGTCACGTTCGCGAATGTGTGAGTTCGGGCGCGATGTCCGCTCTATTAGCCCCCTCATCTATGGTCGGGGGATTGGGCCGTTGTTCGGTCTATCTAATTACAAATATAAGGTACAAATAAGCAGATTACGTTGGATTGATTCAATTAGGCCCACTCCGAACTGATTTGTGAGGACCCTCGTGTAGACACACTTTACGCACTCAGCTAAGTGCTTGTGAATATAGTAGATTATTTGACACAATAATTATTTTGAATATCAAAAGATTAATTATTAGACGTTTCATCTGTCATTATTTTGTTAAACGTCACACATTTCAGTTATTAAGATTTGATAATTTTATAAAGTGCCTATTCATTATTGTCATAATGTAATGAACAGGGAAAGGTTGGAAGTATTTGAAATGTAATGAGAGAGGAGGAACTGTACAGTGAGAAAAACAAACCGGGAAGTTTAAAATTTGGGAAAGGATAATAGAACAATGCTGAGACTTACAGATTGAAGAAGGGAAAGAATGGTGGAACTTGACGCAAGTTAAATGGAAGAAGAGGTAGAGTAAGAAGTAAAGGAAAAAGTAAAAGAAGTAAAAACCATAATGAAGGGTAAGGGAGAGATAAGACTTGTTCTTAAATATAAAAAAGAATTGATGAACCCCTACCACGTACAAGTATTTCCTTACGAGGATGCAGATCATAGTCCTCTACGCGTTTCTTCATCTTCTGATGGCGCCCGATCTGATGATGATACGCCCGAACTTAGGTTACTCGTACTCGAAGGTCCTGTCGTGATAATACCGCATCAGAACCAAAATAATGCCCAATCTAATAAACACTATGTATCTCTAAGGTTTGCTGGTAGAAAACTCTATCGGAGTTAAGCTCGCCTTTGTACATTTTATATACAATGCATATTTCTGTAACAATTTTGCGTACAATAAAGATATTAAGATATAGAATTTGAAATTGAAAATTTTGAAAAATCTTTCGAAAACAAATAATAAAATTATATATCATCTAGATAGACCAAACCAAATGAGCCAACAAAAAGAACCTACCCCGAGTTTAATCTTAAATATAAACAAAGAATTAAATATCTCCTGAGAGCGTGTGATGTCATCCAAGTACAACAAAAATATGTGTGCGAATCTTCGAAACGGCTTAACCGATTATCATCAAACATAATAACGACTGGACACATAGAATACAGTCAAACACAGAATACCCGTCGTATTTTATCGGGGATTAAAAAAACCGAATACCCAACTGCCAACTCTACGAAATTAGCAGGTCTACATTTCAAAAATACCAGAGAACTCTTTGTCTCAGTGCGGCGAATCAGTATTCTGTAATCCTGTGATCTATAAACCCTTATTTCAATGCATATTTAAATAAAAGATGAATTTTCGGCGAGCGTTTCAAAAATATGACATGATGTCGATACGCGTGAACCCCGAAGTGGGCTTCATTAGTGGCCAGTAATTACCGACGCTTATCCCATTACAGCGCGCATTACGTAATGGAATATTGAGTAGGTCACGTTACATCAGATAAGCGGATCGCCCGCGTACACACTAACTCGTGGCTTTGTTGGGCGCCCTAAATGATAGGTATTTGGGTGGGTTGTTAGAGTTCTTCTGACGCAAAAACTAGGGATGTTTTTTGTCTACGCACAACGGTTTAATACTAGACCTCAATCACACCTGATGTTAAGTGACGATGGGGCCGAAAGTGCAAGCGTACTGACCGTAACGCCATCTTATTTGGGGGACTGCCTATCTTATGTCTGATAACCGGAACAAAACACTATTAGCATTACTGTTTGGCGGCAGATTTAGATAAGATGGTGGGAGCTAGCCAGGTGGACATTTAAAATGCTCTACCATCAACCAAACTGAGTACTACACATTTACCCCGCTGGGGATTGACGACCTGTTTGGTGTAGTGGTCAGAAACTCTGACCACTATATCAAATGGTCGCGGGTTCGAATCCCGCTAGGGGCATATGTTTGTGTGATGAATATGGACAATTGTGTTCCCTAGTTATGGGTGTTTTCATTTATAATAAGAATTTATTTACAAAAAAATTATGTATTTATGTAGTATATCAACCATCTGGTATCCACAACACAAGCCTATAGTTGCTTACTGTGGAACTAGATGGCGCTGTGTGTATGTGTTAGGATATTTATTTTATTATTATTTATTTATTGAACAGGCGACCTACGACTTGTAAACCCTATGTTGTTTTAAACATTAAAGAAACTCTGTGTAAGAAGGGTTATTACAGGATAGATGATTATTTAGGCGATAAGGAGGTCTGGTGTTAGCTGGTCGTTATGTTAATTGCTATTGTTTTGTAATATGTAATATTAAAATGTAATATTATTGTAAAGATGGAAACAAATTGAAAAGATGTGTTGTTGCGGAGTTTCTTGTCGCTTCTTCTCCCTAACCATAACACCTTGCGAAGCGATGTAGTTTTAAAAAAAATAATAACATGTTGACTTTCAATAAGTGATATTTTTGTATCCTACATTGAATAAAATATTTTTGATTTTGATTTTGATTTTACATTGAGCCAATGAGACGGTTAATTAACACAACTATACTTCGGTCCGCGGATTCTCCCGCGTAAATTTATGATGAAGAGTTCGCCGGCAATATGATTGCTTTAGCTTTTAGGCGTGAAAGCCTGACAGACATTCTCATTTATTCAATATTATCGTGGAATATGGAATGGTTGGACAGTATGGATATTACTAAATCACTTTGTAACTTAACTATTTAAGAACAGTAATACCTCTGCAGCTGTAGCAGGTAAACATTTTGGCGTCAATCGCAACAAAACTTGCTTAGTTAAAGAGCCTAGAAGCCCTACAAGTAAATTATGGTAACTCTATCTCTTTTATTTTATTTTATTCTCTTTTATTTTATTTTTATTTATTTAACATTTATTGCACACAAGAAAAAAAAACATACACATACAACATAATAGAGACGACACAACAGGTTCTGCTTATTTCTACAATGAAATTTCTTCCAGCAGACCTACGAAAGAGAGATATGACTCTTTCTCTTTTTTTTTTTTTATTACTTGACCTCAATCACACCTGATGTTAAGTGAAGATGAGGTCGAAGATGGAAGCGTACTGACCCGGAAACCCCAACACATTTGGGGGGCTGGCTATCTTATCTCTGACAACCGGAACACGACAATGCTATTAACGTTGCTGCTTGGCGGCAGATTTAGTTAAGATGGTGGTAGCTAGCCAGGCGGACATTTAAAATGCCCTACCACCAACCGTGAGAACCAACCTTCTCTTCAATTTAAGAGCTATGCTCTTGTCGGTCGAGTCCTTTCCACACTTCTCTACATTCCGCCTTTTCTTTGACTTCCTGATACGACACGGCATTTACTTTTTCCTTTACTTGTACGGTACTTGTACCCTGTGGAACGGACTTCCGGCAGCGGTATTCCCGAACGAGTACGACATTGGAACCTTCAAGAAACGAGCCTACACCTTCCTCAAAGGCCGGCAACGCATCTGTGACCCTTTTGGTGTTGCGGGTGTCCATGGGCGCCGGTGATTGCTTTCCATCAGGTGACCCGCATGCTCGTGTGCCGCCCTCTCTTATAAAAAAAACACCATGTATGTTCTTGTAGACCTTCCTCTCTTCCTCTGCCGTTCCACTGTGCCTTCAATAATATTCTTGATAAAGTTGTCCGAACGTCTATTAGACGTTTATTCCCTTGTCCTTACTTCTAGGGCGCTTTCGTGATATCTAATATAGCGATCTAAACGGCCAATTATTAATCAATTAGCGATCAAGTCCAAAAATTGTTACGTGATACGGCTGATCAAAACAGTAAATTGTAAATCAGAGAAAAGAAAGGACAGGTAAATTGTAATATGTGTTCTACATACTAATAATAGATAGATAGATAGATAGATAGATAGATAGATAGATATAGCGTTTATTTGCATATTACAGAAACACATACAAAAATATTCGACGCAACAATCATTCTGCTTGGTGTTATTCTTACACAATGTAGCCTTATTTCACAGTAATAAAAATAAAAACTAATATTAAGTAGGTACAACTGTTACAACTTATAATCAAAATTGCATTTGTTCAAACCAGCACTAGTAGTCCGTACTCAAGTTTAATAAATTAAAACATCAGACCCAATGAACACATTGAAACAGAAAAGTTATTTAAAGCACGGCGACCGCAAAAACATTCGTATTTAATTCAAATAAACGTGCGCACCGTAGAGGTCTCTTCATTCACGAACTCCTCGAATAAATTCCAGCTGAGGGGAATTTTTAAAACCTTTATCGTCAAATTGAATGAGGCAGTTCCTTTGAAAGTTCGCA
The DNA here is from genome assembly GCA_949316235.1 of Oegoconia quadripuncta. Classification (NCBI taxonomy): domain Eukaryota; kingdom Metazoa; phylum Arthropoda; class Insecta; order Lepidoptera; family Autostichidae; genus Oegoconia; species Oegoconia quadripuncta. The sequence continues at coordinate 38,382,174 of OX438746.1, forward strand.
GGAGAGGGCAGCGAGTCGGAGGACACTTACTCCCGTAACGAGCTCTGGAGGACATTAATGTAGACGAATGTCTCCCTCCAAGTTGGCGGGATGTATTCAAAAAGGCTCCACTCAATGTCACTAATTACTAATTAATAAGTCTTGAATTCTGTATACCTTTTTAATAAGTCGGTCTTTGGATTCGTTTTGTAAATTAAGCAAATAAATTTTATACAACTGGTAGTGATTGGCCTCGGTGGCTCAATGTAAACAACATTGGGTTTATACGATTCGGAGGTCGCGGGTGCGATCCCCAGCGGGGTACATGTTTAAGTACTCGGTTTGGTTGGTGGTAGGGCATTTTAAATGTCCGCCTGGCTAGCGACCACCATCTTATCTAAATCTGCCGCCAAGCAGCAATGTTAATAGCATTGTTGTGTTCCGGTTGTCAGAGATAAGAGTCTCCCAAATGTGTTGGGGTTTCCGGGTCAGTACGCTTCCATCTTCGACCTCGTCTTCACTTAACATCACAATATGTGATTAAGGTCAAGTATACCAACCCGTAGTGCATTAAAAAAAATTCTTTGTTACAGATTGGTGTACACCCTACCATACCATACGGCCACATTCTGGAGCTCATGGTGTTATACAAATATGGTATATATGGTACATACAAAATCACGCCTGTTTCCCGTTGGCGCAGGCCGAGACTATTGACTTCCACTTGCAACGATCGTGACATACTTCTCCCACTCTCATCAAATTGTATGTTCAGGAGTTTTTTTTATGTAAAAAACTTAGTTCCCGTGTGACGTGTAAAGAAGTACTTCTTTATGTTGCGTTTCTACAATACCTACTTTTTTAATATTCTTTTATTTAATTTTTTTTTTCTATTTCTTAGTTTTCAATTTCTGGGTTTAGGTAATGACGTGTACTCAAATAAGACTATTTACTTATTTATTCATTCAGGATCAATTGCTTTGGAAATTGCTATCGTTTAAGACGTCAATGCACTATCCATCCTTGTCATATTGTAACACAATGACTAAGACAGACAGCGCATTGCTATGGCTATCGCTATAGCTTTGAGTTAGGCGGTATGTATTTTATGCAAATACAAAAAAAAAGAACTAAACAGATGTACTACGAAACAAATATAATATATGTGTACTTATTGTAGGAGAAACTGTTTGCCTATCATGTCAATGTTATCTTTTTTAGGAATTGACAGTTGGCAAGTAAATGTAAGAGAATTGTGATAAATGTTCCCCTCGGGAGCCTCCGACGGGGACGCCTGCTCAGCGTCTTGCACAGATAACAAATAGTTACATTTACGAGTAGCTATTGAGTCAGCGACCTTATTCGCGATTGAATACATGTCATCTAATGTCGAGCAAAATGTATTTTGCTATTTAACTGCAATCGTGATAATGATTTGTTGTGTGATTTTCAACCCGTCTCCTCGGGTGGGTGTTGCAAACGGCGACTTTCCACCAAAAGACATCTATATCAAATCAAAAATCAAAAAAATATTTATTTCGTAGGATTAAAATTATCACTTGAAAACGTCACATTTTTTATATTAATATTAAAATTACTGAAATTATTGCTCATTCGCAAAGCAGATTCCCCAGAGAAGAACGAGCAAGAAACTCAAGGGTTGCTCTTTTAAATAAGTTTGGGTTACAATTATATTATACAATACAAATACAATACAAATACTCTTTATTGCACAATTAACAAAAGATACATGAACAATACAGCGTACATCATTAATCGCACAAAAAGGCACAAAATTATATTGTATAATTAGGCTGAATATCGCCGAGCGGTCTATGTCCATGCTTGCTTACCATCCAGATAGTCAGAAATTTTATAATAGACTTTGGTAAATAATGTCTGTTTTATGATGGTTTTGAATTTATTTAAAGGTAAATTTTAAATGTCCCCTATTATAGGTTCCCTTATTATAAAAGCATATACATTGCCCCTTAAATGACTTAGTGACTTAGTGTAAACTGCTGACATGAACAGCAAGTTTATTTTTATATCTGGTATTAACATTATGTATATCACTATTTTTCTTATACGATTCTATATTTTTTCTTACATAGATTAATATATAGACTTGCACGTTTTAACGCCAATGTAATGACCTCACCTTTCTGCATTTTCAAGTCATTATATTTGTTATAGATATAAAGACTTCCAATATTAATACAGTCACTGTAGATGTGGCTAACGTAAATAATTAGGAATCAAATTACGATAAAGTTGCTAAACTTCCATACTTACTAAAATAACTGACTTGCCTTGACGTGAGATCTCATAACGGCTCCATCATCAGATCAGCTCAATGGTTCCACAAAATTGCATTGATGTAATCAACAACTAAAACTCATCATGTTGATTTATGTATTTTCTGCAAAGGCGGCACATCTCTCATGCTGAGCCATCGGGTACTCCAGGTCTTCAACGATCCTAGTTTTGAAAGTTTTCCCTTGATATGGGTACTAAACCCTAGCTCTGTGCGAAATTTCAGCTCTCTAGGTATAGTGGAAGTACTAGATCTTTTTGATGATCGGTGAGTGTGTCACTTACAAAATTGCTTAACTTCAATTGGCTATAGCTCGTAAACTATATAAGTAGGAAGGGCATGTAGTTTAGGGTTGTAGCTTTTTGCAGTATCTACTTTTCGCCATTGAAAATTCAGGCCTCTAGCTTCCTTTTGGGTAAACCCAAAAGGAAGTTACAGAGGGGTCAAAAGAGCCCTGAGTGGCTTCGAGAAAAGGATAGTACGGCCGTGCCCTTTTCGCTCGACTTGGCGGGGGCACTGCCGTGCCCCCAGAACTTTCCTTGAAACGCATTGTCAAGACAGCTGATTCATGTGAACAGAAATATTGTAAACAGTTGCGAGCATTGCTCTAAGAGTAAATTATTATTTTGTAGTTGAAAACCAGCGTTAGTAAAACAAATACTGAGATGAGGACCTGGGGTCCTATTACATTATTTCATATTTATCGTCATCGGTTACGTTCTGACATGTGATTGGTTGGCTCATCGCTCGCTCTGTAATTTGATGGTTTCTCATTGGTCAACGTAATCGATAACTATACCGATGAAGTTACGTAATCTAAGGGCTGATTTGATACCCGCAAAGTGGTATACCGATAACTAGCTACTGCATATTTTAGATTGATTTTCTATATTTGTATTATGTAGGATCAATTAATTGTAATGTATATAAGTGTCGCTAAATGGATCAAATAAAGTTTTCCTATTCTTTTTAAAAGCAAATTTTATAATTCTGCCAACTCTGTGAAAAAACGCTGTACACGCCACTAAGTATGTACCTAGGTGTACTTGTAGGTATACAGGGCGTCCCAAAGTTATGGGACATGAAGGGGAAGTACCTTAAATATCGTAGATAGTGAATTTTGCTCAAAGAAGACTTTATGTTATTTTTAAAAGTTAGTAATTCTGCATTCATAGATTTTCTAAAAATTACTTGCTTCGGCTGGGAATCGAACCGACTTAAATGTGAAAAAAAAAACACCCTACTTTTATGATGCCAATCGAAAGAATAGCTAAAAAATAATAACTCTGCCTAAGTAACATAGTATTTTAAAAGAAAGGAACAACATAAAATGATTGAGTCAAATTTCAAGAAAGTTATTTATTGCCGACGACGTTCGAAAAGTAGCGATATTATCATTCCAAAGATAGCATTGATTATTCGTAAATAAGTACCCACTTCATAAAATAGGTACTAACATAGTTTTCCTTATTATAAGTGCACGTGTAGATGAAATGATAAAACTTGTATTTCAATACGTCCTCTGTAAGCTAGACAGAAGGCAAATTAAAAACAAAAATAAATAATTTATAATTTGAAAATGGAACAGTTTATGACAGCGTTTGTTTGAATGCATACTTTTTAAGATATTTTAAAAAGAAGTGATATTTTTAAATGTTGTTCTTAAATTTGAAAATGGAACAGTATGTGCGAGCGTTTGTTTTTCGGATATTGATCTGTTTAGTCTCAATTCACTTACACAAGTGTTATTGTGTTAATTTATTGCGAACATGGCATATCAAGTAAGTTTTGATCTAATGGAAGCATATTTTTTGAACGATAAAGATATCTCTAGAAGTTTGCGGTGGTATGGCGTAAAATATCCTGATAGACAAATACCGTCTCGTAAAGTTTTGAAAAGGCTTGTGAACAATTTGAAAACTCTGGGACGTTTCGATAAACGCCCAAGAGAACCACAGCAAGAAAACCATACGATCAACGACGAAGAACTTGGTATTTTAATTTACTTTTCGGCTTTTCCGAAAGCATCGGTGAGAGAAGGAGAACATGAAATTGGAGTTTCAAAAAGTAAAATACACCGTGTATTAAAAAAACACGGTTTTAAGAGTTATGTTGAAGGACGATTGGTTCAAAAATTACTTCCGGGCGATACAGAAAGGAGAAAAAATTTCTGTCTTGATATCCAGGCACGATTGCTCGAAGATCCAAATTTTTTGGATAATATTATTTGGACAGACGAATCTAACTTTAGCAATAACGGTATGTATAACCGCAACAATAATCGTATTTGGTCTAAAGAAAATCCCCTACGAGTGACTGAAACTAATAACCAAGTGCGTTTTTCACTCAACTGTTGGTGCGGACTTTTAAAAAACCGGGTTTTCTTAATCCATTTTTACCAAGGAACCTTGAACACAGAAAAGTATTTAGGAATACTTCAAATTTTAAGGGATAAGATAAGAAACCATTCCGCGGCGGAGCAAGAAAACTTAATTTTCCAACAAGATGGAGCTCCGGCTCATAATAGTCGGAGAGCAGCAGATTTTCTAAATGAATGTTTTCCTACATGGATTGGTACAAATGGACCGATTAGATGGCCGGCCAGATCCCCGGACCTCACACCATTAGATTTCTTCTTTTGGGGATACGTGAAAGATATGCTATACAAAAAGCGATACGAGAACGTAGGCGAGTTGCAAACAGAATTGTGCCATATCACATCGAGTGTTCACCATAAAATGATTAGAAAATCAACAGGCAGCGGGCTCATTAAAAGATTGGCGATTTGCGTAAGACAAGAGGGATCACATTTTGAGCATTTAATTAATTAATTTACAAAAAAATACCTACTTAATTGACTACGGCAGTTTCATGTATGTTTTTTATTTGATTAAAATGATTAATTTCACGTTGTTCCTTTCTTTTAAAATACTATGTTACTTAGGCAGAGTTATTATTTTTTAGCTATTCTTTCGATTGGCATCATAAAAGTAGGGTGTTTTTTTTTTCACATTTGAGTCGGTTCGATTCCCAGCCGAAGCAAGTAATTTTTAGAAAATCTATGAATGCAGAATTACTAACTTTTAAAAATAACATAAAGTCTTCTTTGAGCAAAATTCACTATCTACGATATTTAAGGTACTTCCCCTTCATGTCCCATAACTTTGGGACGCCCTGTATAGTATTCTCGCAGTGAAAGCAGTAAGCTTAGTAATGGAAGCTGAAATGTAATTGTCATACAACAAACGCTCGTGCGAGACAAATTGCACGCCCGCCGCTCTGCTGACGTCACTCGTGACGTCATGAATTATTTACACGCGCCAAAAACGCCAAACATTGTAAAAACAACAATTCACCTTAATTGTGTTGCTCGTACGAGGCGGAGCTGGCTCTATACGGTCACAACATGCCGACACAAGTTCCACGCACTGTACTCACCGTGTATTCTATTATTTAGAGAATATTTTAAATTATGTCAGTATAGTACGGTCCCATTTTAGGTGCAGTTGGTAAATTATAGTCCGACGTACAATGAAGCAGTCGTGGCGCAATCGCAGTGGTCACTATCGCTATCGTCGTGTGTGTGTCAGTCACTGTCCGGAGGGCGGAGTGTGAGTTTTGTTTCGACTTAACTTTACTACCGCGTTCACGTTTACGTGACGATTTGTATGGAGAAATGTGCAGCGCCTCTAGCGGATAGTTTGCAAAACGATTTTTTTCATAGGGACTTTTTTCGTAAACGCGAACGCGATGGTAAAGTTAAAAACGAGACAAAACTCACACTTCGCACACTGATGTATCTCTGTAATGCGAGGTTTGCGCTTTGAATGCGGTTTTTTTATATTTGACAACCGATTGGTGTAGTGGATGGTGATCCTGTCAGCGAAACCAATGGTTGCGGATTCGAAATTGCGAGGGATAAATGTTTGTATGTTTATCCGTTATCTAGTATACATAGCACAAGCTGTACTAAGTTTGGAACTAAATGATTGGTGTAAGTGTCCGAAATATTTATTATTAGCCTTTTTTTTCAATTAGCCTGAGTTGTCCCACTGCTGGGCAAAAGCCAGTTCATCGCACCATCGCTTGTTAGACCTACCTCTGCCGCGCCTGCTGTCCTATGTGGCTGTCAGTTCTTCGCGCTATGTGTGCTGCCCACTGAAACGTCAACCTGCTAACCCGCTGGGCTACGGCCACTACTCGGATACAAATCCATGTAGCCTAGATTATTTTATTATCTCCCTACTAAGGCGGGGGATACGGAGAGAAAACAAAGGCGTTCAAGATTTAGTATAAAGTATAATATATTTTATGAGTTTTGTTCATCGTGAGTACGAGGCCTAAAAGGTTGGTCAGTCCCTTGTGGTGGTTACGTCCGTTAAAATACTCCCCTGAGTAACGACGGGGCGATGCGCAGGCGGATGACCCGAACTCCAAGTCCGGCCCTGGCGAGAGTACGTCCCTGGCGAGTGTCGACGCAATACAGTGAGGGTAGGCGCTTCCTACCCGCAACGTAGCTCCTGGAATTCAACATTCCGAAGCATTAGGAACCAGTCTTCCTAAATAGGTCCCGTGTATCGCCACCCATCAACCACTACAGGGGGATTTCCTAGTTTGTTGTGGCGGTACACGGAAACCAGAACGAATTTACAATTCTTTTCTACGGTTAACAGAATTTATAAGGAGGCAATAATTATGTTGTTAATTGATTGTAATACTACTACATAGAGGACATTTATAGAATTATACACAATTAAACAATAAGTCAAAGTAGGTATTCTATCATTTTTACTAAGCACTAAATATAACATAGTATTGTTCGCACTTACCCAATAAGAGGGGAATTCACTAAACTGAATTTATCTTAATTTGAAGGTTCTTAAGCAATTATATAGACGAAGTAATGCTTATCTAGCCTTCCAAGTATTATTTAAATTTTTGCTTAAAAAGGGGACGTGCAGGAACGCGGAACAGAGCGCGACCTGTCGATCCCGATGCGTTTCTTTTTTTTTTTTTTTTTTCGTTTCATTCTCTCCTTTAGGAGAAGGCAAAGGGATCTAGCCCATAACAGCCATGTCTTATTTCACTTATTTCTTCAGTTTGTAAGTCAGTCTCAGTCAAAACAAGTAATTCGTCGTATACTTGGCGTATACAGAGTCTAGTCACGGTCAGGTCATTCTTCAGTAAAGTGGCAGAATGCTTTACAAAAGATTTTGGCGGCTTCTTGTGGGAACCCGAAAGCTCCGTTACGCACTTTAATTTACACTTCCCTTCACTTGTACACTATCACTAACGTTTGCTGCACAATATTCTGCCATTATTAAGCTTCAAAAGTTAGAATGCACAAATTATAAGACTTATAAAGAAAAATGCTACTTCACTCGCCGAGTTCCCGCCAAAAAGCCCGATGCGTTTCTTTTTTGAAGTGTCAGTTTTGTCTCGTCACGCTAGGGAGGCGCCAGCGCATAAACGATAATAGTGCTGCGCCAAGATAATGATTCACGTAACGTAGATTATGAAACCAATCGATGCTTTTATTATTTGTTTTAAATATTAGTATTTTAATTGTATTTTATGATTTTATTAGGTTTAAGTTGTAATTAGTTTTTTTTAATAATTAAGTTAGCTTAGCATTATGGTACATTAGAATAAATAATGCTACATCCACCAATCTGCACTGGGCCCGCGTGGTGGTTTTCAATATATCATATAGATTTTTTTTATTTTTTATTGAGAGAATTGTTTTTAATTTCCTGTCATTCATCAAGTTCCACACCGTTAGGGTTGCCAACTTTTTTTTAAAGAATTTAAAGCATATCTGATTCACAGAGGCTAAATATAGAGTACCTACGGATTTATATAGAAGTCGATTAAAAGGCGTTATATTTTTTTTAAGTTGTATTTTATACACTTATTGCGTATGCGTTTTCATTTCATTTCATCGTGATATCCACCTAGGTCAACCCTTTGCGACCCTTCCCACACATTTTATGAATTTGTTCGTTAATTTCCTTTCATTTGTCTTACATTTGTCGTATTACATCCATCGTCCATACTAATATCTTATAAGCGAAAAATCCGTTCAGCTTTCACGCCTAAACTGCTAACTCAATTAGATTAACTACGTCATGAATACTTACTTTAATCGCTCCCTAAAATTTTATAACGTAAATCTCATGGATATAGACATATTCGGTCTGTCCTTATGGGCAAATTTAGAAATGAGGTGCGGAGAAAATTGTTTTAGTAATAAGTTAGATACTATTTGCACATAATTGTATTAATAAGCATCTTACTTTGTATTTGTATTATGTAACATCAAGTAATTTAAGTGCAATAATTAAGTTTTTGTTTTCTATATACTGAGCTCACACAAAAATTAATTGGAATAAGAAACTGTGGAACTCGAGGTCTATTACTATATAATATTAGTTATGTAATGTCGATATATGACTGTTTGTTTCCCAAATAAATAAAAAAAAAAAATAGATTGAAATTTGACAGAGAGGTAGCCTGTAGACATAGGCTACTTTATAACCGACTACCACATAGGAGGAGCGCGATTCCACGATATATTAAAGCTAGCGAAGTCGCGGGCGGAAAGCTACTCGTAGTATACATAAATAGCTGTGCTAGCTACCAATAGCGGTTGGATGGGATTTGTGAACTTTTTTCCTACCATAACCCGTTGTATTTCTTTCCTGACATCCCACATAGGCACATCATACGTGGAGTGAGCTGTAAAGTAATAGGTAACTAAGGAGGGAGGATCCCATCACGATAAAAAGCGGAGATGCGTTTAATGAAATCCAGTAAATCCCCAAAAACTATTAGAATGTAATGAATGACTCTACGAATTGTCAGCCAGATTCTAGACAGATTTATGGTTTAATGAAACGAGTTCTTCTAAGACAGGCAGACAGACTTTGCGTTATATTCTTACACACACGTAATGACACACACGAACACACACACACACGCACGAGCACACACACACACACACACACACACACACACACACACACACACACACACACACACCACACACACACACCACACACACACACACACACACACACACCACACACACACACACACACACACCACACACACACACACATCCTGAAATTGTCAAAACTACCTGGTTAAAACTTTTTAATTTTTCTAGTTAAGATTATTTCTTATCCTTTCCGTTAAACGTAACTGACCCATTGTGCCTTACTTCTGTCATTTTCTCGCTGTCTGACTGTACGTCCGGGAAGTACATCTGGGGTACTGGTGTCCTAAAGCACAGGCTACCGCCTATTTTAGGCATCAGTCTTCACACGTACTCACCTGACTTAAGAAACACTTTTATCCTGTACATTTCTCTAAGCGTGAGTTTGTGAAGAACAAATAAAGAGACATTTTATTATTATTTTTTATTATTATTATTCTGTGGTCGCGAGTCCCGGGCCGTCGGCCGTCAGCTGTTCGATCCCGGGTCCACTTTATTAAGCGTTAAGTCTAATCGCTGACTTTAAGCTTTACTTTGAGTACGGTACGGCGGGTAGGTAGTGAGGTTGTTGGTTAGTGAGAGGCTAAGAAGTTACTATTTTGTAGTGGATTTTGCGACATTTTTTTTGACTGGAACTTTGCTATTAGGCCAATAGACCTTTTACGGCGTCGCCGGGCGGGGGGCCGAGCGCGCGAGCAGCACGCAAAAGGTTTTCCAACCGACGCGTAAGGGTGCCCTCGGGGGCTCGGACGTCGCTTAGGGCGTTGCATGGGAGAGTTATACACATTGTCGAAGAGGAAACGACACAAGAAAATCTTCGACACACAAATTTATATTTTGGAAAGATTGTAAGCATTGTGATATGGTGATCTAATAGCCAAAACGACTGGTGTCGACCGTGTAACGCGTAACTGTCCTCGCCGGCGAGTGTAGTATATCGGAGTCATAATACAATGTTCTTCGCATAACGCAATGAGCGTTGAGCCTCTTCTTAAATCTGCCGTGATCAGACAGTAACTGTGAGTCATACAGTCGGTGTGTACCCATATGCACCGAGACGTCAATGTAGAAGAGGGAAAACTGTCTGCTCATTCGCTCCACCTTTCCTCTTGATTGCCACTTTGCGATTACCTCCATTAGGACTAGGTAGAGCTAGTGCTGCTCGTCTCTCATCCGTCGCACACGTCACAAATTAACAACACTATTGGACATAAAGTTATCACATTGAACGATTTGCTCTAACTGCCGTGCTGGGCATCACTGGTCGATTTCGCCCACGGGCAGAGTCAGGTTGAATCTACTCTACTCTACCGAGACCCACACGGCTCTTTTGTCAAAGCATGCATTAAAGAGAAAGTCTGTAATCCCGTTCAGCGGGGGTGATTAATTTCAAGTTGTTTGACGCGCCGGACAATAGCGGATAATGAATACTGAAAGGGTCGTGATTAAAAATGGGATATCTGTTGACGTCCCGACCCCCCTCACACCCGCAACACCCGAGGGACCAATTAAAAACGCCCTAATGAGCAGAATAATTCATCACCAACCGATTCCATTCCAATCCGTTGATGTTGCAAATACATATTTAAATCCGCCGATTTAACGAGAAAGCGATTGTCAAATTATTACGAATTGTTTCCTAATAATTCTTTTTTGTTCGTATAATTTTATCGGCTGAATATAATTTAGGCGGGGGGTGGGGGGAGTGGAGTGACTAATTTGAAAACGTTCTCTTTTGTTTTGTTGAGACCTTTTTTGGGGGACGACGATTGGGAAACGAGGGAAGATAAATGTTATCTTTTAACTTGTAAGAGTGCTTGTGGAACATCTCCAGTACCTGTGTTTACATTCATTATCTCTGTGCTATGAAGCTTATTCAGGAAATAAGTTGATGTTATATCATTTAAATACATATACGTAATACGTAATTTGAGGTATTTATTGTAATATCTACAATGATTAATAAATTATGTACACAGAGTTTAGCTAAGTTACATTCACCCGTCGCGAGTTTCGAACCGGCAACCGTTGGTTTCGCGGACAGGGTCGGAAGACAGAACAAATTAAAAGGGTTACTGCTTTAGTGCCTTTTAAAATGCAGTCCTAAAAACATGTTTGTAGTGTAATAAAACAAATAAGAAGAACCACGCGCTTGCAAACACTTCACTCTCACACCCACACACACACACGCACACCCACACACACACACGCACACCCATACACACACACGCACACTGATACACACACAAGCACCCCACACACTCCACACATATGCACACACAAATATACCGACTTACCGTCTTATTCATAAAAATTTACAAACGCTTTATAAGCCTGTTTTAGTTGAAATGTTGTAATGAAAGAAAGTGACAACATATACTTTAATTAATACAGACTTATAAAGCGTTTGTAAATTTTTATGAATAAGAGGGTTAAAATATGTAATATATGTGCGTAATTTAAAACTGAAGAACGATTTAATAAAAAAAAATATTATACAAAATAAAATAAACCTAAATTCTAAATTAAGTGGACTAGAACTAGGTTTTAGGTACATGCTATAGTTATTATGGATATGGAGGAGCGTGTCCTTCTGATACATGTGTACTTCACTTAATAGAAGGTCACAAGTACAAGAACTACATTGTACCATTTTGTTAGAGAAACAAAAAATTTAATTTTAAACTAGCTTTCCACCCTTGACTTCGTCCACGTTTAAGATTTCATGAAAACCGATGCAGCAAAAAAATTGGCCTATATGTTAATTCAGGTTCTAATCTAACTACCAACCAAATTTCATCCAAATTCGTCTAGCTGTTTAGGCATGAAGAGGTAACGAACATACATACACACACACACACAAACTTTCGCATTTTAATACTAGCTTTCCGCCGGCAACTTCGTCCGCGTGAAAGATTTTATCAAAACCGGTTCAGCAAAAACATTAGCCTATATGTTAATTCAGGTTCTAATCTAACTACCAACCAAATTTCATCCAAATCCGTCCAGTTTAGACGTAAAGAGCTAATAAACATACACACACACACACACACACACACACACAAACTTTCACATTTATAAATATTAGTTGGGGTAATTTTAATTTAATATAATAAATGGATATTTTAGTTTATTATATGTGTCGTAGGCAGATGGTCAACTTAATGCCTATGTTATTGTAGACGGATCGTTATAAGTACATAAATATCGTCACGAATTTTATCCCAAACGGGGTAGTCAGCTATATCCCAAACGCTTTAGTTCTCTAACCCCTCCATCGGGGAGGTCGTGACTTTGTGTACGTAATCTCTTTTTGCAATAAATAAACCGACAATAAACATCATAAGAAAACAAATAACAACCCGTACTAAAAGGAAACTGTAACTGCGCTAAAATAACCTCTGACATAAGAATATTAGAGCGTACTATTTTAAACTCCAGTACTGAAATTAGATCATAAATGTTACACTATTATGACCCCAACGTAGTATTACCAAGATTTAGAGGCGGCACGTGTCCCGAGTACTAACCGTACACCTCGGAGACTCCGACGGACTAAAATGTCGATTTAGCTAAACTTAGAAGAACACGCAAACGATACTAACCTCATTTTATTTACATATTGTAACGATGATGAGAACTCGTCAGTGAGGGAATCAAGAATTTAATAATATAATAATTTTACATTTTATTTACAAAAATGTTATATTATTTATTACTAGCTTTCCGCCCGCGACTTCGCCTGGGTGCAATAACTTTATCACGGAAATTTGTTTTCCCGCGGGAACTACTCAATTTATCGGGATAATCAGTACGCCAGATGTCCGGGAAGTACCGGTGTACTGGTGTCCTAAAGCACAGGCTACCGCCTACTTTAGGCATCAGTCTTTACACGTACTCACCAGACTTAAGTAACACTGTTATCCTGTACATATCTCTAAGCGTGAGTTTGTGAAGAACAAATAAAAATACATTTTATTATTATTATATTATATTATTGTTATAAAAAATCTCCTATGTTTTAATTCAAGGTATGTTCTACCTATACAGGGTCTAATCGTTAAGTGTGCACAGGCGATTATTCCGTAACTATTATAGATATCAAAAAACTTTAAACTGATATCGAAAGTACTTTACCTAATGAGTAAAATGACATTAATAACTTTTTAAAAATAAAACGAGAAATATCCAAAAAAAATTATATTAAACACTCCCATACATTTTATTTCTTAGTAAGTACAAAATTTTGTACCTATTCAAAGCAAATGTTCGAAGTGACGTCCACGTTGTGCAATACAATGATCCAGCTTACGTAAATACGTACCAGAAGGAACTTCTCTATCTGGGTACTCTCTTCTGTAGGCAATAATGGCTGCCCTAATGTTAACCATATAATCTGATTCCACACACACAACATTTAACCCATAATTAACAAGATTTAGCCAAAGAACTCAGGCGCCATTAGCAAGCACACACAGTTCATATAGTTCCACGACAGGTGTCAATTAGGTATCTACTTATATTCTTTATTATACCAAAAATATTATAATAACAGAGTGCAAACAATAGGTCATGTACCTAACTAATATTATAATAACAGAGTACAAACAATAGGTCATGTACCTAACTAATATTATAATAACAGAGTACAAACAATAGGTCATGTACCTAACTAATATTATAATAACAGAGTACAAACAATAGGTCATGTACCTAACTAATATTATAATAACAGAGTACAAACAATAGGTCATGTACCTAACTAATATTATAATAACAGAGTACAAACAATAGGTCATGTACCTAACTAATGTTATAATAACAGAGTACAAACAATAGGTCATGTACCTTACTAATATTATAATAACAGAGTACAAACAATAGGTCATGTACCTTACTAATATTATAATAACAGAGTACAAACAATAGGTCATGTACCTAACTAATGTTATAATAACAGAGTACAAACAATTGGTCATGTACCTAACTAATATTATAATAACAGAGTACAAACAATAGGTCATGTACCTAACTAATATTATAAATGCGAAGGTTTGGATATTTGTTTGTTTGTTGCTCATTCACGGCGAAACGGATGTACGGATTTGGATGAAATTTAGTATGTAGGTAGAATATACCCTGGATTGAGACTTAGGATATATTTTATCGCGATAAAATGAGTAGTTCCCGCGGGATAAACAAATTTCCGCGATAAAGTTATTCCACGCAGGCGAAGCCGCGGTCGGTAAGCTAGTTAAAATTACTTGTTAAGCTTTTTTTTTGCATAAAAAAATTAATCTTAATTTGTTCAATGACATTTCTTGACATTGTTAATAATTCAGACGAGCAATAATTATTAATTCATATAATGGCTTATAAAAATAATATTTAGATTTTCTAATAAGAACATTATTTTACTGACATTTTATAATTAATTAATATTTTCTCACGTCCCGGTACGTTCTGATCGTCGGTGGCTCAGCGGTTACCACGCGGTCTACCAATTTAATTACTTATGTGCATTTATCCGACTGCTCTTAAACGGTGAAGGAAAACATCCTGAGGAAACCTGCATGCCTGAGGAATTTAAATTCAAAGACAAGTGAAGTCCCCAACCTGCATTGGGCCAGCGTGGTGGACTATGGCCCATACTCCCTCATATACGAGGGAAGGCCTATATCCCTGCAGTGGGATGTTTACGGGCTGATGATAATAATGAATGAATATTTTCTCGAATTACAGACTTTGCATTACGATACGACCGCATCAAGACTGGACACACTGATACACACAGCGCCGTCAAACACTGTGATTTTATGGACTGTATAATGATAGAATAGGGTTCTGAGGGTGGTGAAAATATTTATTCCACTGTTACAGCTGGCCCAAAAGCCAAGAGCAAAAAAACAATCCAGCAAATCGTCAAAAAGACAGCATAAAGGTAAAAAGTATACAATATTATTATAAAAAGGTGCCTATACGGCACATGCTCCCGTTTTTTAAGTAGGCAGGGGAACCACCTTCCTCACAGGCCTCCGAAGTACACCGGCATGAGTCGTTACATCTACAACTCTAGTAATTCCGTCCCTGCCCGGGAACAATGCGGAAATTCTGCCCCTTGGCCATGATCCTCTTGGAAGGTTGCCGTCTGCGATAAAAACGGGAGCATGTGCCGTATAGGCACCTTTTTATAATAATATTGTATACTTTTTACTTTTATGTTTTTTTACCTTTATGCTGTCTTTTTGACGATTTGCTGGATTGTTTTTTGCTCTTGGCTTTTGGGCCAGCTGTAACAGTGGAATAAATATTTTCACCACCCTCAGAACCCTATCCTATCATTATACAGTCCATAAAATCACAAACACATTACACCTTCTCAATCTTAACATCGCTTTATTAAAATGATTACGTATTGCGTCACCGTGGGTCAACGAACCTTACTGATGACGGTAACTTTAACTAAATTTAACTTATAACAAAGCTAAAATTACAGCCTCCGTTAGACATCTCGGCCTCTATTACAGGGCTCAAAGTGTATGGTGCGGAGTTGTGGACACATTACGTCGGCCAGTTTTACTTTGTGCTGCTAAAACAGAAGTCGCCTGCGGCAATATTTCGGCGACAAAAAGCTGGAAGCCCCCAAGGCCCGGGCAAAGTTAACACCTGCACTCTATCCGGGTCAAATTCCCCCTTATACATATTGGAGTAAGGTCTACAGTTTCCGTGGCATCGGTTTGCAGGTCATTAGCTCCGCGAAAGTGATATTGCCTTGGCAATGTATCACGCTGATATATGACATTATGAGGGCAGTTCAAAGGCAAAGCTAAGTGAAAGAACGGTAGTTTTTCCAAAGTAAAACATCTTTGCACAGATTACACTGTAGTTATTTATTGAAATAACATCCACCAGAGATATCAGACCACAGAGTGTTAAGCTTCCTTTTTTGTTCGCGGAAACGCATTCGAAATTTGAAACTTTAGATACCGAATATCAATTGTCGAACCATTGTCGAATTGGTTGGTGGTAGGGCATTTTAAATGTCCGCCTGGCTAGCTACCACCATCTTATCTAAATCTGCCGCCAAGCAGCAGTGTTAATAGCATTGTTGTGTTCCGGTTGTCAGAGATAAGATAGCCAGTCGCCGAAATGTGTTGGGGTTTCCGGGTCAGTACGCTTCCACCTTCGACCTCATCTTCACTTAACATCAGGTGTGATTGAGGTCAAGTACGAACCCGTCGTGCATTAAAAAAAAACCATTTCGAATGCGGGCGCGGGAAAATTAATTTAAAGTCTCCAGAAAATAGAGTGATTTGTATTTGGAATCGAATCGAAAACAGTCACAGCGCTTGTTTGTCATTATCTTGACAGGCGTGTTAAAATATAGCCAGCAATGTTACTATATTGCCGTAAAAAAAAAATTTCTTCATTAAAAAACAAGCTTTTAATCTCTATCAGGAGTCTAATCTATCTAATATTATAAATGCGAAAGTTTGGATGTTTGTTTGTTTGTGTGTTGCTCAATCACGGGGAAACGGATGAACGGATTTGGATGAAATTTGGTATCTAGGTAGAATATAACCTAGATTGACACATATGATACTTTTATGATTTGTTATTAGAGCAATAAAAATAAAAATATCCATGGACATATACAGACAGCGCCATCTAGTTCCACACTAAACAACTAGGCTTGTGTTGTGGATACCAAATGGTTGATACACTACACAAATACATTTTTTTTTTGTAAATAAATACATATAATAAATGAAAAACATCCATAACTCGGGTACACATGTTCGTATTCATCATACAAACATATGCCCCTAGCGGGATTCGAACCTTTTGGTATAGCAGCAGAGATTCTAACCACTACACCAAATAGTTCGTCATAAAACGCATTTGTATTTAAGCCAAGTCAGTAGTCTACAAGGTGACTGGGAAACACGACTGCAATGGTTAAGAGAATAAGAATAAGAATCGTTTATTTGACCCATTTAGCGACGCACATATTATTATAACATGAAATGTGAAAATATAAGTACACCGTGAAGTTAGGGCCGAGTGAGATAAGAGTAGTATGTACACAAAACAATGTCATGTAATAGGATAGGTACCTACTCCTATCTCATAATGCAGTTTACAAAGTGCAGTACAAAGTACAAAGTACAATCCCGATAAAGTGAGTAGTTTCCGCGGGATATATAAATTAAACCTATCCGCGATAAAGCTATTACGCAGGCGAAGCCGCACGCGCAAAACTTGTAAGATACATTATTCTATATATATCCATTACTATTAACCGTTGAGTAGATCCCTCTTGGGGAGACAATCCTGGCAGTAGCATCACCTCATGTCTATTATATAAATGTATTGTCATCAGAACTGAACGGGTATGCAAAATTAAGAGAGACTCATCAATTAAGCCGAGCCGTTCGCGCAATTTATCAATTGAGACCTGCAGTGTCACTTAGAGACAGATTTAAAGAGTATAATATTCTAACCTTTTCGTCACAGTACATTTTTGAAAATCTAATATATGTCAAAAAAAATATAGCATCATTTAGGAAAAATAGTGATAAACATGATGTCAATACAAGAAATAAAGATAAACTTGCAGGTCACATAAGTCGCCTCCACAAAGTCAGTAATTCATTCAAAGGGTTATGTATACGCTTTTTCAATAAAGTTCCTGTTGATATACAAAATCTTCCTTTCAATAAATTTAAAGATACTATAAAACAGAAACTTATTAAGAAAGCATATTATAAAATATCAGATTATTTAGATGATAAACAATCATGGACATAACCAGCCCGTTCGCATAACCAGGCTATTTCACAATTAATAATGAAAATATTATAATATAAAATAATAATTTTGTAATATAAAAACCTTTTTTTAAAAAGAGCGACCTCTCGAGTTTCTTGCTTGTTCTTCTCAGGGGAAAATTGCCTTTTGAACAAGCAGTAGCTTTAAAAATGTAAAATCTGACTATTTTAAGTGTACCCTGTGTACCTACAAAATAAAGCATTTTTTGATTTTGATTTTAAGAGCTGAATATAAAATTGTTATCAATTTCAAGTGCTAAAATGACATGTGTATCTTATTTTGACTAAGGCTTACATGGTAGGTTATAAAGGGTAAGTTGTGAATAATTGAATTGAAGATTTCAGCTTCTTAGTATACAGTGGTTCTTATTTGACTTGATAATTTGGAACGAACATAGTTCCATATTACATACATACATAAAAAGCAAGTTAAATAAGCGCTTGTAAAAAATCATGAACAACATAGCCTCACGTATATTTTGACAAAACGTAACCAACGCTGGCTGGCACATGTAAAATCAGGTCGAATTTAAATTGTAGATGATATTTATTTTAACCGAACGTAATAATTGTAAAACATCATAAGTAAATTGGACAAAGGACAAAGTAAATGCCAGTTGTGAGCGATGACGACTCAGTGAACCACCAACCGAATGTTTACCCAATATAATTTTACGATAGCGCCGTCAACCTCGACCTGAACCACCGATGTCTCTATATTTCTCGGTATTATTTGAATAAGTTGAAAGAAGAGATTTATTCGGTACAATTCCCGACGTGCGGTCGACAGCCCTCCGCTAAAATACAGAGTGTTGTTTGCATTTTTATTGAATTATACCGGATGAGTTTTTTACCGCAAGGAAATAATAGGAAAAAGGAAAGAAAATAAACAAACAAAATATTTTTTATTGTACAACAGTACGAAGCATACAAAAAAATAAGAAAAAGGGGATAGTACAATTTGGCGGCCTTATCATTAAAAGCGATCTCTTCCAGGCAGCCTTTGGGTTAAGAAGCATTATGCACATGACGTGTAGGTAGCGTGCACGGTAAACTAATTTTAATAAAATAAATAAATCGCCTAGATAATTTAATACGTTAATTGAATACATACAAACATACATACATAATATATATATATATATATATAATATATACCCATATTTGAATTATACTAATTAAATATAATAGTACGTAACTAAGCACACAGTAATTAATGCGAGTATGAAACGAAAAGAGGATAGATAGAGGAGCTAGAGGGCTAGATACAACTCCTTCACTTGTGCCTTGAATACATTCAGTGACTGAGCACGTCTAACAGAACAGAACAGACTGAATTCTTCATTAAATATTTACCCTATGAATTACATAGCATGTAAAAAGACAGTACAAAACTGGTTGAAAAATAAGACGTACGAAGATACAGAAAACTTACTAGAAGTAGTTAGCTAATCTTAAAATTTTATTTTTAGAAAATGCTTGTATAATAGAAGTAACCATAGATTCTAACGTCCCAGCTCCTATAACCAAGTGCTTTGTATAATTATTTATTTGTGCGATTTGAAAACAACCTCTTCGTATTTATGTTTGTATTAGCTCAAACTCGATGTCTAAGATACAGGTAAAACACTTACCTAGTTTAGGCATCACTGACTGACAGACATCATTACTTCGATATTTTCTTAACTATTTAATTTTAACACTTTATTGCATACATAAAAAAAAAGATACTTGGCTATTAATAAATAAGTTATACAAAAGGTGAGGTTTTCCCTAAAAGAGATATTTTCCAGCAAACCCGACATAGGACAATAACAATAGTGAAGGGAAAAATAGAGTACACACTATCTAATCTAACTTATATTATAAATGCGAAAGTTTCAATGTTTGTTTGTTCCTTAATCACGTCGAAACGGATGAACGGATTTGGATGACATATATGTAGAATATACCCTGGATTGAGACATGGGAAACTTCAAACTTCAATATTTTTTTTTATTTTCAACGTAAGATACATGATATCATTTGTTGAATGTCAATTTAAATCTACTGGAAATAAAAAATAGTAATAAGAAAATAAATGTTATATAATGCTAAGTAAATAAACCTACAAATATAAATAAATATATAAATAAACAATGGTTATTGACAGGACCTAAGATAGTGGTTTTTCAAACGGGATTTGTAGATAGGCAACGACTGGCTGCCGAGCATATTATTGGGCAGTGAGTATCTACAGTCTGACTGCATGAACAGTGAACGAGTAGCTGTGAAATCAGTGGGATGAGGAACTTTGTTAATTGAATAACTATAAATTGAAAATTTATAAAACGCCCGAGAAAACAACTATTATATCATGGCTAAGAACCTGTCCTTTCACTAAGTTAGTCTTATCAAAAAACCACACTCAAGTACGACCACGCACTACTGAGATACGGCTGGTCAAAGACTGGGCACACACAGATGCAAACGCCCATATGCACACGCACACACAAAACGCCGTAGAACACATAACATCCGTCGTTTTTCGTCGGAGGATAATAAAGAACCATCAACGTGTGTCAGATTACCGCCAGATTTTTTTCCTCGCTGCCAGTAGAGCTCCGCCGCATCCATCTCAGGAGTCAGTGAAGCGAAGCCGCGGCCAAGGAGGATGCCTCTCAAATATTTACATAGGATGCCGAGAAAACGTTATACCGGCATCACCCGTCCGCTCGCGACGAGGGCGCGCCGCGGAGAGCAAACATGTTTTATTTTCAGTGAATATACTGCCACTGGCTGGTGAAGGGAGACGACCCTGTGGATTGTGGCGATAATTTTAACATACCGGCTACGTGAAACTGAGGTTTCTTTTTTTATGAACAACGGGTGAGTAATTGAACACAATCACGGTGGAAGTAAGATGTAACCAGCTTCTTTGTGGGACTGGCTATCTTATCTCAGACAGTCGGAACAAAACAATTCTATCAATATTGCTGTTTGACGACAGAATCATATAAGATAGTGTTAGAATATGAAATGTGACATTTCGTACCGCTTCGATATCGTTTGAGTTTGCGTTTTGTTAATTTTTTTAGTGGATTAGGCCCCCTGCGGTGATTTAGATTTCTTACCACTTACCAAACCGAGTACTAAACATGTCTGGGATTCGAACTCACGACCTCGGTTTTGTAAACTTCACCTTGTTCATGTTGAACCACGGGGGCGGTTAATGGATCGCGGATCGATTAGCGAATTTAAACAATGACTGGAGCCGTCTATCCTTGGATGGGTGCCCACTAGTATCCATCCTTCCATGCTTCGGATAGTCGGTCCCGTTTGTTTTCAATTGAAAGCAGTCGTTAATTCAAGCCGGTGTCCTACAGGAGCGGCTTAAAAACACTGACTCAGGTAGCCATAAGTCTGACACAAATCCAGCAAACTGCACTGCCACTGCATACCCTGTCCTATTGAGAACAAGCACTTCCCAAACAGTAATAAAAAAATTTCATGTTTTTTTTTAGGTAACAAGACCCATTTTGTTAGTACTTAAAAACTACCAGGGACTTAGTACACTGAAGGAGGTGCGCGATTATTGTATAGTCTCCGCTATCGCCTTATTGATGCATAACAGAACTGAAGCTGTCTACCTCCGCATGTGCGAACATGGCCGAGGCATTGCAAAAGCGTGGTAGCACACAACAGCGCCCTAAGGGCGTTATTATATTGGATATTATATTACATTGGTAGGGCATTATAATGCATCTAAATGATGATGTAATACGTAATGTTAATGAATTAATAAGGTAGTGGACTGTATATCATAGTTAGGGGTTGCTTTGAGGAGAGGTATGGAAAATGGAACGGCTTACTTGAGTTGTTGCAGGCCGGCCGGCGGTTATCCACCAGCTTCCAATTGTTGGTTGAACTTGAAACGAATATTGTAGGGCGCCCTATCGCACACAGTTCACATATAGTATTAGCACAAGGTTTTTATGGTATTTTAATAAACTTATTGCTGCACAACTTAATATTTGAGTGATAAAAACGGAGCACACACACGTTCGCTAGTCGTCTTGCCGGAGAGCCGGGGGTGGAGAGGGGGAGGGGAATGAAAACAGGATACACAGTAGGACGGAAGGATGGAATGACAACAAAAGCGGGAAATTGAAATTTGCCTTATTGATGACTTTACTTAACACGTAATGTTGAATATAAATGTGCACACGTGAAAAAAATTCACAAGTAAGTCCCGTGCAGTCTTCATGAGCTCGTTGAGTCACGTGCATAAGTAAACAATGCGAGATGCATATACAGTTAAGTGTATTACAAATTAACACGTTGACCACAGGATTCGAAGGTCGCGGGTTCGATCCTCAGCGGGATGCATGTTTATTACTCGGTTTGGCTAGTCGTAGGGCATTTTAAATGTCTGCTAGCTGTCACCGTCTTATCTAAATCTGCCGGCATACAACACTGCTTAAAGCATTGTTATGTTCCGGTTGTCAGAGATATAATAGCCAGTCCGGGTCAGTACGCTTCCACCTTCGACCTCATCTTCACTTAACATCAGGTGTGATTGAGGTCAAGAGCTAACCCGTTTTTCGTAAAACGTCAATGTTGCTGAAATTATGCCAAGTGTAGTATATCCCCGGCAGTCCAACACGTATGTGACGTCACAGGCTAGCCGTAACGACAAAGGGACAGTACCCACGTCACTCGGGCGAGCCCTGAATTGGAGCCCCGTTGTGGAGTGACAGGTGACGGCTATTACACGTCAAAAAGACAGGTTTTGACTTACGCCGGCGGGTGAGACAGGAGTATAGCGTTCGAGTTTCATTTCGATAATAAATACAATAAATCAGTGATCCTATTTAAACTGGTCTAGGATTGTTGTAGTTTTGACATGGAAAAATGCGTCAATTCTTTTCTTGTACACCAATCGTACTTGATTTAAGTGAAGCTGATGTTGAAGGTGGATCCTCTCCACATGTCGAAACCAACTCAGCATACCTTTTTCAATCTTTGTCACTACTTTAACAAATACTTTTTATTTTTATTATACACTAGCTTAATAACTTTTTCGCGGAAATTTATTTATCCCGCGGGAACTACTCAATTTATCGGGATACAAAATATCCCATGTTTTAATTCAGGGTATGTTCTCATCCTAATCCTTTCATACGTTTCGCTCTGACAAACAAACAAATATCCAAACTTTCGCATTTGTAATATATTATATTATATAATAATATAGTAATATAATAATATTAGATTAGATTTTATTTATTTATTGCCAGTTATTGTACTTTCGATGTCGAATGTACGTCCTGACAAAGAGCAAAGTATTGGAGAAACATTATAGATGTCGAAGGCATCAATTAATAACAAATTGTATCAATCAGTCTGAGACAAGTAACGAACCACTCTGTTAAAACTTCATTTGACTTTAATTGACTTCAAAAACGTTACTGTTATATTTGTTGAAGCAAATGGCAAACTTAAAGTTGGTTACATTGAAATTACTTTCATTTTATAGACATCATTAATAAAAAATAAAAAAACATTCTCTCAAACTCAAAGTGTCTGCGAGATGTGGGCGGCTTGCAAAGGTAGATAATTCAATTCACCTGTTGTGGTCATTGAACGTTTTGTGTCTTACGAATTTTTAGCAAGTACAAATGCTTGGATTGGCTCTGATATTCGTAAATAAGGAAGTGCGCAGGATAAGTTCTCAAAAAAAAAAGTCCGTTCGTACTATTTACATGAACCATTCCGAGCCACATTTTCATCCTCTCTATCCTATAACTATTTGACATATATTATTCAGGTTACGTGATGCCTAGGTATCATAACAAAATATTCCAATTTTCTAAACTGTAGCATTAATATTTCAACTTTTATGTAAGTCTAATTACAATTGAATGAGATGTTGGCCTCTTTTTATCCGACTACCCAAGGAAGGCGGGAAGAGGATTTATATGTTAGCTCCTGCAGCTTAAAAGGCTTGACCGATTTCGAAGTGCATGGTGTCATTAGATTCGTCTTGATCCCTGGAGTGTCATGGGATACATTTTACCATCCAACATGGCACCCGCGAAATACAAAATAAGCTGTTTTTTGGTATTTATGTTTTTGGTGGGATGACTACATACATTAAAATGATAATAAAAAGCAGCAGGATAGCAGGAAAAAGACCTTTTTTTATGCACAGTGGGTTGGTATTTGACCTCAATCAACCTGATGTTAAGCGAAGATGAGGTCGAAGGTGGAAGCGTACTGACCCGGACACCCCAACACATTTGGGGGGCTGGCTATCTTATCTCTGACAACCGGAACACAACAATGCTATTAACATTGCTGCTTGGCGGCAGATTTAGATAAGATGGTGGTAGCTAGCCAGGCGGACATTTAATATGCTCTACCACCAACCAAACCGAGTACTAAATATGTACCCCGCTGGGGATTGAACCCGCGACCTCCGAAACGTAAACCCAATGTTGTTTGCATTGAGCAACGGAGGCGGTTATAGGAAGTTAAACCACAAAAATTAGATAAAGGGAGAATTAGATAAAGGCAGCCGGTTTCATCTCGAACGAAAGGGGAGTCCAAGCTATCCTTGAAAAAACTAAACATTTTAGACGATATTTTTGTTCGTAAAGAGCTCCCCGCGTTATTAAAGTTGCGCCAGCAGCGGCTCATTAAACATTTGTACGAGCGGATGCTAATCTCTTCCATACAACTTCCTCGGAAGGTCACGGGCTAATTAACCTAGTTACCTAGCACACTAGTTGGGACTCTTTGTGACTCAGTACCTACATAACTGGTTCCTTTGAAATAGAGTTAAATGATAATTTCGGCGCGGTTTATGCAATTTTTGTTCATATCTCTTGCAGTTTGTGCTGTGAATTCTGTAATGGCAGAGTTTAGCACTGGAAAATGCGATTGTGTATTTAATTGTGCGGTTAAAAAAAAATATAATCTTAAATATATCCTTATCCTGAATTTTTGTGAAAAATCCTGATTTTTTGTATAAGGATAAAGTACCCAGCAGTAATAGAATAAAAATGATGTCTAACCATTTTGTAGCTTGCTTTAGATATAGATATAGTGTAGGTTTTTATGTTTTTTTAAGTATATGAGATATTATCTGTAAGGAAGAGCATACCTACAGTTGTTATTGATGGTAATGATTACTTTCTGCTTTACGTGCGCAAGTTCTGTCTCATTTGTACCTACTGTGGCGGCTCGATACAAAAAGATGGGTCACTTTAATTTTAAGAAAATATATGACATATGAAACACCACTTGTCAAGGAAAACGCAAAATTTTCGATAACATCGAAAGCCGACGGTTATGTATTCAATTAATAAGTAATTTGCATTCAAACATAATATTTGGAATGTTAAATTTCGTTCGAAATTATGTTGCAGCTTCAGTTATGATTGAAAATTATTATATGCAGTCGTCCCCCCCCCCCTCCCCCGCTCTCCCGGCGACCGCCAGCAGCTCCAAACAATATTCGCTGGAACCACAAGCGATAGATAAAACATGATTACTTGGTAATTCGCTCACCCGCCGCGTATCGCTCGAATTGTCCAACTTTCCTCATAAAATGGCGTAGTCATTGAAATTGGTACGTATCGCAATCAAAACCTTTAGCACATTCATCTGAAGTTGTGGAGTGTACGATGTAAATGTGATGATGATTATGACTTTTACTCAACACCGGATAAAACGAACTACATAAATTAAATATTTAGAAGTTATGAGAGACTATGGGATTGGCCTATGGGACTATGGGAAAGAGCGTCGGTGTCTCAACGGTTAAGACGCGGTCTCCCAATTTGGGAGGTCCGGGTTCAATTACATCGAACATCGATACAGAAATGCACACATGACCGAGGGTGAGCCCATCGCCGTTTTAAACGTGCAAAACTATAGATGTTTGTGGACAGTCCCTTAGTCGCCTTGTACAAAACCCACGGGAAGAGACGGGTTGGTTCTATTCTATTTGAGTGCCGAAACCACACAGCACTATTTTATTTATTTTTTATTGTTTATTCTATTTATTCATACAGAATCACCAGGATAATCAGAAAATATTCATATAGGTACATACAGTGGAAACACACAAACAGACATAGCCTTCAAATTACAGCACCCAGCCATGCGTCGGTGGTTAATATCCCATCAGAAATGAATGGCAGTCGCAAGAAATAAATAAAAGGTATACTGCGGTAACCACTAAAGCGCAATTTATAAGATTTACAGCTCAAGTATAACACTTTAGTTCGATTTAAAACCGTAGCATCACGTGATTAGAATCACCTGTATTTCGCTTGACTTGCAGTTGACTGTACTCGCTGCTGAACGGAAGGAAGAGGTTTCGAAATGTTTTGGGACTTTGAACGCATTCCATTAATTCGACAAGCCATTAGCACGAAATTCCGCCTTTAGAAATATAAGCATGTGAGATTTAATAAAAGCTATTCGATAGTGGTCTTTATTGCGAGTTGCTAACGCTCACACACTCTGTGAAATACATCGCTTCTTCGGGTCACGGCTCGGGTCGCTTCCTTGTATAATGCCCTGCTGCATGCGGATTGAATTTCTTCCCTTCCTGTGCATTTGACTTTTCAAGCACATTTAGCAGTATCTCCCAAAATATCCGAACCATTTAGCTAGTACATCGTGTAACTATAGTGTAATTAACTGTTTTGCGATTGGGTTTACTGCATGGTGATGTTCATTTCAGACGACCGATTGGTGTAGTGGATAGTGACCCTGTCAGCGAAACCAACGGTTGCGGGTTCGAATCCCGCGAGGGGTAAATGTTTGTATGATGAGATACGAACATTTATTCCCGAGTCATGGATGTTTTTATAAATATTTATGTATGTTTATCCGTTATCTAGTATCCATAGTACAGGCTTTGCTTAGTTTGGGACTAAATGATTGGTGTAAGTGTCCAGTGCACCCAGTAATCACATGTTGGATTAATGGAAATCTTAATTTGCCAAACGAGGGCGCCACTGGCCCCATACCCAAGGGTACCCACTCAATGTGTGGTCAACTGCTCGTAATTCGAAGACACTTGATCTGAATCCAATTCCATTGTTGGCGAGTTCCCGCTGACCCGGCGCTAACTGAGGGCGACGCGCACACGCGCTTGTTAAAACTTTCCGCCGACGAAGTAACTGCCAAAAACTTGGAGCGGCATGAGGGTACATCGGCTTCAATCTATCCTTGTTAGCAAGTTGTTAACACTTTGATGATTAGACATCAACAATCTGTAATAAATCTGAACTAAACGTGAGACGTATACTTACAAAAGATTTTTATGACTGCGTGGAGGGTGACACGTAAGTGAACCATTGTTATTGTGGCTGAGTGTACCTACTATTGGTATTTATTTAATATTTTTTCTTCTTTTTTTTTCTTCATCTTAACTTTCCTAATTTACATGTGGGAACTTGTAATTGGCATTTTCATATACAATGGTCATATGACATCTTATGTATTAGCTGTAAGTTCTCCTAAAACCAAATAAATAAATAAATAAACAAAAATCGCCAACATTTATATCACTTCATATCTCTCCCAAGTTGGCTCCATGCTCTCGTGGCTTGGTCGCATTCGCTGTTCTTTTTGGATAAGAGAAAACTGGGCGTCCACTAACGGCATTTTCATACAAGTGTTTCCCCATGTTCACAGGACACTTTAAACATTCAGTCCCGGTTGGTTACAATTGAAAGCAATCATTAAACCAAATTGGTGGCCTACAGAGGCGCCAGCTTGAAAACACTGACTCGAGTCACTTGTCTGACACAAACCAACCAATCCGCGCCATCCACACCCTTCAAGTGATAGGAAGCTACGAGAGTTCGATCCCCAACGGGGTACATGTTCAAGTACTCGGTTTGGTTGGTGGTAGGGCATTTTAAATGTCCGCCTGGCTAGCTACCACCATCTTATCTAAATCTGCCGCCAAGCAGCAACGTTAAATAGCATTGTTGTGTTTCGGTTGTCAGAGATAAGATAGCCAGTCCCCCAAATGTATTAGGGTTTCCGGGTCAGTACGCTTCCACCTTCGACCTCATCTTCACTTAACATCAGGTGTGATTGAGGTCAAGTACCAACCTGTTGTGCGTAAAGAAAAAAAAAGAGAAGCTGTGCTGTGTCGGTGATCGTAGATAATTCGGAGCCGCGTACTATTTATTGTTTTATTCGTATTGATATCACAGCTATTCAACATTCGTGCGTAGTGGTAATATTGCTAAGATAACTGTACCCGACTAGAGGATGCACTGCATGATATAATATTAATATGGTAATGTTGAACAGGTGACGTTTACAGTGACAGGTAATTTACAAGACTATAAAAAGTTAAAAATCATGCTAAAAATGTGTATGTGTGCGCGCGTGCTTATGCGTGTGTACACATTCATTAAATAAATAAATTCGAATTAAGAATTCGGATGCTTTCATCATCAATAGCCTTACACATCCCCGCTGATACGTCACCTCTCACCGGCATAGCACACGGGCCCAATACTGATTGGCGGATTTGACCTGACAGTCAGTATTTTCAAGCCGCTCCTGTAGGCAACCGACTTGCCTTAACGACTGCTTTCCATTGAAAACTACCGGGACCGACTATTTAATTATTTTCGGATGCTTTATATAGGGAGAAACAATACTTAATCAGAGGACGAGGTCATTTTGTATAGTATTTCACCTTTAAAAAATTATTTTGTACAGGTATATAAAGGTTTTACTGTCAGCTCACAACACGTGAAATTAACTTATTTTGTCCGTAATGTGTGCGATATCTAATACTTGTATGTCGGTAACACACTACATAGTGAGCCCAGCCGAGCCTAGAGATCTTCATTACTATTTGTTGTTACCTATCTAATTAAAATTGTACCACAAGGTCAGGCGGATCCCTTAAAATTAGCTTGTCTAATTACAACTGCGTAAGCGGGCACCGAAATTAAATTCGCTAACTTAGATTTATACTTACCAAAGTTGGGGAATTACTCTTTTGTTGTAGCAAATTGTGTAAAATTACTCCCGGTAGTGCAAGTAGCATTATATTCCGCTCGTTGTCTGCGGACGCGTATACCTTTTATTTGATAATTTCCTTATCTTCCATCTACGCTAAAATGTCATCATAACTTTTTATTGGTATCATTATCATATCAGACACAGGACGTCCACTGCTGGACATTGGCCTCCCCCGTAAATTTTATTCAGCGACCGGTTGGAATGGGCCCGTATTCAGCGACTCCCTACGACCTTCATTAGGTCATCCGTTGACTTTGCTGACTTGTTTGTTGTTGTCCAATCCAGAGCTTCAACTTCATATAATGATGTATAATTATTTTAAAATTATATGAAATCCA
This sequence comes from Oegoconia quadripuncta, assembly GCA_949316235.1. Lineage (NCBI taxonomy): Eukaryota > Metazoa > Arthropoda > Insecta > Lepidoptera > Autostichidae > Oegoconia > Oegoconia quadripuncta. Next base: position 38,411,688 of record OX438746.1, read on the forward strand.
TTATTGCCTAGTTTATTTTTTATTATATGAACAGTATTAAGCATTAGTTTGATTATAAATCTTGTAGAGACACTTGTCTAAAGACATTGATTTTAGAAATAATCTCGTTACCGCTGGTGGCTAATTAAATATTTTTATATTCGTTTAGTCGAATCACAAATTGTAACCACCCTTAACTTTCTTGTTCAGTTTTCTAGAGGCCACTCTAGGGAGTCAGCCTTATTAAGGATAATTTATGGTAATTAAGTTAAAAATGTTACATTTTCAAGTGTTAACCTACGGATAGGCCATGAAATAAACGGTTTATCATTTGAACCTTTGATTTTGTTTCTGTTTAATTTGAAATTAAAAAAATGCGGGAGTAAATTGGAAGTCATTGGGTGTTCTAGTTGAGTGATGTGGTTATTAATCTGCATGATGGAAAGAACAAATAAGGTCGGATATGACGAAATCGAAAGGCGTGGAGAGAAAGGAGGGAGGCCTTTGTCCAGAAATGGGACAGTATGGGCGCATCATAGATAATATAATCTTGTTTAGCTACATTTTAAATATTGTTCATATTCTATATAAGTTCATGTGTTATGGTGGCAGGGTGTGTAGGTGCTCGTTAAACAATTTCTCACTTTAGCTTCTTTTAACGAACTAGCAAATAAGGTAATATACCTAGAAGATTCTGTCTTATATCACACGTAGATTTTGGAAAATGTTGAGAACGAAATACGTTATGAAGAGGTATGAAACGCATGTTACTAAGAGAGTGATTTGGTTGGAAAGGAAGAGGAAGACCACGGAAAAAATTAAGGGATTGTGTGAGAAAAAGGACGTGAATGATGAGGTAACGGCTGATAGAGGAGATTGGAAGAAAAAGATGTGCTGCGCCGACTACAAATAAATTAGGACTTGGGGAAGAAGATGATGATTCTGTGAAAGATAAACAGATCATGAACGTCGCAATGCGAGATTTTAGAGCCCTCATTAGGTACAGTCGACTGCACGTGAAGTGTAACAATGCCAGTGTAAGGTTGAACTGTACTTACGTCCGGGCTCCAAATAACACTCGATGCATTATAAATCACTTTCAGTTCGGTGCAATAATCTGCTACTTTAAATTTAAAGTTAATGTTCACTTTGATATGTTGTGTGGTATGTTACTTTTACAATACAAAGTTAATATTTACATTTCCACGGAGGAGTATTTCATCGTTCATTGAACAATGGATTTACACTTACGGTATTTCGTATATTTGACGAACACGTTCACAAAATGTAAAACATCCGAATTCGTTTTCACGATGTAGAATACTGGAAAATATTTATTTATCAGTATCAATACTTATTTTGCTTTTGGATGTTTGATCATGTGCAATCGTGTGTGTGAACATACAAAGGTATCTCGTTTTTTTTTTTAATCTTTATTTAATTTAGGGACTTGAGTCCTTCTAGACATGACAGTCCCATCGTACCCTGACCAAGATTCACTGATGACAAGATACAAACATATTATATAATAATCTGGCCGCTATTGATCCAGGTTTACCCAAAATTGATTGAGCCAAACCTACAGCGTATTGACTCAGCTTTAATTGTCTCATCAGTGTGTGTGGAAAAATTTGTTAAAACATGTTTGAAACTAACAACCATACTCATTTCACTTCCGACGGCTATTGGTCTAGAAGCGTTGTCAAATGCCAACGTGTTGGCAGGTAATGCAGACGCTAAATCACTTTGCAACAAATACTTTTAGATTAGCATAACCATATCAATGTACGTATTATACTTACTTAATTTTCTGTATTTCTTTATTCTTTCTTTATTTCTTTCTTCTTTTCAGTAGAAAATGACTCATATGAAATCAACGGTTGCGAGATAGACTCCTCCTGGAGGTAAACTTCAAACTTCAAGTATTTATTTCAACGTAAGATACATGATATCATTTGTTGAATGTCAGTTTAAATCTATTGGTAATAAAAATAGGGCTTAAGCATTTTTCGGTCAGTCAGTATGTCCAAGCTACCACCGCTTCGGAAAGGGAAATCATCTGTGAGAAAAGAAGCGACGCAAGAAACCCACAGGATCATTTTTCTTTTCTTTTTGTTTTGTGTGATGTTTATATGATGACTTTTTTTATTATTATTTAAGTAATGAACATTCATTTTTGATCATAGAAGTTTCTATACCGGGGCGAAAAGCTAGTTCCGTTATACTTTCGGAGGAATTACATTATTGCAGACTTCTTCAGAATGCAAAGTAGCCTATGTCCTCCTTCAAATCGTCGACTTTGCTAAATTCCAATACGATCCATATGTTTACTTGTGAGAAGATTACAGACAGACATGCAGATAGACAGAGTTACTTTCACATTAATAATATTAGTGTTAGTGGATGGATATCCGTCATTATCCCTAGTATACAAGGTGGAAACGATAACCGATCACACTCTATAATTTCTAAACTATATAAGATATTGTAAAACTTTTTAATGAAATTGAAAGTACGTCAATAGCTTAATAAACTGACATTAATAACTATCTGAGAAAGAAAACGAGATATGTTCAAAATGTCGAATTTGACAACTCCATACATTTACTATGGCGGGCACTCATCTAGATATTATTATTATGCAATTGTTAATTACGATATAAGTACGTATTGTACCGCCAAAATTTGACTGAGTTTCAGGATATTTCAATTTCAAAAGGTTTTGTTTTGTCTTATAATGGCATATTAAAATCTTATCTTTCGATACCATAGTAAATGCATGGGAGTGGGAAAAATCGATAATGTGTACATATCCTGTTATTTTTTTAGATAGTTATTAATATAAATTTATTAAGTCATTTACATCAATAATACGTGTTGCGACGTGCACAAATGGGTTAGCACTCAGGGTATGCTGCGTCGGATCACAGCGCTGGTTTTCAGTGCTGCTGGATTAAATAATTGATATTAATTTTTTTAGTTACTCAGGTTAATATCAGCCTAATTAGTCCAATAGTGAAATATGTTAATATCAAAATGATTATTTAAAGTTCTCCCAAGGCTGCCACCCGAACTCGTCGGTATTTCCCAAATATTTACATATCGTGAGGCAAGCGGGAGCTAACGTAGTCCATCGCAGTTCTTGCATGTTTAAAGTGACAGATCTGATAATTTAATTTCGCCGGCGATGAATAATAAACTGTAATGCCAGATGAATATGTTCCGAGTCGCGCCCGGCTGTGCGCTTGGCTCTTGTTTAACACTGCATAAATCAGCGCTCTGTTATTTTGTTTATCTTAATAATACAGAAGTGGCTGCCTTTCTACTAGATAAGTAAAGCAATGTCTGGCGCGGTCAGTCCTTGGATGGACCATTAGTGGTATTTTCATATGAGTATTTCTGTGGCTCGGAGGGTACGTTAAGTACCTAGCCGATCGTAGTTGTTTTGCTGTTATTTTCCAAAGAACGCAATTAATCGCTGTGTAGGTTACCATATTGACTCGTGTAAGTAGTGTATAGTGAGTCTCTCGTCATCCTCATATTTATATATGTTTACCTTGGATTATCATAAATGAGTTGGCAATATTTTTTTTTTTTTTTTTTTTTTTAAATATTAAAAATGAGAAAGTATATATTGGGTCTTTACCTATGAAATAGGAGTTTTTTTTCTTCGTTAATCATATGTACCAATTCCTGCGATTTTCAAAGCTATATCCAAATTTGATTTTTATTTGGAAAATGGAATATTATTTTTCACATGAAATATTTTTTAATTTCTGCGCTAAATATGATAAAAAAAATTGAACAGAGCTCTTTTCATGTGCTTCCCATAATCATTTCTTAGATTCGCTGATAATTTTATAAAGCGGTTACTTTTAAAAATTAACGCTACCTATACTTAACTTAATGTTATCCGATAGCTAAATTTGGATTTACCGTCCCAAAAAAACAAATCAAAAATGTTTGTAGGAGAAAACAGTCTTAATGAAATTCTTCATACAAAATGCCAATTTCATAGGTAATACAACAACAACAGATACAAGAACACGAACAATATAGGTAAATAATGATAATAATTTGCTGTAGTGCACCAAGCAAGACTTATCTTAACAATGAGCAGTACCCATTGAGTGCACTGAAAAAGCTGTAACTCGGCATAATACTGCAGTACAAAAAGGGACAGCACAGCGCTGATAATTCTGCCAGTACTGCTTGCAGAAAAACGTATTATTATTATGGTTTTATTGGAGTTTTAAGTGAAGGCAATCGACGGTCTACAGGAACAGCTTGAAAATCTTGTCAGGTGGCAATTATTCTGACACGAATCCGCCGCACCGCACTGGCCCACGTGGAAAATTCATACATATATAATTACGCAAACTCACCTCAGAACTAAGCTTGCTCCTTGTTCCAATAACATCCCTTGTTCTAGTATACTGCCGAGGTTAGTACCTTGTGCCTTTACCTTAGAAGATGCAGTCTGTTGCTCAAGTATGCAGATGCATCTGTTGGAATTCTATTCAAAATCTCGCAAAGTTTTGCAGAGCAGAGGTGAGATCATTGTCAGTTCTACAATTGTATGTATCTTGTGCTAGTACTGACATCAAACAGTAAAAAACATATTTGGCAAAATCTGAAAGTTTAATTCAGATGAAAACAATCCCATAATGGCAGTACGTAGTCCTGTTACAAAGTTATTTAAATTTAAAACTACATTTAAGACGTTAACGCTGGGAATTCAAAGCGAAAGCAATATCGCAAAGAATGCTTCATCATAAGCTATATTCATAAAGCAACGAGCTTCGCACTGGCTTCGGTCTCAGGGTCACAGGGTAAGTAAATCCAGCGGATAAATCCGACACATCAAGCATTCCATTCATAATAGCACATACCTTTATGTTACTAGGTACACACGACCGTACGACGACTGTAACATTTTAAATATAAGCAGGTCTCGAGGTAACACTTCCGGTATAGTAGGTATTTCTTCGTGATAAAGAAGATAAGCATTACAGCATAATCGGAAATTACTTAAATTTATAATATAACATTGAGATGAATGGGTAGACTCAGCAGTGTTGTTAGTTTTCTTCCCCCAGCAGTGTAGCTGCTGCACCAAAGGACGAAAAGACGCATCAGTCAGCCCCCAAATCTGGCTCCGGCAGACTTACTTTATTACGGCGATCCTTTTGCTGCCTTTGTATGCGTCATGTCATCGTCTGCAAATTTTTTAAACTATGATCAAGAAGGCCGGGTGCTCTATAACCATGAAGTTCGGATGACCCACGCTCACTTCTGTTATTTCGTCAATAGTTCTCGGCAGCCGACCGAAGGGTGTGTGAGGCCATTCTCGTGGTGCATTGAGACAGAGGACCCGTCAGTACCTCCGCTTCAAAAGCTTAAATTCGCTTAAAAAGTACAGTTGGATGTCTCTTGCACGCTTTATAAAACACTGGGGCTCGGCCCGTAAACTCCTAAGAAAAACATGTCCTAATTATGGCTGGTATAATATTATGGTCCCCTGTAACTTTACATTTTAAATAATAAGACACGTGGCTATAATGAATAATGTGCGTGTGTAAATGGATTAAGTAAAATTGTCTTATTCCATTAAAACAGCAGTTGATGTGAGGCATATTAGCAGTATTTTCGTGTTGTTGTATTCCATAATAGTCTAGTTAAATAACATTGCCTAGCTAATTGGGAATACTGAGCAATATCAGTCTGTGCCTAACGGTGAATATTCAAGCTGGTTGTACATTCCGGGTGTTTTATGCAGTCCTCTCGGTAAAGGGGGGCTGAAAGGGGAGGGAGGGGGGTAGTTGTCTCTGCGTTTTTACTCAAAGCAACCACGAACTTAGTACTTCCAACAATCAGTCACTGCTACCTTTCTTATAATTTCGCACACAATAGCTTTTATCCTCTACTCTTAAGTGGTAGGAGCCTTTCTTTTATTTTCAATAATAGATGTTGAATTACTAAATAACAGTCACCTTCAGTGGTGTTATTGTATCACTTTTGTTCCTCGTTCACAGAAGATATGAACGAGATGTGGATGTGAGAATGGATCGGTATGTACCAGACTTAAAATTTTTTGTGGAGAAACGAGAAGTTTTTATTACACGGGGAGCCGCAGTCTTACAATTTCATAAAGGCATCTTATCTGGGGTAAACTTCGTTAGCGCGATATAGGATTAGTGCACTGATTGGTCGGCTTAGTTTGCTTAGACGCTTCAACAAAGTTTTTTAAAATAGATAAGTGGCAATGTGTTTTCAAAATTCCTTCCTAATCCTTCCTTTAATGTATCCTTCAATGTGTCCAATAAACGCCATTTCATCTCCTCTGCTGTAATCTAGTGTATTATATAATCCCAAATATCACATGCGAAAGTTTGAATGTCTGTTACTGAATGAGTTTGAACCCCCGATGCAAAAAGAGGGGTGTTCTAAGTTTCACCGCTAATTGTGTGTGGGGGTGGGGGTGGGGGGGAGGGTAATGTGCGCGCGCGCACGCGTGTGTTTGTGTCTGTCTGTGGCACCGTAGCTCTTAAAAGGATGAACCGATTTGGATGCGGTTGAAAGCAGGTAGCGGTGGTTCTGAGACATGTTTTTTTCAAAATAGGTTCAATCGCTTGTTTTCTCGGGGGTTTTCTACATTTTCAATTTATAGTTATTTATGATGGAGTGGAGACTCGTTGGCTACAGCGTCACCGGTGGAAAGTGACGACGATAGACGATAGGAGATGATCCCAGTAAATTGGATGAACCCTGATTGAAGCGGATTTCAATTCAGGGAGTACCTTAATCCCGAAATTTCATATAAAATCCGTAGGACAATAAGCTGATTCCACGTAGACGGAGCCGCGGGTGGAAGGCTAGTCGTGTATAACGTTTAAGGCTCCACCTGCGCTAATACCTAGTTAGTTTAGACGCTAGTTTAGAGAGAACACTACGAGTATAAATTGAAAATTCAGAAACTAAATCAGATCAAATCAACTGCATTAAAAGCTAAATGTCTCGAAATGGGTTAACTGATTCGAAACTTGAAACTTAAACATGGCTAAGAATCTATAAAATTTTAGTAAACCCTCGAAAGATCATGTCGTCGTAAAGAAAGTATCATCGAAATACAACAAAAAAACTGTGTTAAAAGCTAAAAATCTGCGAAATGGCTTAACCGATATTCATCAAACGTAGCTAAGAACCTCTACTACCCTCTACCCTCTAAAAACAATTTGGTAACCACACCCAAATCGGACCACGCATTACTGAGATACATCCGGCGGACAAACACACACACACACCCCTGAACACATACACCCTCTCGCAAACTCACACATATAACACCCGTCGTTTTTCGTTCATAAATTTTCACACTATTTCAATAAAAGCCGCAGCAATACAGTTACAAATAGAATATATGTAACTTTGGTATTCCCTTTAGTTCAAAACAAAAAAACGACAAAAACTGGTCACAATAACTCAGATTTATGGTATTTTACGGAGGCCCAGCCTTAACGAGGAACAACACCGAATACAACAAAGTTACCGAGCGCTGCCGACTTCAACGAGTTTCGGCTAAACCCGTAACTTTGCCGCCACAAAACTCAATTCGGCCGTTTTATAAAGTTCGCGCTCACGAAATAATAGTCGAAATGGAGGGCGTGCATCTGGAGCTGGTGTGTTCTTTATATAGCCACTGCTGTACATCCTCTCGTAAGGTTTCTTCTGGAGCATTTGTCCAGTGATGGTCTAATGAGGTGCAACCTTGCCTACGACACAAACAGTTGCGCGTTCAAATCCTGCTAGGAATAAATAAATAAATATCTTTGCACATATACACAGCGCTTCTAGTTCCACACTAAGCAACTATGCTTGTATTATGGATACCAGATGGTTGATAACTATACAAATACATTTTTGTTTTTCTGTAAAAAAATACACATAAATAAAAAAATATCCATAACTCGGGAACACATGTCTGTATTCATTATACAAACATAAATGACCCTGGTGGGATTCAAACCCGCCACCTTTTGGTATAGCAGTCAGAGTTTTTAACCACTACACCAAGTCGTTTGTTTATACCTATAAATCTTTACAATACAAAAAATCTTTATTAGTAGGTACAGTCGACGACACAACAGACTTTTACAGGCACTGACGCTTGATGTCATCATGTCTTTGGGCGATTGTACAATGACGTGATTACTTACATGTAATCAGTAGATAAAATCACTGATACTAATTGCAGGGTAACAGCTTAAATTTACGAGTCTTATTAAAAGAAAAACCAGAAAATTGAGACTATATAAACGCAAATATAATATTTATAAATACTTAATATATAATTTTTGTGCGACAATTACGAATATTTATTATTCCTGTGACACGAATGTTTACATAAATATTTATATATGTTTATTCGTTGTCCTGGATCCATAGTTTGCTATGGATTTACTCTTTACTCATTTAAGAGCTAGAAAATTGGTATCAGTGTCCAAAATATTTTGTACTAGCTTTCCGTACGCGGCTTCGCCTGCGTAGAACTTTGTCGCTGATATGTTTAATTGTTTATGCCGCGGAAATTACGCACTTTATCCGGATAAAATATCCTATGTTTTAATCCAGGGTATGTTCTACTTATATAGCAATTTGATCCACATCCAACAAATAAAATTTTGCATTTATAATACTAGTTAGATTTATTTCAAACCATAGATGCCACGATGTGCCAACTTACCGCGGCTGGCAGATAAACAATATTGTTGTGCATAGATTTTTTGCCGCAACATGAATAATTAACACGACCTTTACCCGACGATGTTACAGAACAGGAAAAAGGGACTAGATTTTTATTTATTTCTGGGAAAAACAGCTAATAGATTATGTTTGTAACATAAATACAACACACAAGTCAAAACAGTTTCCAATAATTAGTGATGATATAATATCGAGGCATGCTTGCGCACAAGTCAAGGCATTTTGTTTTAAATTGACTTTGGACACTTCGCTTAGATAGCGTTTACTGGAACTCAGTTCTAATAAACTAGTCTTCCGGGTGGTTACTCGAGCAGAGAGCTGCCCATTTGTATGCTTATTGGTAGATCATAGAGTTCTTTACTTACACGAAAACATGACTTATTGTATCACCTAATCATAAGTAATTGATTGACTTGTAATATGTCATTATATTTAGAACGAATTATGAAACATTCTGAAACGAGTGTTCACTTATTTCCATATTATAGTTCTTTTATTTTGAAAATATGGGCTTTTGTTTAAAATACTCGTATTTATCCCACCCGTTTCGTCAAAGGAGTGGAAATTGACGAATTCCACTAATACAAAGACTACGCGTGTCATCCATCAAGATAGGTCCACGCGTTTGGGCTGTACGATGATCACTTGGTTAAGTAGCCAGGACACTGGCATTTATTAATATTGATAAGCATTAAATTACTAGTAAGCCTGTTTCATTGTATTACCTTTCAAACAACAAAAAACACAATCAATTTGGATTATTTATGTGTATAAATTTTATTTTTATTCTTCTTCTTTAATAATAAAAAAGTCATTTAAATAATGTATGCCAAGGAATAACAGTAGGTACAATGTATGCCAAGGAACGAAATCACGAAACACAGTATACTTACTTATAACACGGAGTTACCGAAGGGAACCACTACGTGATCGCATGTAAAAAAACATGTTTTATTATGATGGACTGGATACGAGCGTTACACCACAATATCTCTTATTGGAAAGTGGTGAGGTGCATGGCTAAAACTTAAACACGGGATCGCCATAAATGCCAACTCATTTTGCTGTTAAAGATCCCAACATAGTATTGTTTAGTGAAAACAGACGTCAGAGTGGGGTTCCATACCTTAGCAGTTCGCATTTTGTCTTATAAATGAAGAGTCAAAACGTTTATTGTGAATGTATGACGACAATATTTATGTGAAAACCTTCGCGTCTCGTAGACATCCCTAATGGTTCCAGGTGAAAAGGTTTTGAGAACAACGCTGTTTCGCTCTTTATGAGCCAATGAAGACCACTAAGCCTCGACTCCACAGCAAGAAGTAGAAGATAAGCCTAGGCTCAGGTTTACGTGCGTGATTTATGCCCGACATAATTCAACACCAACGCAGTTTTATAGCTGGCAGTGCTTGAGGGAAAATAGGTTCTCCAAGAGCAGGCTATGACCTATATATTGCGATATTAGTATCGAAGAGCTTGTGAAGCGTACGTCGGTCATAATCTATGGGTTCCGTCATTGTTGTTTAAATAATTTAAATTTCTTGTTTTCGTATTTATTTATCCCGGAACAGTTCATCACCAGGCAATATATTTAGTTGTACATTTTTATAAAAAAATATATTGTAAACAAAAGACGATCTATCTCTCTCGTACCTACTTGTTTTTACTTTCGGTATTTTATTACTCGATATATGGTTTGACATAAGTAAAGGAGTAAGTAAGAGTCTGCACATCATCACTAGTAAATTCATCATTCAGAGACCATTTCAATTTGGCGGTTTGTTTACATAGTTAGCAAGTTCCATAGAATCTTAGTTTAAACTGAAATGAAATGAAATGAAAATCATTTATTCATGTAGGCAATACAATATCTACTTATGAACGTCATTTGTTTTTTAAACTACCACTAGCTCGGAACGCGACCACTACTGAGAAGAGCTAGCGAGAAACTCAGAGGGGTTGTCTCTTTTCAATCAATCATTTACAATCAAGAAAGGTTACAACAATTTTATATATCGTGTAGAGGAGCCGTTTAATCCCATGGATTACTTTCATTAATGTAGTCTGAAATTGTGTAATATCCCTTTTTACATAATTTTTGTTTTATAATAAGTTTAAATTTATTAAGCGAAAGATTCTGTATTCCCATGGGAACCTTGTTGTAGAAGCGCACACATTGACCTCTAAATGACTTACTAACTTTACTAAGTCTACTAAAAGGTACAGCTAATTGATATTTGCTCCTTGTATTGACATTATGTCGGTCACAATGTTTCTCGAATGAATATATATTTCTCTTAACATATACAAGATTTTCATATATACACGAAAATGTTAAACTTATTTTGTCAGCTTCGAAATAGGCTTCCTTTGACGCAATTCACTTTTGCCAGCGTATAATCAATGCGTGGAAATTTTTTAAAGGCACTTTCCAGTATTTCTGTTAGCTCTTTGAGTGGATTTTGTATTTTTATATTATACTTTAATGGACTTAAAACCACTACCACGAAGTCGTCATTCAATCTGAGGAAAAAAAATATTTATTTATTTTATTGAGCATGCATAACAAGTTACAGTATAAAAGGCCGAATAGGTATACATAGAACTTATAAAACTAGACTGTAACTCTGGGTATGTATGCACAGAATGAAATATTAATATCATGCTAGCAGTGTAACAATCAATTTTTTTTATGCACCACGTGTTAGCACTTGACCTCAATCACACCTGATGTTAAATGAAGATGAGGCCGAAGGTGGTAGCGTACTGATCCGGAAACCCTATTTTATTTGGGGGACTGGCTATCATATCTCTGTCAACCGGAACACAACAATGCTATTAACATTGCTGTTTGGCGGCAGATTTAAATAAGATGGTGGTAGCTCGCCAGGCAGACATTTAAAATGCCCTACCACCAACCAAACCGAGTAATAAATATGTACCCCGCTGGGGATCGAACCCGCGACCTCCGAATCGTAAACCCAATGTTGTTTGCATTGAGCCACGGAGGTGGTTAAAAATCAATGTAACAGACATTCATTAAAATCTCATCGGACTGGCCGAAGTGGCGCTTAGTCGATCGCATTCCTTAATTTTTTTGGGTAAACTTTATACTCCCATTGACCTTGGTATTTTCACTCCACATGTTATATATCCTTGCTTGTTTCTATTTCATCATCATCATATCCTCTCCTCCACAGACTTCCAGAGCGACCTGTTGGAAGCGGCCTGCATCCAGCAATTTCCCGCGGCCTTCATCAGTTCGTCTGTCCACCTCGTGAGTGGACGTCCTACGCTGCGCTTGCCGGTGCGTGGTCTCCACTCGAAGGCCTCACACATGTTTCTATTGCAATTACATTAATCTACTTGGTGATAAAGTCAATCATGCATGAGGCTTTATTCACTCTAATATACCTCTTAATTAGTTTCGGAGCTAGGTCTTCTAGTTGACTTCAAATGTATCCACAATTATAATCATTGAAATTAACTTAAAATACGTTGTGAACTTCGGTAATGAACAAATAATGCAAAATAACCTACAATGGTACCACCACAACAGAAATAAATTTTTATGTGACCGATAATTAGTTGATGTTACGTATACGACCGCTTACCTACATTTATATCACCGCTTAATCGGACTTGGTTCAATTTATCTCCTGAACAGATACATACAATACCTACCATTTTTTCCATTAACACGGAACCTTGAATATGTAACGCGTAATGAAAAGGTGTTACTTTTTGTGTTGCCTGGTATAACCTGCTGTGATGGAAATGAAATCCGGGTAACTCTAAAATAAATAATAGAGTGTAACATATTATTTCCAAAAATCTCTAAACGAGTAAAATCTTATAAGTTCTGGGAGCGTCGGTGGCCTAATTTGGGAGGTCCGGCTTCGATTCCCGGGCAGGCCATGTACCAATTAGTTTTTAAATTTAATTTGATTACTTAGGTGCATTTATCGGACAGCTCTTGAACGGTGAAGGAAAATATCGTGAGGAAACCTGCATGCCTGAGAACTAAAAATTCAAAAGCATGTGAAGAAATTCAAAAGAGGAGGAAAATTCAAATCAAATCAAAAATGCTTTATTTTGTAGGTACACAGGGTACACTTAAAATGGTCATATTTTACATTTTTAAAGCTACTGCTTGTTCAAAAGGCAATTTTCCCCTGAGAAGAACAAGCAAGACTCTCGAGAGGTCGCTCTTTTAAAAAAAAAGGTTTTTATATTACAAAATTATTAATTATTATTTTATATTATAATATTTCATTATTAATTGTGAAACAGCCTGGTTATGCGAACGGGCTGGTTATGTACATGAATGTTTATCATCTAAATAATCTGATATTTTATAATATGCTTTCTTAATAAGTTTCTGTTTTATAGTACCTTCAAGGCATGTGAAGTCCCCAACCCGCATTGGGTCAGCGTGGAGGACTGTGGCCCGTACTCCCTCATTATACGAGGGAAGGCCTATATCCCTGCAGTGGTGAGTTTACGGGCTGGTGATGATGATGATGAACCTATAAGTTCCTATTGGTCCACTCGGTCAGTAATGCCGCTGTAAAACAGTGAAGTTATTCACGTGATCGATGACGAGACGAGATGGAAATGTGGCTGTCATTACCGCGGTAGGGGTAAGAATCGGAATTCGGACATCCCGTCGTCACGCAAACGTTGTCCTTACAAATACCTAAATAAATTTCTTGATTTGTACCAAAAAGTTTTTACTGACAATTCAATTCAGTGCTTAGATTTAATTAATAATATCTAAATATGATCTAAAGCCGATGATGAAATAGGACATAACTTACCCAGCATCTCGGTTTTTCGCTGTTTAAAATATGAATACAAACAACCAACTACACAGCAGTTACCATAGGGCACATAGTCGTGCACACCACAATTTGACAACTCGTGAAATTAGGTACTTAAACAGAGACGATGATGGACGGTAGAGACGTCCAAGAAGTCGAATCCTCTCGTACTATCACAATGCTTCTTCGCACATTCGACCAAGTCAATTTTGTCTTCTGAATAGGAAGAGCTCCATCCTCTATCCAGCACATAGTCTGGACGATTTGATGAGAGGTTTCACATTCACATTCCCATAAGAGCCTGTAATTACTTTCAACGAACACATGGAATAGAACAATACAGATGGTCGTCATGATATAACTATAAATTGAAAATTGAGAAAACTCCCGAGAGACTGCCAATGATTATGTCATTCAAATAAAGAAACCAACTGTTTTAAAAACACTTCGAAACGGCTTAACTGATCAGTGTGACCATATATGGCAGTTTCCTGCCATTTTGGCAGGATTGGCCTCTTATCAATCTCTTATCTCTGGCATGATCGGTTGACGTATTATAAAAACTTGCAGTTTTTGGCAGTATTGGGGTATTGAAAATACAAAATGTCGAAAATGGCAACCTTGAAGTTACTTTGTGAGCTGTACTTCTCGTGATAAGTTTTTAGGATTCCATTAACAATTTGTTTTTAAAGTAGATAACCATGAAACAAGTATTTACAAACACGAGTTGATTGATATTTCAATAGGTCATGGGGGTCATATATTTGTTTCGAATTAGATTTAATGAGATATTTCGTGGGCGATAGTTACGATGATGAAGCCAAAATATGAACGAGGGTATAGAGTCGAGTGGGAGCAAGATCCTTTACATTCAGTGTGGATCTCCAAAGCAAAATATGATCCAGACGTGGCCTTTTGTAAAACCTCTAACTTCAAACTTCAAACTGGCATCCCGACTCATGTGTATTTTAGTTTTCTTGACTTAATACAGTGGTAAATAAAGTTGACAGTATTTAGACATTTCTAATTATATACTATATGGCAGGATTTGGCAGGTTTTTAACCAAAGTAAGGCAGGATCTGTAGTTTAAAGATGGTCACACTGTAACTGATTTCCATCAGAGATAGCTACGAACTACCTCCTACTCCAGCTTTCGAAAACAAACCATTTCCATATCGGAGTCGGAGCGTCGGAGATTAAAAAATGGTTTGAACAAATGAAAATGTATTTATAATCGAACGGAGAATATTTTGATCAATCAATACATATTATTTTACTTAGGAACTATTTCATTTGTGAGTTCTGCAAAACTTTCATTGTGGCGCACGTAATCACAGTGTTTAATTGATCTAAGCTATGAAGTATTCTCTCTGCTCTCGACAGCCGCCGGAGAACGAGCGGCAAAGGAAATCCGATGTCGACGGAATGAACAATTTCTTTTTAACTTGAACAAAGAAATGTTTTTTCACATGTAAATCCTAACTATAAAGCGATCACGTCTGTGCGCGGCTCTTATTGGATTCTCGCAACGTTTCGCATTGTTGCTTCCCCCCTTGTCCCTCAGCCTGCTACCCCCCGCTCCGCGGAGTAATCTAATTCGCGCATAAAACAAAAATATTCACACACAAAGCGTATTACTTTTGTTTACTTATTCGTTATATTCGGACCCGACTCTCCATTTTTCGTGAGAAATAACACCGAAAATAGAAACGACACACATAAGTCATGTTGAATTTATTACAGTCAGGTACGGTGACCTTGGAGAGCAAATAGGCCTTTCGCAGGATTGTATCGTCATAATTCCGCAACAGGGGGTTTCTTTCAAGAAAACTTCTTTCTTTCAGTAGTCTATGGAACAATAAAATTTGTCATACAATAATGTAATTAGTCACAGTTGTTATAATATTACATGATATTTGTGAATCTACATATATACGACACGCGCACTCGGGGTAACAGCCTAAACCAGACATATCAAGTTCTAATTCCTTACAATACAAGAACCTCATCGTGGTGGACTCTCGGATCGCCTTCGATTCTCTGTTATTCCAGGGTCCCGAAGTGTGTGTGAGAGCAAGCAGATTGCCCCCTCCCCCTGTTGCGGCACCCCGCATGTCTGTCCCCTGATCCGGGATAAGCCGCTCCTCAATGTCGAATGTTTGCATAGGTAACACGAGATCGGGGAATGTTTGTTTTATAAAACTCTGTACAAATTACAATGAGTGCCGAACCGCGTACCGAAATTCTGAGGGAACGAAGGAGCCATTACACGTAATTCATACATTTTTCATGATCTCTTTGCTTATTCAATTTAGAAATAATTGCAACTTTAGACAGCTCATCGATCCACCGTCATATTTAGTTTGAAAGGACTATAATCAATCATTCGATGTCTTCTTATGAGAAGATTCGAAACACGCAGTATTTAAAAGTGATTATTATTATTTATTATTGATTCAGTATTTATTTATTTATTCATGTTATTCTCTTGACTACAAGTTCTGTAAACAACATCTGTATGTGTTACATACTTATCCCAAATGGCGTTTGGGTGTTCCAAACATTTGAAGTTTAATGCTTGGAATCACCTTCGAAATAATATACAGAAATTTACACGTAACATCGCCGTTAAAACATGCGTATCTATGTGGATGTTTTTGGTGGAAAGTCCCTTAGTCGCCTTTTATGGCACCCACGGCAAGAGACGGGTTAATTCTATTCTTTTTACGTGTCGACACTACACGCTACTACATTTTATAAATTATTACCCTCTTATCTAGTTTTCCCATTGCACATTATTTGTTCACGACCGTATCGCCACTCCAGTACCCTCGCCAGATCAACATTCTGTCTAAATACTTAGATAGTAAAATGACGGAAGTTTCTTACGAGATAGTAAAGTAGTTTTTACGAGAAAAGAGACGTTATTTGCCGCAGCTGAGAGGCAAAGTGGTGTACAAGGCGGTTTACAAGTTAAGATGCTTTAACTAGCGGCCAGCTCCGCGCCGAGCAGCCTCTTAGGGTTGCTTACTAAGTACTTCATCAACGCGAGCTACACTCAAGACACACCTTATAGATCGAACTAAGTTTTCTAATCACAAGTTCGATATCTTACGGCGAAGGGTCGATGTTAGTTCTCAGTTGATTAAGTTTTAAGTTTCTTAACTACTAAATAATAATACTTTGGAAACTGTTAACAGCCTTACGTGCACGATTCGGGCCATAATCCTGCATGTGTCAGATTAACGACCATCTCACAGGTATTTCTAAATTTTTTTGTAAGTCACCTAATAACTGCATTCAATTGAAAACTACCGGGAGTGACCATTTTGTGCCCTCCGAAGCACCAGCGGTCATCCGTTTCGTGGAAACTACTAGTTTGCTGCACTGCCTTTCTGCCTGCATGGAGGGCACGCCACTGGTTTCAGGGTCCTTCTTCCATTTATCTCCTTTTTAGTATGTTTCCTTATGTCATGTATTATTTTTTTTTATATAGAAAAAAGAATATTAAACGGTATATTCTGTAATATTTTGGCAACCCTACATGTTCGTGCGTGATGCCGGACGGACGCAGATGACTTGAACTGCTCCAAGTTTTTAGTGCACTTTATTCTTGATGATAACTGATAGCGGCCGAAACTTTGGTTAGTCCACGCCATTCGGCAACTTTGCCCGCACTCTGAGCGCTTGCACTCACGACTGCTTACCCTTATATGCACGAATCCATCTTCTAATTAATCCCCTCGCTCGAGTGGAAATTTGTAGCTACAGAAATCATGTAAGTATTTTGATTGAAATGTAAATTTGTCTTTGGCGTAGCGTTAATTTATAGAGACACTAATTAAGTCGCTGTTCGTGTTAACTTTAATATGATATTAGTAACAGTTCCTGGGTCTGTGCTTGTCTCGCTTCACGGTTTGGAATAATGAATAGATGCAAAGATATTTGCCAGAGGATGCGGTTGCCTTGGCTTGGTGTCGTCGATGAATTAAATGACTTAATTGCTTCCATCAGTTATTCCATAGATATGAACCTGCCTCCCAGCGGTGTGTAAACCACTATAATGAGGTAGCGCGACGTAATACCGATATCATAGGCTCAAAATTTTTACCTGGCTGCAAACTGTCTATGTAAGTTTTATTATCCCATAGTATTTAAAAGTTTAAAAGAGCAACCCTTAAGTTTCTTGCTCGTTCTTCTCTGGGGAGTCTGCTTTGTGAATGAGCAGTAAATTTAAATGTAATATTAATAGTGACATTTTCAAGTGATAGTTTTTTCCTAATGAAATAAAATATTTTGATTTGATTTGATTTATTGAAACGGTTGAATGAGTTTTAATTATGGAAGTATTTTGGTCATAATTCAGGTGACGTCATAAGATATGGCTGCGTGAAAGTGACGAAAAAAAATTATTCAGAACAACAATATGGATGAGTATCGTTGCAAGTATTGATGAAGGGTTTAAAATTTCAATACATTTATTATGTAACGTATTCAATAATAATAAAAAATTATATAAACTTATTTGGTTGGTGGCAGGGCATATTAAATGTCCGCCTGGCTAGCTACCACCATCTTATCTAAATCTGCCGCCAAACAGCAATGTTGATAGCACAATGCTATGTATGTGTTCCGGTTGTCAGAGATAAGATAGCCAGTCCCCCAAATAAGATGGGGTTTCCGGGTCAGAAGGCTACCACTTTCGGCCTAATCTTCACTTAACATCAGGTATGATTGAGGTCAAGTGCCAACCCGTTGCGGATAAAAAAAAAAGTTTAAATTACAAGGTCTAAACGTAGCTTTTTCTTGTGTGATCGAAGCTTGTCTGCTAAAATGAGTTAGCAATAGTTTGTTTACGACGCGTCATAGTTAGTCATAGCACGATGCCAATTCGAGTTATACCAATCGTAGTTCTGTAAAATGGCCGTCTTGTCTGGACTGTCATTTTAGAGAACCTCGATTGTTGGTTCACCATATTCTATAATACTAATAACACGCATGTTTAACTTATATATACCTACGAAATATTACATGTCTAAACGTAACTCTACCTATCTATTGTATACTGGATGAGTTTTTTTACCGTAAGGAAAAAAATAGGGCATATTAGGTAAGTGAAATAGAAGTTATTAGCACAGGTAGTTTATTTTTTTTTCATAACCATCCTGCTTTTTCTTGCTTGCATGAAGCTTTGTCATTTGACGGTTGCATTTTTAATCTATTCCACATAATGATTAAATAAAAACTTGAAGAAATATGAATTCCAAATAAATCATATTTATGTAATTAAGTCAATTAATATGATATTATTATTATATTTATGCATGCACCCTACCTGTTTTTCTACCTACAAATGTCCCGTAGCTGTGGGTCGTCTGGAAGAGATCGCTTTTAGTGATAAGACCGCCTAATTGTGTTCTATTGTTATCATCAAAATTATTGCAAATTATTTTGCGCAATAAAGAGTATTTGTATTGTATTGTAATGACGAAAAAGCTTGTTTTTAAAATTATCTTTCAAGTAGAATTTAATATGCAGAGCGAGATGGTCATTCTAAGCTCTTTAAATAAGAAAAAAAATGTATTAATACTTTTATTGTTAATAGAATATCCCGGGAATACGTCTCTCATATAGGTAGTAGAACGAGGCTATTAACACAAACATACTCGGGCAGTGATAGTCGTTCGCCAGCGAGTGCCATCGGCGAGCGATTTCCTCATAATTTCCGCACTCGATTACCCTCCCTCCCCCCGCGCCCGCACGCCGCACCCGCCACATGCCGTTAGTAGTCGTCGCCGATCGTACATTGGTTGGTGTTACCACGAATGAAAATGTCTTATTACTTTAAACAGTCGACTCAGTTGGGAGCGAGTTAGGTCATAAAGCTTCGTAGCCAAGGAACAAGAGTGGTCTCGTGTCGTGGAAAAAAATAAAGCCAAGTTTTCTAAGTCAATAGAAACAATTTGAATATTTTTTACGGACGACCGGTTGGTGTAGCGGATAGTGACCCTGTCAGCGAAACCAACGGTTGCGGGTTCGAATCGGTAAATATTTTTATATAAATATTTTATCTAGTATCCTACTAAACTACTAAACTACGTATAAATATATAAAAAAAAATCGGCAGCAAAATTAGAATTTTTTATCATAAATGTATCTTGTGACACTTACTGATGACCTAGACAAATCTAACGATTTCTTGAACTTCAAAATCGGTCGAGCCGTTTAGGCTAAAGGAGGTAACACGGAAATCTACATACATACACCGGAAAAACATTACCTTCCTTCCAGGGGCAGTCGAGTAAAAACTACACACGTGAACGGCTTTACTAGTACCCACTGTCGGGAGTTTGTTACCCATATACACTAAATTACACAATTGTAATTAATAAAAGAAGCAGTAGAATTTGTGTAAAAATAATATATTGTACTCTATGCGTATATTATTTTGTATAGTCGTCCATCCGAAAGACATCTCCTGCTGGACAAAGGCCTCCCCCAATGATCTCCACAACGATCGCTGCGTTGCCCGCGATCTTTACCAAATCGTAGGTCCACCTCGTGGGGGGCCTGCCCACGCCACGTCTTCCAGTGCGTGGTCGCCACTGGATAACCTTTCCGCCCCAACGGCCGTCGGTCCTACGAGCAATGTGCCCCGCCCACTGCCACTTAAGTTTGGCAATTCTTCGGGCTATATCGGTCACCTTGGTTCTCCTGCGGATCTCCGCATTTCTGATTCGATCCCGTAGGGAGACTCCGAGCACTCCATTGTCTTTTGGATGATCTTGAGCCTTTTTATGAGGCTAATAGTGAGCGACTGTGTAGCGTGCCGCTACGGCTTCTTCGAACCTCCCCTGCCTGGTTGCCATCATGTCCCTGTTCGGGCGCCATTTGTAGCGTGTATTTTTAACATTCACAAAGAACATTTTTTTTCTTATTTTTCCGCACGCTACAACTGCCAGCGCTTATAATCGTCGTCCATTGACTACATGCAAAATCTAACTACTCTTTGTGTGTTTGCTACTAATACTAAAACCATTCCTTTATAATTCACGATGTAATTTTTCTTTGACTCTTCTTCTTCAGTCAATCGAGACATCGGTCTCTTCTAATGCGCATCACAAGTAAATATTACAATATTAAAATTTCTACAATAGCTGACAACTATGTAAATTCCTTAGTCCGCAAACTGCGACGTTCCCTCCGGGTGCAGCCACAGCGACAAGTACACACCCAGCCATAAAATATGAACGCTTCGAACGTGAAAAATATGCTCCATATATCGGCCCCTATGATCGCGAATATGAGAGCTTTGATGTTACACTCTGAATTATTATTCGCGTGATTTTGCAATGCAGAGTACCCGCACGTTTGTAGTTGAACACTCGTTCAGTCAGGAGCTCTCGAAATTCAAATCGGAATATTCAGACAAAGCGTATTTTATTTCATAAGATAATGTTCTACTTTTATAAGCGCTGGCAGTCTTTGAGGGCTCGTAAGCGTAAAATCGCAAAAAGGAAAGTTAAAAGCATTTGTTAAGTAGTTGAAAAATTTCAAAACTTCAGCAAGTTTTAATCGTCTGATACGCAACCTTAGCGATAACGATCGAGGGAGCGTTTTTGAAGATCATAAAATATTTTATTCTCTGTACAGGAATGCAATACAGCTAAATTTATATATGATCACGAGACCGCCATACGGATCTTACAAGTGGCACCGACAAATGTTTCTTCAAGAAAAATAACTCACGAAATAATATTGAAAAAATACACTCATTTTTTTTATGATGATAGATAGTCAGTAATCTGCAGTATACAGGGTGTAACGGTTAAGTGTAGTCATATTTTAAGGGCTTGTTCTACCCATCAATACGAACAACTTTTACTATGGGGGCAACTTCGAAATCGCGAAAAAAAAATCAGCTGTTTCATACATTGCATCGGGAGGTTATTGAAATTTTCTATGGAACAGCTCATTTTTTTTTCGCGATTTCGAAGTTGCCCCCATAGTAAAAGTTGTTCGTATTGATGGGTAGAACAAGCCCTTAAAATATGACTACACTTAACCGTTACACGGTGTATATCAATAAAAGGCATTGGTCTAACTGACCCACAGACAGATCATCATATAGACAAAACGCATGAACCAATGTAGATGAAATTTACTATGGAGTATTCGTCATTATTATGCCTACAACATGCACTAAGACGCGCGGGATTTATTGAATCTCCACACCTAAAAAAGAAGTAAGTACTCCACAAAAATAAATAAGGTATGTAGATTTCACTTTGAAAATAATTAAACATATGTTTCACCATTTATCATACTTCTTTCTAAAAACAAATAAAACTATGTTTTGATATAAGTTCTTAGATGCGATATTGTTGTTTTCTTTTTGTTATATTTTACCATGATATAAATATTAATTGCGCCAGGAGGGTAATGTTTTGTCGACTGTATGTATGTATGTCCGTTCTTTTGGTGCATCCTGTAGCCTGAACGGGAAGGATTTTAATAAATGAGGTGTCGTTGGTTGGAATTTTAGAATGTATGTTTTTTAAGAGAAATAACAGCCACCAATTTTGACGCATACGATTTTTAATTATTATCATATTTTGTCGGGATTTTTTGTTTTTCAATAATTTACGGTGGGCTCCCCACGAGGTGGACCGACGATTTGCGAGCAGCGCAGGACCGATCATTGTGAAGATTTTTGGGAGAGGTTTGTCCAGCCGCGGACGTCTTTCGGTTGATAAGATGATGATGACAAGCTGATCAATTATTTGTAATGTATGGTGCGTCGCTAAATGGATCAAATAAATGTTTTCCTAAACTTAAATTACTAACTTAAAATATAGGAGTGTTGGAAACTGTGTTCGGATCAGGAGGCAGGTTCGATTAGGGTTCTTTGTGTCCGGCGCCACTCCGCCGGTTCACGCTCCTTTAAACTTCAATTAGGTACATCTCGAGTATTCTTCGGAACTCCAAATTAATCCAAGTCGAGCGTTTGAAAACTTTCAACTATGTTTACTTGATCCCGTTCGCTCTTTTCAGCAATTTCAATACCGAAGTTTATAATAGTGAAGGCATTCGAATTATGACTTAAAGATCGCTTATAATAACCTGAAAATCCATTTTTGCTTATAAGAGAAAGTGTAATAATGCTGTGGATTTTATGAAAACAAATAAATAAAAAAACCTAGAAATATATTTTATTTTATTTTATTGTAACTTACATTCTAGTTTTTCTGTTCCTTTCAATAAATGTAACAGAAACTTATTGGGAAAGCATATTATAAAATATCAGATTATTTAGATAATAAACATTCATGGACATGAACAGCCCGTACGCGTAACCAGGCTATTTCACAATTAATAATGAAATATTATAATATAAAATAATAATTAATAATTTTGTAACATAAAAACCTTTTTTTTAAAAAAAAGAGCAACCTCTCGAGTTTCTTGCTTGTTCTTCTCAGGGGAAAATTGCCTTTTGAACAAGCAGTAGCTTTAAAAATGTAAAATCTGACTATTTTAAGTGTACCCTGTGTACCTACAAAATAAAGCATTTTTTGATTTTGATTGAGTAATATTTTAATTAAAAGTTCCGTCTTCAATATGAACTAACATTCCATAAGTAATCGAATCAGCTGTGTAAACGGACAGCGGGTCAGGAACGAAACAACATAGGCCATACACTACTTTTAATCCTCTCGGTTCAACAGCAGCACACAAAATGACCGAACATATGCCAGACACGGCTATTTATAGAGTTTGATGACATTTAGCAATGTATACAATTGAATAACTTCATTATCTCAGCCCGAAACATCCCACTGCAGGGATATAGGCCTTCCCTAGTATAATGAGCGTGGTATACTATGGCCCAGACTCCCTCATTTACGACGGAATTCATTAGCGACCTAGAAGTAAGAATAAGGGGATAAACGTCTAATAGATAGACGTATCGAGTAACCGTAATTTAATAATGATCGAACGTAAATATTCTTCTCTTCTTATTCTCTTATTCTTAAATTCTTAGCATCTCAGTAATGCGTGGACCGATTTGAGTGAGGTTGTTGTATATTTCACGACTAAACGAGGTAGTCGTATATGTATCTGATGAAAATCGATTAGGTCGTGTCGAAGATATTTAGCTCTTAACACAGTTGTGTGGTGTACTTTCAAAATGTACATTAATTAAGGAAAGAAAAAGAAAGTATTTATTCAGTGTCATATATTATTGTATAATAGTGTTCAAATTTTTATATTATGTGATTTGGCCCAGAAATTAGAAAATATTTCATGTGAAACCTTGAAATAATATTCCATTTTCCAAATAAAAACAAATTTGGATATAGCTTTGAAAATCGCAGGAATTGGTACATATGATTAACGAAGAAAAAAACCTCCAATTTCATAGGTAAAGACCCAATATATATATGTAATTACATAGTTATTTATACTTAGCAGAGTGGGGTTCTTATTAGAATGTAGGCTCACATTGCCAATAGTAGGAAGAATGAAAGAAGATACTGTTTGCCTGTATATCATTAATCACACATAATCAATCATTAATCATAATTACCACCTCACAAAGGGATATAATCTATCTACGGTTGGCAGAAGCCGCACAAGAAACAACGGATCTAAATCCTGTAACTAGATTCTATAGACTATTTAGTTTGCAAAATTGACATCAGCTATATTACAAAAATTATTATCCTGATTCCGGTGGTTCAGTAGCAGTCACATATCGCATAATGTGCACAATCAACGAGTCTTATTTAACTAGTGCAGTGCGCCCGGCGTCGCTCGCGGTACCTGCACTTACACGACGGCCAGCGACGGAATCGAGCCATTAATGGGATCGAACGGACGTGACGCGAACAGAATATTAACCTAACAGGGTTAGCACAATTTTATAGATAGCACATAGATTTTTAATCTATATTTATATATTGATTTTTATCCATCAGGACATGACAATATCATCGTAGTTTAACCTAAATAAATATACATAATATTACATAAACTAAAGTATGAAATAAGGGAGACACTGGTGAGAAGTGGTCAGCAATTGACATACAGCCAAAGCTACATCCGAGGTGGAATCCGTGAGTGTAATTGCTTACATCAAGAACCTCCATTTGTATTTCTCATCAGTCTCCCTGTCAGCTTTATTCTTGACACACTCCAGCAACAACTGCTGCACATCATCTAAGAAAAAAGATGGACACCGCTATTCCTATAGCGTTAGTCATTTGGAGGCTCCACTGAAAACCAGCGTTGTAATGAACGGCTACAACCCATGCTGAGTTGGAGACCTTTTTGACTCCACCTTGCGACACCGACAATTAGGTGTCTCGACTGTGTAATACTTGTACCTGATTGTTTGTGACATGAGCTGGGTTTAAATGGATTTTTCTGTCTTTCTATATCGATTTCGGCTTTTCATGATCTTTAAGTTGGATACTTAACTTATTTATGTAACATAATTAACGACAAAGCAGAAACTATTTTGTTTAAAATTATCAGAATATTCTGTATCATATTTAACAATAATTAAATGTGCTATATTATCATACAAAATAAAAGCAAAGATTGGATACACACATACATGCACACACCCAACGCTGTCAAACACATAGCAGCCGTCGTATTAGGTGGGAGGTTAATAATTACAGAAATACGACGTAACAGAACGATTTCACTTTCTTACCATTTTTATGTAAAATGTAGCGAATGAACAGTAAATTTCTCTTTTATTAAATGAAATGAGATTTAACGGAGGTTGTAACAGCCCTGGCGACCGGCGGTGATTAGGGCCCGCGTGACCCGGGCGCGCAATGAGCCCCGCTGGAGCTGGCTGATAGTTTCAGGCGCAGCTCGCAACTTCCACCTCGCCTCTCGCTGCAACTTGAAAAAAGAAGAATCGACATGCGACGGAGTAGATTTGCCCGAGATAGGTCAATTTGAAAATCTACCTCGAAATTGCATGCATTTGCTCGGGACACGTTCTCAAATTCTCAGAATATTTGTGTAACTTAAACCTAGTAGTTCAAAATCAAATTAATTTTGTTTGGTAAGTTATAAGAATAACATTTGAAATCGTCATGACATACAATTACCGCTCATTCACTAGGTCGTCTCCCCAGAGTGGAACGAGCAAGAAACTTAGCAAAAAACTAGTACACTTTACACTACACACTGCTTATGTCCAGGGATGATTATCATCTAAATAGTCTGATATTTTAAAATATACTTTCTTAATAAATTTCTTGAAAAAGCGTCCCTCATTATGGGCCTCATACAAGATCACGCAACGAGCTATGGAGAGGACGATGCTAAGGGTTTCACTACGTGATCGAAACAGCAATTAAGAAATCCGTAGACGAACGACATAGTCCCAACCGATCGCTTTGGAAATCTATGGGAGGCCAATCTCCAGCAGTAAACGTCCTGTGGCTTACATCACGATAGTCAGTGTTTGTCCGCTTCACTTGTAGGCCACCGACTTCGCTTAACGACTGCCTTCAACAACATAATAACAATTGCGTCCGACTATTTTGAAAGCGAATAGCGAATGCGACAGCGCCACGACTGCTTCAACACATTTACTGTGAATAATTTCTCAATTAGCCGCACTCGTTAGCAGCCGGCTATCGACGCGGCTGCTCCCAACCCAAGGTCAGCGAAGTAATGCAATAATAATAAAATATATCCAAAAGGCTCACTTTACTAAAGTGCGCCAAGTTAAAAGGCTTTCATAATTTTAAGCGAGATGCTAGAAGAGGGGGGCGAGGGGGGGTAGCGAGGGAGCCGATATCGTTGTTTATTTTACGACACACATAAAGTATGCAATAAATGATTATTTATTTGATGGGCGCAAGCACCCGTAATGTTCCATTATAGGGTTAGTTGCGTAAATGGCGATAAATAATACCCCGAGCCCTATAATAGTGATGACGTAGGAGCTGACGACTATCCTTCAAAAGCAGACCTATGTAACGCAAAGTTCCTAAAGCGGTATCCTAAATCAACACGGCGTCGGTCTGTGGAACTGGGCCAGGCCGCGAATAATGAAAGAAATCAGTGATACGAGCTCTGTTATTCCAAGCATTATTGGGGCGAAAGGATTAGACGAGCCTAAACAGGCAATTAGTCCAATGTACTTTAGAGCTCAGAATGTCGGACTTCCACAATGAAGAACCCTAACCTGAGGTTAAAATAACGTATAACAGATGAAATACAGTTAAGAGGACTTAATCTGTCCAGATTTCATAAATCAAAACTATTTCTCTGATATGCACGCGAAAAGTTAAATCTAAATAACGGTTACCTATTGAAACGCATAACGTTTTTCACCATTAACTGACAATTCATAATATTACTCACCAATAAGAATATCCAAACTATCACAATTTTCGTTTTAAGTTTCAAAGGAATATATATATATATATATATATATATATAATAAGTAATAAATAAGCCGATGTAAAAAGCTACAAGTTTAGTAATAAATTTACAAGGAGCTTTGTTAGTAAAGAAAGTGTTGCCGACGAAAATAAATTCTGTCTTTTTAAAACTACGGTATTTCAAACTTTGTTGCTTAAATAATAAAAGCCTGAGTTGCACAAATGTGACATGAGATCACCTAACGTTATTAATTCGACTACTTTTTCTTGTGAGTTTACACGAGACGGTGATTCTGTTCTGTAATAAACATAAAGTTGCATCTCACTACTAAAATAGAGCACCTCCTCTCGGTATTAACTGTTGATAGATTGGCCCCAGAATTGTGAAGTCTCGAGATATTACTCTCGAAACATCACAATTATTGTTGGCACAAACAAATAAATTGCAGACCACCTCAATTAGACGTGTAATGCGAAACATTTAAATAAATTATGTCAAACTAGCTGTTACCCGCGACTTCGCCCGCGTAGAATTCGTTCTACTACCACATTTGGTAGTAGAACGAATTGGTAGTGACGCATTCGTCACTCTATGACTAAAAACATTCCCACTAATAAATAATACCTATCCTACAGGAACCAGTCACTTTTCATAATATTAGTTGGGATTAAGAAGTATGATGGTTGTAAACGGGCCAAGGATGGCTATAACCTGTAATGAAATAAATATAAGATGAAAATCGTTGATATTATATCGATGAACTTAGCTATAAATACCCTCCGACTAGACAGAAATAGGATCGATGATGTCATAGTCACGTATATTAAGGCAACGTTTGAAGCTGAATATTGTGAGTGTAGTAAAGTGAGGAGTCATTAGTCGAGCGGGTTGGACGTATTCGTTGGAATCATTATTCATAGATAGTCAACCTTTTCCGGGTTTATTATTGAAGTTCTTAGTTGTGTCGAATTTGTTTAATATCCCTTTTGTATTACAATCATGAAGTGTGCTTTATGCGGCGCAACTTTCAACGACGGTGTCCAGTGTGGCTCATGTAAGAAACATTTGGATTACGGATGTGCCAATGTAACGGAATCAGGCTACAGAAAATTGGGATCGGACCGAAGGGCTGCTTGGAAATGTCCTCAGTGCAAGATATCCTCGCCCGCCCAGAATATCGGTACAAGCACCGTAATCAATCCCGGCCAATCCCTCAACCCAAGTGGCCCAGTTACTCTTGAGGCGGTCTTGAAGGAGGTGCGTGACCTTAAACTCCAAGTTACTGGTCTTACGGCGATTATTGAGGAAGTGAAGGGTTTGAAAAGCGAGTTAAAGGACCTAAAGGCATCTTGTGAGTACAGCTGCGCCAAGGTAGACGACTACGAGATCAGGCTCACCAAAATAGAACAGAAGGTACCTGAGTTGGAACGCACGCAAAACGCCGTTAGCTCGGCGCAAGCCACCATCACTGACCTTAAAAGGGAGCTCGCGGATAAGGAGCAATGGTCGCGCCTCAATAATGTCGAGATAAAGGGTGTACCGCTCAGAAAGGATGAAAACTTATTTAGCATAGTCGACGCGCTGAGCGGGAGGGTGGGTTATGAATTCCCCAAGGCTCAAATTAATTATATATCCAGAGTGCCCACATTCAACTCCAAAGACAAATCGATCATCTTAAGCTTCCTAAACCGATACATAAAGGAAGAATTCATCGCTGCGGCTCGTGCTCTCAAGAACTTGACTGCAGCTGACATTGGCTTTGGAGGAAACACGCAACGGGTATTCGTCAACGACCATCTTACTCCTGAATCAAAAATCCGGCTTACAAAAGCTAAGGTGGCGAAGAAAACGTGTAACTGGCTCTACGTATGGGTGAAGTATTGTAAAATCCATGCACGCAAGGACGACACTTCACCTGTCCTAATCATCTCGAAGGACAGTGATTTAAACAAGATTATTTAATTAGTTTTGTATTGTATAGTATTCTTCTTACTCTCACCCTTGCTTTGCTAATTCTACCTAATATAATGTTTCATTGCATTGTTACGCTGCTAAATGGTAAACTGTTTTCAACCTCTGCCTTGATGCCTTGCTACTGTTCGCACCTACTCGCCCACTATAACCGGTCCGTGTGTCGCTCGCTCGCTTGCACCGCAGCACCTCGCCTAACTTTAATGCCTACGATGCCCGTTATTACGGTTCATTATAGCATGCTAGCTTACATGTCTCTGAAGTTATATTGGCTGGACGTTGCATCTTTTGTGTGGCTACATTATTTTAACTTGTCCCGCGTGCATAATATTACCGCTGCAAATTTATTGATACCTTTAAGTAGATTGGTATATATATGTGGTATTTTGTTTTCATATTTCGGAGACTATCTACTCGATAATACCAATGGCGACCGCTGCTAATGTTAATTTAAATAATTTAAGCATTTATTACCAAAATACTCGTGGCCTACGCACTAAAACCTTAATATTTTTTCGTAATCTGTGTAGAAATAATTATGATATAGTAATTTTGACGGAAACCTGGCTGCTGGATGGTATAAATAACAGCGAGTTATTTGATGACAGATACGTAGTCTGGCGGCGAGATCGAGATTACGCACTGACGCAGCAGAAGCTAGGTGGTGGAATCCTCATTGCTATACGCAAAGACCTAAGTGTTATGCCTCAACCAGGCTTTCACTCGAGTGCGGAAGATATCTGGGTGACTCTGTCGGTCACACATCGGACTACCAAACTACCGATAAAAATACATATATGCGTTCTTTATCTAATATCACAAAATTTAGGTTTTTCATTTTCCGACCAGTTGTCCAACTTTTTTCTTAAACTTGATGAAACAATGATACAGTATCCAACGGATAAATTCTTAATAGTGGGCGATTTTAATATGAGGGATATAGTGTGGATGCCCAGACAGGAGGGCGATAATTCTCTCAGACCATCTAATTTCCGTACACAGGATGAGAAATTGCTTGTGGATGAGCTATGTAACCTTAACCTTCAGCAGTTTAATGGAGTAAAAAACAGCTACGGTGTTATTCTCGACCTTGTGTTGTCTAATGATAGTGTCACTGTATCCAATTGTTCGGATCCACTATCTTTACCTATTGATCCCCATCACGGTGCTCTAAACCTACAATTGGATATTACTGAATTAGACATATTAAAACAAGCGCCATATACGAGGTATCAATTTAACAAGGGTGATTATGAGTCTATTAACAATGAGATTTCACGCATCGATTGGGAAGAAGAGTTATCATCTAGGTCGTTTTATGATGCCGTGCAGTATTTTTATGACAGATTTTTAGCGTTGAGAGATTCCTATATTCCGTCGAGATTGATAAATTGTAATTTTTATCCTAGGTGGTATTCTCCGGCTCTTAAAAAAATAATCAAAGAAAAGCATAAGTTCCTAAGAAAATTCAAAATATATGGTAATAGTTCTGATAATGAGTCTTTCAAAATTCTACGTGACCGTGCAAAAAGAATTGAGAAATCATGTTATGCAACATATATTGCCGCCGTAGAAGACTCCATAGCAATGAATTCGAAACATTTCTGGTCGTTCATTAAATCTAAAAGAAACAGCCACGGACTACCTAATTGCTTTAAGTCTGGTACTACAATAGTTAATACCGGAGAATCCATTTGTAATGCATTCTCAGATTACTTTTACTCCAATTTCTTAACTACAGCGACTTGTCCTTCACCTCACCCACCTGACACCCATGTTAGCTCCAGCAAAGGTAACATAGGTATATCCTCAATATTTATTGACACCGCAATGGTTAGTGGTATTCTTAAAAAACTGGATCCTTCAAAATCTGCGGGACCCGACTATCTGCCGGCTAGATTTTTGATTGGATGTTCGGAGACAGTGGCTGTTCCTATTGCGATGTTGTTTCGTAGATCTCTTGCCGAAGGTACAGTTCCGAAACTCTGGAAGCAAGCTTTCATAACGCCAGTCCATAAGAAAGGGTCGAGGACAGATGTTACTAATTATAGACCGATATCAAAATTGTGTATTATATCGAAAGTTTTTGAGAAATTGGTCTATAATCAGATATATTTCTCGTTACAACACACATTTAGCCCTTATCAGCATGGCTTCCTGAAAGGGCGATCGGCCACTTCCAACTTAGTACTCCTTAATGACTTTTTGACGGAAACTATGGACAATCGTCACCAGGTCGATGTTGTTTATACCGACTATAGTAAAGCTTTTGATCGAATAAATCATAACCTACTATTATCAAAGCTCTCGAGAATAGGTATTAATGGTGACTTGCTAAGATGGTTTGCGTCTTACATAGACAATCGTACGCAGGCAGTAGTCGCAAGTAATTATATTTCTAGTTGGGTTACCGTTCCCAGCGGCGTTCCACAAGGTTCTTTACTCGGTCCGTTATTATTTATTATTTTTGTTAACGATATTGATCTATGCCTCAAAGCGTCCCATCTACTATGTTTCGCTGATGATATGAAGATTTTCACGAGAGTAACGTCACGAGCTGACGCTGAGGCCTTACAGTCTGATCTTTCTAGCCTCGAAGACTACTGTGCTCAAAATCTTCTTGATCTCAACCCGTCTAAATGTAATGTTGTTACTTTCAGTCGTAAGCGAGATCCCATTCATTTTGAGTACAAGCTTAAAGGTCAATTGTTGCAGAGAGAGTGCGGCGTACGCGACCTCGGAGTATTTCATGATTCCAAGCTGATCTACGACATCCACGTCGACAACATCGTGAGCAAGGCGTATAAAGCCTTAGGCTTCATCAAGCGTTGCTCAAAAGACTTTAATCGCATAAAGACCTTAAAAGTCCTTTATTGTACAATTGTTCGTAGCAACTTGGAGTATGCTACACAAATATGGAACCCGAAATATGACACCTACATTTCACGGATTGAGAGTATTCAGCGAAAGTTTATTCGGTATTTATGTTATCGTAACAGAGATCCGTACAGTTCCGATGACTACCTCGCCTTGTGTAGGAAGCATCACCTGCTCCCGCTGGTGCAACGTCGTGAAATAGCAGACCTGGTATACCTTTTAAAGATAGCGTCCAGTGCCATCGACTGTCCACAACTTGTATCAAAGATCTCGGTAAGAGCCCCAACCAGAATCCTTAGGTTCAACCCGCTTTTGGATCTCCCACCGTGCTCCACCAACTACAGGCAGAATGCGTTTGTGCAGCGAGCGAGTAAGAATTTTAATTTACTTAGCAGCGAGTTTGACTTGGACCTATTTTGTACTAGCGTTACATCGGCAAGGAACACATTGAGTAGACGTTTTTTTTTTATGATCGGAAAGTAACCTAATACTGCTGTGACTCGGTTGTTTTTTGGATTGGCGATGCAAGGATATCCTATCTATAGATTGTTTATAATTCAGATTAATTTTTCCAACCGTTCTCTGATTGCAATGTATAGTTTTTTATTTTTTATTAAGTTTAAGTAGGTTCTATCAGTGGAAACCTCTAATTGGCTTTCAGTTTCTTAGTTTAAGTGATAATTTGTAAAACAGCTGTTGGTTTTCCCAAGAAAAAAAAAAAAATAAAATAAAATAAAATAAAAAAAATAAAATAAATGCTCGAGTCCACACGACTAATGAGATGCGGAAGTTAAAGTAAGCAATTTCTCGATATTTTGGCGAGCAGCGCTCTTTGCGCAATACAGGTGTAGGAGATGGGTGGTCCGTGGAATAAAGCAAGAAATACACTTATAGGGAACTCATCACAGCCGAGGATTATACTTTATATCGGATATTGTTTCGATAAAACGAAATCGTAAATCGTGTTCGTCGTAATTATTTTACGATATCTGATATACGCGGTTTCGGCGATAAAAGCCCGCTGTCGCCGCTGCTTTGATCTTTGCTCGCGGACCGACGTACTGGTGACATCACACGGACACAGCGTTTCAAAACGAAACTACAGAGGTCTTCCTTTCATCCCAAATATATCAAACGTATGAATCCTTTCCGCATTTCGCGGGAATCATTTAATTTCAAACACGAAATGACTTTCGGAAATTGGAGTCGCACGTCTATCGGAATTGAACTGCACGATAAGAT
Organism: Oegoconia quadripuncta; assembly: GCA_949316235.1. NCBI lineage: Eukaryota > Metazoa > Arthropoda > Insecta > Lepidoptera > Autostichidae > Oegoconia > Oegoconia quadripuncta. Next base: position 38,444,766 of record OX438746.1, read on the forward strand.
CTACGAAAGCAATGGAAATAAAACCTCGGGTTTGTGTGGAAATATTCCGAAGCGTGGGTCTACTTTAGTGTAATAAATATTAACAACAGTTGTGTATCAGCTTACTTGGTACTTCCACAATTGTCAACAAAAGGTCGCTGTGTACGACAAAATAAACAAACAGAGGCATTACCCGCTCCTTTACCGACAGGCGGATGGACTGTCCGGGCCCGCGACGGATCCGGGACGGCTCCGGGCCCGTCTCTAGAGGCCGGAATTCAATAAAAGACGCGTGATAGCGAGCGAGCGCTGTATTTGGCCACGAAGACAGCGACTTCATAAGCGTTGGTAGAGTGGGTCACTCACATGCTTTGGTCTCACAAAGATCCTATGTAAAGAAAGTTGTGTTTTTAGACAATCTAACCAGTAGTAACAAAGTTTATTATCACTGTTACTTAGTAACATTACGACATGATAGAATTGCTGCTGGGGCGAAAATAGTTAATAACAGTATTACCCTGATCCTGCGTCTATTAACTACCATTCTTCTCTAGAACAAGATGGGAAATTTTTAGAAAGGACATAACTGAGAGAGAAGATGCAGGAGGTAAAATAAAGACTGAAAGATTTGGTGGATAGACTGATCCGGGCTCACAATAACCGATACTCCGTAAAGGAAATAGGATGGAATCGTCCCTTCAGTAGACCGACCAACCGTCTGAAGCCTGCAGAAGTCCCCCTTACAATATCAATGGTGTGAAACAGCTTATGAATGTTATCATCTGCAGGGCCTTCCTTTAGAATATAATTAGTTGAACATAAGTAGTCTAAAAGGGAGCTAAAATACTATAAACAATATACTTAACCGCATATGATAAAGATATATTCTCCAGCGACAAAAGTGTAGATCTTATGTGGTACTAGTTAAAAAGCCGGCTTACATCTATTACTATTACATGTATCACGCGTCAGAATATGTCACGACATGTCAGAACAACTGGCCAGAAAAGGTGAAGGAAGAAGAGGTAGAGGAATGGCTAGCAGAAGTTACTATGACTACGTTGAAGAAAAGACAATCTGACTCAATGGCAGGAGAGAGACGAATGGACAAACTTGTACAAAGAGACAATGCACATAACTAACATGGTACATTCAAGCACAACTAGGTATAAAAACTACAGACTGGCTTTTGCTCCAATCTGTCGTCCACAACAAGTTCACAAAGCCTCGTGTTTCGCGGTCGCACTGGGCGCCGTGTACTGGTCCCCGACAGAGCTCTTATCAGCATCTCGCACTCTTTTGTCAACACTATAGTGTTTTGTTCGCGACCACTGACGGCGCTAACGTAATCACGTGGGGCGTGGGGGGTTACCAGGCCTTTGCCATTATTGTGGAAACTTTTTTCTCTAACGACCGGACGGAATACGCAAATAAACGTATTATGAAGTCTGTGAGTTCACGACAAGCACTAATCTATTGTCCTAAAAGACGAGTAAAGGATTCCTTAAGAAAAATAGGGCTTACGCGTGAATGACAGCTACTCCTAGACATTTGCGATAGCGTTTTCCAGCGTAACGATTAAGGAAAATCCTCCCACAACTAACGCAACAAAGTACGCTGTGAGGGAGACTTGTATCCTTAAGTACAATAATTTAGATTATTGCGCTGTTGGTTTGCACATAATGCTGCAGACAGCTGATAATGCTGGCATTGCTGGCTTTCATCTTGACGGGTAGTGCTCTGAGACAACAAAAATTTACAGTATACCCATCCCAATCTATACATGTAATATACCCGTTTTAAATCAGGGTATCAAGCTTAGCGCTCGCTGTTATGGGAATTTCCAATGTACTTACGAGTAAATGGCGTTCAGTCTTAAAACGCGGTACCTACCCAATATCACATTCTGTTGCTCTTTTGTTGGCAATTAATGATGTAAGCCCATAAATAACAAATTATTAAACTCAAAACATTTGACTGTTTGTTTCTTATACAAATAATAGAAAAAGGACTGTCTGATGTATCAAGACACGTCGACCGATTTAAAAAAAATGTCAGCTGTTGTATTCTTTGGATTACTTAGAGACGCACTTAGACAAGATTATGTAAAATTCTCTTGGGAACGAGATCAGCAAGTGTAACACCCCGCGACGTCTTCTAGAATTAAATATTTGCTATGTAATCAAAATGACATTCATAGATTAAAAGTAAAAACGTCAAAAATATTTTAATCAATGTTGGATACAGAGATATCATTTATTGAAAGTCAACATGTTATTTTTTCGTCCGTGGGGGCGTCGGTGGCTCAGCGGTTAATATACGGTCTCTCAATTTGAAAGGTCCTGGTTCGATTTCCAAGCATGTACATAGTACATGGCCACCAATGACTTTTTAAATTTAATTTAATAACTTATGTGCATTTACCCGACTGCTCTTAAACGGTGAAGGAAAACATCGCGAGAAACCTGCATGCCTGAGAAATAAAAATTCAAAGGCAAGTGAAGTCGCCAACTCGCATTGGCCCAGCTTAGTGGACTACGGCTCATAACCCTGCAGTGGGATGCATACGGGCTGAGATGATGAATCGCATAAAACTTTAAATACTCTTTATAACGTCGAACGTTCAGTAACGAGCTGCAGTATTATGTGTGAACCCATCTGCATGTGACAAGCAAGCTCGATATTTTCCAGTAATTAAGTGGAAAGTGGCCATTGATTGAGCTCCGCATTCATACCTACGCACTGTTCGCTGAGCCAATAATTTTTCATTGTATTGATAGAGCAATTCTCAGTTTATGTGTCAATTTTAAGTCGTTTTTAAATATTCATAGGTAGTTTTAGGGTGTTATTATTCCACACATGTAGTTGTCGAATCACTCATTATATAATAGTTTAATCAACCGGACTCGTTTTAAAATTGATACCACGTACGGAACCGAAGCCTAAATCAATAGAGTTATTTCGATTTGTTTTTGCTTATTCTATAGGTAGGTGTATTTATAACCGTGGGTGGGGTTATATAATAATATAATTACATTTATTTTTACCCGAATACTTTAAAAAGGACGATAATGTTTTTCGAGTGTATACGTATGTATTAATGTAGATTTATATGTTATTTTAACCGCTTCAGTGGATACGACTCGCCTTGATCTCCAGTGTCATAGCATACATTTTATGGTAAAAAAAACCAACATGGCGCCCGCAAAATACAAAATATGCTGTCGGCCTTTTGTTTTTTTTTTTATATGCTTACTTAAATAATAATTTTAACACATTGGTACCTGTTTTTGAAATTCTTTCGTTCAGACCTATCATTCGTTACCCATCTCAATGGGGTGCTGATATTGTTTGTTATCAAGTGTGACAAAGAAACTGTTACCGTCCGCCATATTGGATTTCTCATGTCCACATGTATGTCCTACCAATGATACTCCTCGAAACTAGTACGAATCTAACACCTCGTCTAAATCAGCTGAGGCGTTTAGGCTGTAAGTGGTAGCATACATACAGACGCTTTGAATATATTACCCTTCATTTGGTTTCGTCGTAATCGGGTTAAAAAATACAGACAATATGTAATGCATTATTGGAGGTAATAATGGGTACGGTTTTTAGCTATACCTTATTGTTACCAGGATCGCAGTTACGTTGTCCCCAATCCCTGCAGTTAATCGGTGTCGGATGGCGAGAATGACGGAGTTATCAGTTGCCCCATAAAGCTGCCGTTGATAGTTCATAAAGGGCCCTCGCTGACTATTAGTGTTGGCGAGTCCGTTACGTTTGTCTCCGCTTCCCGTGCACTTCTGAAGCCCTGGTCATATGGAGCGTGTTATTGCACGTACGAGCGCGGTCGTAGTCCAAGATGTTACATTCAATAAACATATTTTAATATAAACATTGGGCAAATTGGCCACCCCTATATTCGACTAAGCAAACTTAACACATCAATACACAATTAACACTGTATACGCTTTTATAACCTTATACCTGAGAATATCATTAACCTGACTGACACAAATTAAAAAGATCATGTCAAAACAACATTAGCAAAAAAAGGTTATTACAAAATTAGTGACAAAGTGGTGTACTCCCAAAAATTATATTGGGAGTACAATAGATTTAAATTGACATTCAACAAATGATATCATGTATCGTAAGTTGAAATAAATGCTTAAAGTTTGACATCACTGGCAATACACACTGATTATAGATTTATTCTTGTTTATTGGGGCGACGGTTTTAATTTTTGTTTAGTTTAGTTCACACCCGATGCCTACAGTACAGGTAAACTACTTACCTAATTTAGGCATCACAATAATAATAATTGGCAAACGTAAGCAAAACTATTCTACATTACGGCGAGTGTTCCGAGGAATTGTTCGGTTTGATTCCTGCTGCTGAGTTCCATCATCGCACTACTAGGCATAAACTTAAATTCCACCAACACCACCTAGACAGTTGGAAATCCACCACGGTGCGGTTCAGTAGACATTTCCTTCCACGTACCGTTACTTTTTGGAATAAGCTCCCAGCGGATGTCTTTCCGAACCGATACGATCTGGGAACCTTCAAGAAGCGAGCATATTCCTTCCTTAAAGGCCGGCAACGCCACTGCGGATCTTCCGTTTCCGTAGATGGTTATGGGCAGCGGTGACACTTACCATCAGGTGCGCCTCTTGCTCGTTTGCCCACCTCTTCAATAAAAAAAAAAAAAAAAAAAAAACATTACTTTAAATAGCCTATTTAAGAGTTCTGTGACATGTTATTAGAATTTAATTTGTATCTTATTTTATCTTATTTCAATTATCTTTTATCATCATTAAAACATCAATAATTAAAATATCGTACTGATATCCACTTTGGGCACTCCTAAATTGTGCACCTTATTTTATTTCCTCCAGAATCACGTTTCTGACGAGTAGCAATAATGTTAGACTTTTGCTCGCCCAACACAGCCTCTTTAATCCATGATAAGTCCTATAACAGCCTTTACAATACCCACATACCCATGTTTAATATAATCCTGTAGAGTACGCAGCTTTATCTCTCTCGACTCATCCTAGACACGAGGCAGTCTCCGACCCTGTCAAATTAGAGAGTGAACGTCGAGACACTTCACTCTCTCGACATCATGCTTAGTCGGCTGTCCTTCGCCGGAACTCCTCTGAAAGCTTTCACAAAATCCACACAGAAATGTTTTATCCATTCGCAGTATTCTGATCTTATTATTTATGAAATTCATATGTCGTTTAATGAAAAAGCAGACGTATTAAGTCGACGATTCACCTCCTATCCAAATCCCATTATTCGTAACTCCCTCGTCGGGATAATTACGTGAAACCCTCATTACTGCATACTTTGCAGGCTTCCAGGAGAGACGCGCGTCGACGAAAGTAAATTAACTTCTCATACGGTATGTTAGGAACATTCAATATTAAATGAATGCTTAAAAGTGCGCCCTCGCTTCGGTTTTATCCTGGGTATGAACAGCAGTGGGTTAATACGGCCCAATAATGATGAATAAGATGCTTATGATATGGGTTTTAATCTCTGGCGACAGACGAGTGGTGTTATGTGTTTGACAGCATTGTGTGTATGTCCAGTCTTTATCCAGACGTATTTCGGTACTGGGTGGTCCGATTTGAAGGGAATTTGTTTATCCCGCGGGAACTACTCACTTTATCGGGTAAAAAATTATCCTATGTTTTAATCTAGAGTATGTTTCACCTATGTACCTAATTTCATCCAAATGCGTTCATCCTTTTTGCCATAATTGAGCAACAAACTTATACAACAACAAACGTAATGCATCCAAATTTCGCATTTGTAATATTATTTAGATTAATATGTTGTTAACCATGCTTCATGGAAATTGGTTAAGTGTTTGCATTGTACACCTGGGGACCAATCGCGCTATTTTACAACGGTTTTACCGTTCGAACGGAACGTTTCTGGTTTTGGTTTAGCTTTAGTTTAGCTGATGTAAAAATTGGTATTGCGCTATTTTTTGGGAACGAATATATCGTTGACGCTATCAAAGTAAAACCAAACCCAAAATGTTTAAAGCAAACCAAGAGTATTAAAAAAGAACTAGGTAGAAGAAGTGTGCTTAACGTAACGTTTTTGGTTATGGTTTCGCTTTGTTAATGTTCAAACTTAGCGCGATCATGATTCCAATGTTTGGCTCCTATAATGTTTTCTAAATTTTCTATTTGTTATACGAGCTGTACAGATATTATATGCTACAGAATGATACTTCACAAGAATAGATCGAGTGTCTTGTAATCATCCTAAAAACCTCTTCAATTTTACGTAAGTATATACTATATAGATAATCTTTGTAAATTATTTATACATTGCTGTGAAATGGGTATAGTTTGTCGCGGGTTCGATGCCTGGCCGCGCACCGCGCACCTCTCTGTACAAAGGGCGCCACAAATTTTTACGACGGTAACGCGGCGGCCGCTACAAAAGATGCAATTAACATTTTATCGCCGCCTCTAGCCGCGGCCGTAAACCGATGCTTTATATACACCCCGGGAAAGCGCGACTCGCTGCGTGTCGCTGCGTTCCTAGTACCTACACATCGCAAGCCAGACATTGCTGGGGTCACAAATATTTACAATAGAAGTCGTCATGTCATCATAGTCATCAGCCTGCAATAGTTCTCCTAGCCTGCTATCCTTAAGAGCAATATAGACCTTGGTTCTCTGGGGCAGCTTCCTGGATCCTGTAACTCTGAATATATTCGTAGCTCTTAAGGAGGCATATATACATCTATATATCTAAACCAACATTTAAATCCTAATATAGATGTTTTTTGATGGAAAAGCAGAAGATTGATATTCCGGACCGCTACCTTTCCACTGTCTTCCTATCATGGGAATAATATATGAAGCAGTAGGGGGCTGTAGATTGGATCCATAGCTTGGGCATCACAAATCGAAATAGTTTATTATAATTATAACGTTATATATATATAACGAATATGAAATCGAAAATTGCAACAATTTCTTAATTTTTCATTAATTATCAATTTATTCTATAATAATAATAATTGGTTCAATAACTTAATTAGGTATATTTTATTAATTGAATCCAATATGTTACGGGACTAATCTTACAGAATATTCGTTTACCAACAACGTTAGTTTTAATTTGATAACACCAAACACTTTTCAAAATTCCATTTGTCACAGAGCAACCCTCAGGTTTCATCAGAATACCAGTGTTTTGCCCGCCCCGGGAAAATCCACACACTGAGCTGCAGCGTTTTTGTATACTGCGGCACACACCATAATATTTGTTGTTTCTGTACTTATGTTTTATTGTTTTAGTTGTCTGCCTTCATCAAATAAGATGGGTCAACTGAGTAGAGAGAGCGATTTAGATGAATTCAGAATTACTTGGAAGGCAAAAGACTGTCGACTTTCGACTGACTAAACCACCTCTTAAAAGCGGTGCTCCGGGCCCATGGGCGCCCTCTTTTAATAAATTAGGATTTGTTTTCAAATAAACTCACTAGCACTCGAAAGGCCTAATAAAAATAATAATTTCAAATTGAGACAAATTATAAGGAACATCTTCTCGCTGGCGTTGTGTGAGACAAATTATAAGGAACATCTTCTCGCTGGCGTTGTGTGAGCACAAAACAATATAGAAAAGTATTTTCCCAAAATCAATCTCAAATTTCATTTTTAGTTCAAATCAAAATATTAAATTTTTTTTTTTTTTATTGAAGAGGTGGGCAAACGAGCAAGAGGCGCACCTGATGGTAAGTGTCACCGCTGCCCATAACCATCTACGGAAACGGAAGATCCGCAGTGGCGTTGCCGGCCTTTAAGGAAGGAATATAAATATAAAATATAATATAATATAATATAATATAATATAATATAATATAATATAATATAATATAATATAATATAATATAATATAATATAATATAATATAATATAATATAATATAATATAATATAATATAATATAATATAATATAATATAATATAATATAATATAATATAATATAATATAATATAATATAATATAATATAATATAATATAATATAATATAATATAATATAATATAATATAATATAATATAATATAATATAATATAATATAATATAATATAATATAATATAATATAATATAATATAATATAATATAATATAATATAATATAATATAATATAATATAATATAATATAATATAATATAATATAATATAATATAATATAATATAATATAATATAATATAATATTAATATAAATAAATAGGCCTTTAAATGTAATAAAGTTAGGACCTCGCGAACTCTTCTCGTAATAATGTTTATTCGAAGAATTCAATACAATGTCCTCTATTGACACTATTTCGAATGAAATCTATCTGTGTGCGAAGTGCGAGTTTTGTCTCGTTTTTAACTTTACCATCGCGTTCGCGTTTATCTATGAAAAAAATCGTTTTGCAAACTATCCGCTAGAGGCGCTGCACATTTCTCCATACAAATCGTCACGTAAACGTGAACGCGGTAGTAAAGTCAAGTCGAAACAAAACTCACACTCCGCCCTCTGTTAATTACTTCACATTTTTGAAACCATACCGTGTACAAGCGACAATATGATAGATTATTGTGGACCCAACGGATGTAAAGATTGCTAACAAACTAGTATAGTAACAGTTGACCTGGATTCTCATCATAAAATGGACTTTATTGCGTTTAAAGAGGATTGAATTTATAACCAGTTCCAGTTCAGCCCGACAACGTAGCTGTGGCAAGTAGGTACAGCTGATGGCTTGAAGGGTCCTCGAAACTAGAAGCTGTTGCCGGGAAATGGGTTTTATTACTTACTGTTATTGCTATTCGTTATTACTGTTACAGAAACGTTATTAGTTCACGGGACTGTTAATTAACACTACTCAATTTCTTTTTTTTTTCAGTGTCGCTTTATCATCGTGAGGTTAAGTGGTAAGGGACGGGATCTCTCGTTTTTACTAATTATAATTGACAGCTATTTGCCGCAGTAGCGTACAAAATTGTGCTTTTACCTTATGTATTCTTGAAATTTGACAGATTGTAAGATCAAATGTTTCAGCAGATTCACCGACATGGCATATAGGAGGGTTAATAATTGTAACATTTCTTCTGTTCACACAGATCCAAACTGTTCGTCTTATTTTAACAAATGACGTATCGTTGGAAGCATCATGAACACCCGAGTGTCATCGTCATGTAAATCTCTACTATGTCACAGAATTAATAGTAACTATGTGCCAAATTGAATATCCTGAAGTAAACGTATACAGGAGAGGGAGGTTTGGGGACACCGGCAATGAGATATTAAAAACTAACTTTCCGCCTGCGTCGAATAACTTTATCGCGGAAATTTGTTTATCACGCGGGAACTACTCACTTTATCGGGATAAAAAGTATTATATGTCTTAATCCTGGGTATATTCTACCTACATACCAAATTTCATCCAAATCCGTTGAGCCGTTTCGTCGTGATTGAGCAACAAACAAACAAATAAACAAACAAACTAACTGAATTTTCGAACTGACAACTTACATACGAACACTACAAACTAAAAAGCTTGTAAAAAGGACGCAACTTGTGTGTCTCTTGTGCTGATCCCTGGACCCGATGTCCATACTGTAACAAACAACTTAACAAGCACAACATAAATAAATATCTTTGCACATACACGCAGCGCTATCTAGTTCCACACAAAGCAATTAGGCTTGTATTATGGATACCAGATGGTTGATAAACTACACAAATACATTTTTTTTTGTAAATAAATACTTATAAATGAAAAACATCCATAACTCGGGAACACATGTCTGTTTTATCATACAAACAAATGCCCCAAGCGGGACTCGAACCCGCGACCATTTGGTATAGCAGTCAAAGTTTCTAACCACTACCACAGAATAATTAATAGTACTAAAGGTACCTACATCAAATAGTTCGTCTATCGAATCAAAGACAATTTAATTTATTTGTTCAAATTATTTATTGCGCGGCTATGTGGTACATAGGACCTTATAATTATGTGTTGGCAATACTTTGACATCCTCTCTGGACATTGCAACATTTTACATTATACTAATAATTAACAATTTTTACCTACAATCCAACAAGATGGTGTCATAAAGTTACATTTTGCTACCTATTTATACAATTTTTCTGAGAGAAGTGTGCATCGGTAGGGTAAAACATTTATTAGGAAAAATTTTAGCTTTTAATGAATGTTTTAGGGTTTTTTTAAGCACAATTTTTTCGTTTCATTCTGTGACGTGTAATTTTACAGTTTGTTATAAATACGCCGTGATTAATTGGTTTTGGACAACAGGGACTATGGTTGTCATCGTGAGCAACTTTTACAATAGGCACAACCCTGAAACCTAAAAAAAACAGCTCTTTCATACAAAAGTGAACACCTAACAACGTCACTTTTGATCAGGTGAGGTTGTGGTCAAACGCGTATGCAATTAATCATAAAAAAAGTTATTCCTGTAGTCTATTAACCCTCTGGTATCCATAATACAAGCATAGTTCCTTAGTGTGGAACTAGATGGCGCTGTGTGTATGTTCAGGGATATTTATTTTATTTATTTATATCCATCATGCACTGGATTGGAACGATAAGGACAGACCAGTCAACCCCCTTCACACCCGCAATAAGGGATTTCTACTTATAACCGACCTCGTCTCGTTATCGTTTCACTCACAGCTATTTACTTTTATCTGAAAGGGTTATTTCGTTCCCTTGCCAAGGAAATTGTTTCGCGATTTGGCTCTGAAAGAAACGACTGTTTTGTATAGATTCAATCAGACGCGAGCTCGAGTCGAAGGCCGGACGAAGATCCCCGAAGGCATGTTCTTATTGACTCAAAAACATCTTTCTATCTGCATACTTCTCTGTTACATAATGATGCCATGACGTCACGCGCTCGACATTCTTCTGCATCAGTGAGCGTATAGTCTTACTAATGGGTTCTTCATACACATCCACCAAACAAATTAAATTGTGAAATAACACGACCTATAAGTCAATATATAAAACGACCTATAAGTCAATATATAAAACGACCTATAAGTCAATATATAAAACGACCTATAAGTCAATATATAAAACGACCTATAAGTCAATATATAAAACGACTTATAAGTCAATATATAAAACGACCTATAAGTCAATATATAAAACGACCTATAAGTCAATATATAAAACGACCTATAAGTTAATATATAAATCGGCCTATAAGTCAATATATAAAACGACCTATAAGTCAATATATAAAACGACCTATAAGTCAATATATAAAACTTTATTTCATACGCAATGTTATTTAAATATAATTATACATTAAAAAGTCTCCGCCATTATTGTTTATCAGTGGTTGTCCTGTGGCTGAGATGACGAATATGTTTTATTGGAAAATAATGAACCTATGGGGAGGGGGGAGGGGGGGGGGGGTTATTTTCAACAGTGGACGTCCTGTGGCTCGTATGATGATGATGATAATGGTAAATATATTTATATTTATTGATATATATGGATCACAAATCTTGATAAAGTTGATAGGAGGAGTGAGCCCACATAAATTGTTTATTTATACACTGTTTTTTATCTGAAACTGCTCTAGTGCTAGTGCTTACTAGTTCTAGGAGCAAACGTGGGATTTAGTTACGAATAAATACTTGTAAAACTGAAAATGTTGTTGAGGTGAATGAACGGTGGCTCACATCACCTTTAGAAGGGGATTGTTGAAGTAATCACAAAACGTATTATCTACTGCTCTTTGGGTACTGATGGAACTGTGAAAAATGTAATGTAAGTGTGTTTGAATAAGTAAATTGTTTCATTTTATTTGATTTCAAGAGATAGCAAATAATCTCTCGCAGCGAGTAACTCAATATGTTATCCTTTCCATCTCCAGACACTATCGTTGACTTGATTAATGTAATACTCACAGCCAAAAGTACTGCATCAAAGAATTGTATTATTTATTTTAAAATATCAAATTTGCGAAAGTTTGTGTGTGTGTGTCTGTATGTTTGTTACCTCTTCACGCCTAAACGGCCGGACGGATTTGAATGAAATTTGGTTGGTAGATTAGGACCTGGATTAACATATAGGCATATGTTTTTGCTGAACTAATTTTGATATAATCTTCCACGCGGACTAAGTCGCGGGCGGAACGCTAGTAAATTATATGTTACACTTAATCTCGTAAGACCCGGCAAATTAGAAAAACTGTTTTCAGTAACACGAAGTTGCAGTTTCAAATGTTAACTCATTTCACTCACTCTAAATCCTCTTCGTCCCAGGCGCTGGCGGAGCCGCACGTAACACTTGTGGAACAGTTTAAAAAAGTAATTTAAAAAATTGGTCCTGAAGTGACATGAGGTGGTGAAGAGTGAAGTCGAGTCTCACACAAAATGACTATGTAGCTGCAGAAGAACTACTCTCGTCTCCATATCTGTATGCATTATATTTATAAGTATATCTATCATATTTATACTGTCTTTGTCCCACAGACAAATCTCTTGCGAAAACTTTAGAGCCCTTATTCCGCTCTATTGCCTCTTTAATAGGGTCGGTATTAAATTAGCTCAGGTCGCGGGTCAGGGACTTGGACATCATTCTGTTGAGCCGCCGGTATTGTGGAAGCATCATCCGAGGACTGCAGAACCGTCAGTAGTCTTTCCTCCATGAGTTTCAAGAAGGGTCAGCGATTTTCTTGATTCCTTTTGTACGGCTGGTCTCAAAGTACTTAGACCCTACCGTATGGACAGTTTCCATCAACCTGTCTTTATATTTATCATCATTATCATCAGCCCGTAAACAACCCACTGCGGGAATATAGGGCCTTCCCTCGTATATGAGGTAGTAGGTATGGGCCACAGTCCACCACGCTGGCCCAATGCGGGTTGGGGACTTCACATGCCTTAGAATTTTTATTGCTCAGGCATGCAGGTTTCCTCGCGATGTTTTTCTTCCTCGTTTAAGAGCAGTCCGGATAAATGCCCATAAGTATTATATCGACGGGTTCCGGGCTATTTGTATTAACCGCCATTTTTGAAACTTCACACCAGAGCAGTTTAAAGTTTCGATTTTCAGAAAAAAAATCATAACTTTAGCAAATCGCATTATTTTTTCAAAGCAAAGGAAATTTCTGTTTCTGTTACACATTATTCATATTTTGATTAATGTTTTTTTCTGATATTCCTATTTTTAACGAAAATAAATGTCGATTAATACAAAATGACCCACATTTTCCTTTTTTTTGTTCCAGGCTAAATGACTTAACCGCCTGGGTTTATTAATATATGTTCCAAGCTACTTGACTTAACCGCCTAAGTTTATTAATACATGTTCCAAGCTACTTGACATAACCGCCTAGGTTTATTAATACATGTTCCAAGCTACTTGCATCAACCGCCTAGGTTTATTAATACATGTTCCAAGCTACTTGACTTAAGTACCTAGGATTGCAAATAATAGCTCTAAGCTAAGTGCTTTAACCAATGAGTTGGTCATATTTCAAACCTAAGCTAATTGATTTAAATACCATATCTCAAACTTATTGATGTATGGCTAATTAGTTTATGTGACTTATTTCTTTTTTTTAAATTGTTTGCAATCATACTAAAATAATAAGGTGTGCAGAAATTGACGGCTAAAACATTGATTAATTAAAAGGTACGTTGAAATAATAGGGGGTTTCACCTATCTTGTTAATTATTATGAAATGAAAAATAAAACATAGGTAATAAATTGTTCAAAGATAAGTTTTTTATTTAAACTAACAATTACCTAGAAACAGCAATAACTTTTTAGCTTACTAAGGTAACAACTAAGAAATTATCACGTCTTATTTTTAGGAATCACAAGTTAAACAGCCTTTTTATTAGATAATTGGTAAACAGTCTTTTCCCTGAAATTATAATTCTAATTATTTGAGATAATATTGCAGTTACTCATTCTTCTTTATTGTTAATCTTTAACATTTAGAACTGTTCCTATCCTAATTCTAAACAAGTTAAAGAAAAGTCTCTTCAATGACGCGGCGCGGGGGAGACGCCTCAAGCGCCCGCGCGTCTTGGCCCCCGGTATTCGAACTCGCGCGGTTAATCACGCTGGCGCCAAAATCAATGTTTTAACCAACGTCTTAATAGTCAATCCATACAAAATTTCGATTGTATTAATGTGTATACTATACTTATTCCGTTTAAAATAAACTGTTTGATGTACTAGAACTTTACTTTTGTTATAGCTGAAACGACAGTGCAAATCAAATATAGACTAAGAAAAATAGGTTTAACCATTATCTGTAAATGTTTACTGTTGAAACCATAAATAGTTCATGCGACCGGTATACCATAATCTACTACAAGCTAAATGGTTGAAGTGACAACATCTAGGATTTCAAGTACCAAGCTTAATGTATGAACCGACACTGGACATAAATTTGACAAAGAGGCTAGTTGTATTAAGCGACACTGGATATGAATTTAAATAAGAACCTAATTGTATTAAGCGACAATGGATAAGAATTTAACTAAGAGGCTAATTGCATGAAGCGACATTTCTATATATTTATAAGGTCAGGCTAAATGCTTGAACGTACACTGCCTGTAAATTGTTGCTCCAGGAAAAAAGGTTTAAACGACTATGTAGTATTTGGTAGTGAGCTTAAGTACACAAGTCTTAAATTTGACAATATTTTGTGTCGGTCCATACATTGCAGTGCAAAATAGGCCAAAAAAATGCGGTTGTTTAAGCGACATTTTTATGCTCCGATCGTCACCTAACTGAGCTCAAACGACGCAGAAAAATTCGCTGATTCCAAATATATATAAAAGTCTAATAGCAAAAAAATGGCGGTTAATTCAAATAGCCCGGAACCCGTCGATATTATATTTATATGATAAGTTTATCATACTCTACAGGATAAGTCATCTTTTTTACATAGATCTATAGTACCTTTTGTATTTATATTCTCATTTGTATAATGAAGTGTTTAAAACTAACTATTCCAGATTCTTGAAGTGAAATCACGTAACATTTGAAGTAAATATTCGCCTGTCTAAGTTAAAACCTAAATTAAACAGTATACATTAATCTTTGGGCCCCTTCTGACTAATAAATTAGTCTATTAGGGATGAGTAGTAAGGAGGGGGAATGTTGGCAATTCCCTCCTCTTTTCACATTAACACAATTCGGTCGGTCTCTCTCTGCCCTTGCGTCACTCGCGAGGCCCCACGTGGATCGGGTACAAGATTCAATTCCGACGTAATCCTCTTCGTGTGGGATAATATCATTAATGGAAATTACAATCGTGTTATACAGGTATTTAGCGAACACCAGTAAAGCTTCATCTAAATTACTTTCACTGTATAAACCTATAAAGTAGGTAGGCACGTTCGTATATATATTGTTCGATAATCATTGTTGTTAGCAAATGCATTGAAACGATTGTTACGTTTACCAGCTCTTGGTTCACGATTTATTTGTAATACATTAGAGACCACACAGTAGCTTTATGTAAAAGATTTTTGTTTAACTTTTGTAAGTGTGAGCATTGAGCTATTGAAGATCAGCAGCTTTGTTGACACACTACCCTATCGTCCTAGTTTAATAAACACTGTATTAATTAATTTTGTGAGTTTTGGGATGAATAAATATTTATTTATTTATTATAAAGGGTTGGGATGGAATAGCGTTATCTCGCCTTGCACAGCTAGCATAGCACATTTTGTCTTATCATGCGCGAGTAGAGAAAAGTTTCTCGCAGCTGACACAGAGAGATGGACAGGAGATAGATTCGTATCATTCACTCACATTCACTCAAAATAACAAGTATTAGCGTTACAAGTGATGTAGAATAAGAGACAGCAACATGATTTAGTATAGAGCCGTCACATTCTGTCATGATTCCATAAAATATATACACAGAGAAATATCTCACGAAAAAGCAAATTGTAAAAGTATGCATTAGAATTCCCACTGGCGGAGCTCGAAAGGGCTCGTACCTTATTCCTTGTAATTTTCTATATTGTTTCTAACGTAATAGAAAGACAACAAGGAATTGTAATACTCTTGTACCTTTATGTATTAAATGTAGATAGACGACTGATAAGTAATCATGTAAGTTGATTTTTGATTGTCGGAATATAAAGGAATACTCTCAGGTACTAAGTCAACTACAGGTTGACATCCTTGTTTTTTCCTGTTAAATTAAATTAATTAATTATTAGCGACACTATCGAATGTGTCTATACTCGATTCATCCTTATGTGTCTCATCATGTAAACAAACGTGACGTACGATGCATAGACAATCAAGACATTGCAATGTCAGATAGTTTCGAGGTAATTCATTCGTTCCTTCGATTATTGAAGAAAATCTTATTAGAAATGATATTTTTAAGTGGTTTCTTGGATGATTTCAATACTTTGTGAGTTTAAGTATACAACAACATTAAGTGATGGTTATTGTGTAATACGAGAGGAAAGTGTGACAATGTCTTTGAAAAGTGTTTGTTTACATGACAAAATACGTAAGAATGAACAGATTTTAATAATCCAGTGTTTTTTTTTTCTAAATCAATGGGTTCGATGCCTGGCTGGGAATATTGATTTTTCAAAAATCCAATGGTGCAGTTTCAGTTTTCATCAAAATCGGGACCGAGACTCTTTTTCGCTATTCCTCATAGTTTGGGGTTTGGCCATACTCGCCCACTTGAAAACTTTTGAGTTTTTTGTTTGGACATCTTTTTTTAGTTGTTCTATTATACGTTGGATGTAGTATTGTTTTCTTTTGCACAGGTTATGATGTCTTTAACAGCCTTTACATTAGACGAGAATGAGGCTCGTTTGTCATATTTTCCACGAAAAAACTTAGAACCGCACCGATACACTAAGACAAGAAGTGAAATTTTAATATGAGTTTTCACATCGACTAAAATAACAAAGGTTCCACCCACAGGTCCACCCGTCACACCGCAAGGACCTTGTGCGGCAAATTCTTTCGCCGGCACTTTTATGTGTTTACCTCAATAACGGTCGGTGGGACGTCGACCGGGCGAGCTGACAGTTATGGCGGGCGACACACGGTGGCCGTAGTATGTCACAGATAGGAGCTGAGCTCCTCCTTCTTTAAGGCTTCTGCAGTGTGGGTACGATACGACGATCAAATTTAGATTTTATTACTTATAGCAATGCTCGCAACTGTTTAGAACAAATGGGGGGAGGCCTAAATCATCAGGGACCTCCTGTGGCTGATGATAGTCGTTAATCATCTTATCATCTGTCTACTATAATTTTGTTTTAGGGAATAATAATAATGTGTTTTCTCTGAGACATTTTGCCACATAGACAGCCGCTCCTTATCGACATTTTGACCCCTGCACATTCCAACCGTTGAACATTTTTTCACGTTGACTACCCACTCCCGGAATGGTCGTCATCATTCCAGCTTGTCCAATTCATTGCTGAACCTAAACCTTCTCATCTGTAAGTCTCATGCCGCCCCAGTATCTAATGGTGCGTAAATAAATAAAATGCGTGGATCCCCTAAAGATTTCTCTCGCAATGACATGGCGCCCGTTAAGAATGTAGCTCTGTTTTTAATGATGTTCAGGTGGCGGATGGTGCCTCCAAACGGAAATCCTGCACTTACACCGGGCGGTAATAAAGAGGTGAGTGCGTGCGCGCAAACGGGGGTGTGGCGAACTTTAACTGTGCCTGAGGGAAGCGAATTGATGGCCGCCGGGACCCCTTTAATTACTCGCTCATGAGTAGTTGAGATGACGCCTCTTGCGCTATGCGGCCCTGGTACTAAAGCTGTCATCACGCTCGCTTTGCTAAGCACTTGGTCCTTAGAGACCTCTTCAGTGACAGTACAATAACTTCTGTTTCGAAGAAAATATCAAAGAAATACCACAAACAAAAACTGGATTGCAAACAAAATTGAAGACCATTCTTGAATATAAAAATTCAATTACCCTTCTAAAGTCAAACAATTTTAAAAGTAAACTTTATGCGCCAGAGGCTCGAAACATTTTCTCTTTGCGACAACTAAATCGACCTAAACGGATTACAAAACTCTTAGTACAACGGAGACGAGTTTAATGTCATTATTTAAAAGAAGTTGTTCAACACAAATTTATCCCATCAAAAACATAAAATGTACAAAAATACATCAACTGCTATAGAAAATGTTATTGTCATGAATTGGAAAATAATCAATTTGACCAAATTTTTTTTTATGCATAAAGGGTTGGTACTTGACCTCAATCACACCTGATGTTAAGTGAAGATGAGGTCGAAGGTGGAAGCGTACTGACCCGGAAACCCCAACACATTTGGGGGACTGGCTATCTTATATCTGACAACCGGAACACAACAATGCTATTAACGTTGCTGCTTGGCGGCAGATTTAGATAAGATGGTGGTAGCTAGCTAGCTAGTGTTGTCATTAAGTACATATGTATACATACTGAATTACTTACACTCCACTACCTATATGCATAAGGTACTTTCAAACATTTCTCTTTCTCTGGAATAAGGAAGTATAAAGAAGAGTCACAGGAGTACTATCACCGTCGAGATACTCATGTGACTTCGAACCAACCATGTGACACCAATTTTCGTAACCTGTCGGGTACTACGATAAGTCAAGACTTAGACACGAGAACCTTATCGAGTTTCTCTCTGTGTCACCTCACAAAGTCGTGTTAGTGGTTAACTCTCCTCTCACTTTAGGTTAAACAACCTATTTCCACCCTACTACGAATCTCAATTGGGTTGCGGGTTCGAATCCCGCTAGGGAAGAATAGTACCAAACCATTTCTTCCGGTGCGTGTTGTGAAAGACGACCATGGGACTTATCATCAAAAACATCTATAAATTTGCATTTCTGTATGTTTCAACAGGTGAACCGTGAGTGTAGTTTCAAGCATTAAACTTTGAATATTTAATACACCCAAACGTTAATGTTTGGGATATCTCTGACCACTCCATTTGAGATAAAGGTCGAGACATAATGTGTATATATCATGGTATGACAAACGAGTCCACAACTCACCTAATGTGAAGTGAGCTCACCTGCATAACTTTCCCGAGATAATACGTTCTACTCAAATACCGAAGCCACATAAAACACGTTTTAATCCAGATCAATATGAATAATCATAAATAGTGAACTGAACGCATTTCACTCAATCGCAGCTGAAAACATTTAACTGACGACATATTACGTTTGTCTTTTTGGATATTGGAGCGTTCGAAATCGCTTTATTTGTTCACTCGGGCATTGTTTATATATCGGATAATTTAAATTAATTATGTGCGACGTCCTCCCCTACTACCGCGCGACGCCCCCCCTCCCCCCTCGCCATAAGGGCCGCGACACGCGTGCACGTGAATACGAATGGACGAATTAATCTGGGCTATCGTTAAAAACATGGAGCAATGCTGACAATACGGGATGCTGAGAGCTGACCAGCCTTTGGTCTGTAACTACATAAAACTTTTTATACATATTTTTTGTTTCCTCGATATCCATCTACGAGCATCTATTTGTCAGCATTTGAGAGAGATGTCAGAGTTAATGTTGTATCTTCAAACTATGGACTGACATCGACTTAATTCACGCTATTGCAGGGCTGACGTGACCTATTTAATATTAATTAAAGCCAAAATTTCCGGAAACTATATACGACACGTCACTCGGCATTGCATAAAATATATGACAATATTCCCGAAACGACATAATATCAATATTACAAAACAACCCGATTAATTTCGCTCGATAGAGAAATAGGTTTAAAATATTACAAATCTTATTATTTACAATTTATTTGCTTCCAAATTTTACTGAAATGTTGTTTGATTGATTGTTAACTTCGCCGTTTCTTTTTTAACCGAGTCTCAAAAAGGATCTGTATGTATCTGTTCACCGATGTTGATGATTGCATTTCTGTTTGATAGCGTTTCTCACCAGGTGGTCCGACATAAATTTGGTGAAGATCTGATGATGCACTCCGGAGATAGACAGTGGAACGTTACTGATGTGGGTTGTTTTGCCAATTTTTGACGGTTTAATAATTATTCTGCGGCGTTTGGTTTCCTTACAATGTTTATTTATTTTTATCCGTTTACTGATCTGATCCGCCCGCGCGCTCCTGACTCTCGTACACTTGCCATTTCACTATCGATAGACATTGCCATGTATATCTCCTTCATATTTATACGCGAGTGCAAAAATTACAAAGCTATAGATGTCTATCAATATTTATACAGAAGAAGAAGAATTTATTTCCACCAATCACAAGTACCATATTACATGTTTATTTAAAATTATTACTTAACAAATAGCACTGCTTATTTATTAAGTAAGAGCGAAAAAGGGTTACAACCTCAGCATATGCCGCGGTGAAACCACGACGCTGTTTTTCAGGCAGAACATTCAGCCAAGGGGCCCCGATAGTGAAAGTGACATTGACATTGTGGTCACGATGCTAAATTTTATGTTAAATTACGAAAAACAGGTGTTTATATTACATAAACGTTTTATATTTCATTATTAATTGTGGAATAGCCTGGCCTGCGAACGAGCTGGTCATGGACATTTAGCTACTCTCATATCCTCTTAATTAAATATTACATTGCCCTGTCTACTACGCACATTCCTAACTCTACATAAGCACGTTTGTTTAGGTAAAAATAATTTAAGGGATTAGTGTCACCGGTAGTAGAGCCGGCCGGCGTGGGCCGCCCAATGCGAACGTAATTAAAGGGGCTCCACACGTTCGGTCGGCGCGCCACATGTGCGCACACACGGACTTACTGAACAACCGCCATGAATATTTGCGGGTCAGTTGGAGGCCTTTAGATTCGTTGAAAATTGAAGGGTTTTCATTTGGAGAGAATAAATGGGGTTAATGCGATATGTTATGCTAAAAGCACGGCAAATAGGCTGACAGTACATCCGATGGAGAGGGGTCATTTGTGACGCTATTAGCGTAGATGGTAGTTATATATCATGTGTAATATTATCGTACAATATGCTAATATTGGGTGTACTTACACCAATTATAATAAGCACTAAACCATTGGTTCTAGCGGCGTAAAGCTGAGAGTGGAAGAGACTTAAATTAAAAGGAACGATAGTAACTCAGGGCAGGAGTAGTTGATACCGGTTACACACACATAAAACGTGAGTAGAGATTAAAGTTTACTTATCATACAAACATTTACCCCAAACGGGGTTCGAACACGCTCCGTTGGTTTTTTGAAGGCAGGTTCACCACACACTGGACCAGTGTGCGTCAACCCCTCGTTGTTTACACTACAATAATGGAGTGACTACATTGTTAATTTGAATTTTTCATTTTAATATAAATATATATTATGAACTTGTCTAACCGGATATCAAATCTGTTCTTAGTACAAATTAACATTTTTTACCGAATTAATCGCATTGTCTCGATTCAGCGACTTTCGCCCGCCTTAGTTGGTTGATGGTTAGTTAGTTGGTGGTAGGGCATTTTAAATGTCCGCCTGGCTAGCTACCACCATCTTATCTAAATCTGCCGCCAAGCAGCAATGTTAATAGGATTGTTGTGTTCCGGTTGTCAGAGATAGCATAGCCAGTCCCCCAAATGTGTTGAGGTTTCCGGGTCAGTACGCTTTCACCTTCGACCTCATCTTCACTTAACATCAGGTGTGATTGAGGTCAAGTACGAACCCGTCGTGCATAAAAAAGAAGCCCTCCCCGGGCCCCTCCACATTACTTTATTGACCAACTCGCCGCCGGAACTAGTTTATTCAATGAAAGAATTCATTGTTTGGTAATTTTTTCCATTGTGTCCGTAACCGGCGACCGTCCGGCGCTCATGTGGAAAATCGTAAACGTTCCTCATAGTGACTCAGATGTGGTGAAAAACTGGATATTCCGTCGCACATTTGGTCGACAATACTAGGTTTTACGATGAACGGAATGTTTCAGGAATATTGATGGTTCCTCATTGTCGTGTGCGTGGGATCCTCGGATTGGATCCTGTAACTGAGTACAGTTTGCGACCAAAAATGGTATCACCGTCACCCTTATACGTCGCCACTGTAGCACAGGTTCCTCTCACTGGGAGAGCGTGTGGGCCATAATGCACTACACGGGACCAGTGTTTGTTCAGACCATTCCGGGACTGAGTCGTCAACGTGACAAAATGTAATGTAATTAATGCTTTGGACATTTTGTCATATATACATTCTAACTCGCATACATTTTAGCAATGACATTTCGTTTTATACGCTTTGACATTCGTACTTTATGACCATTAAACAATTCGTCCACTGGACATTTTGTCACGTTGACGACTCAGTCCCGGAATGCAACCAGGACCGACTATTTGTACGTAAATAGTATAATATCTTTTTATTTATTTATTAATTAAATTTCTATCCGAAGTCTACTTTTCGCAATAACCGCGATGAGTTTTTTTACCCGACTGGCGCAGGAAGGAGGTCATTTTTATTGAGTATATACAATATGTATGTAGATGTCTATGTTACCTCCCGTATCCTGAAAGGATGGGCCGATTTTGAAGTGCATGTTTTATTTGTTTCGACTTGATCCCTAGACTACTAGTTACATTTTATAGTAAAAGTTAGTAGATTTTTAAATACGTAAAAGAAAGGGAAATTTTCTTTCAAGAGTCATTCAACATTTTGTAAAGTCAAAGTCAAAGTCAAAAATGTTTTATTTTGTAGGTACACAGAGTACACTTAAAATAGTCAATTTTACGTTTTTTGAGCTACTGCTTGTTCAAAATGCAATTTTCCCCTGAGAAGAACAAGCAAGAAACTCAAAGGGTTGCTCTTTTAAAATCAGGCTTTGATTTTACATAAAGGTTTTTATAGTTCATTATTAATCGTGAAATAGCCTGGCATGCGAACAATCTGATTATGTCCAGGGATGATTATCATCTAAATAGTCTGATATTTTATAATATGCTTTGTTAATTAGTTTCTGTTTTATAGTATCTTTAAATTTATCGAGAGGAAGATTTTGTATATCAACTGGGATCTTATTGAAAAAGCGTATACATAACCCTTTGAATGAATTACTGACTTTGTGGAGGCGACTTATGTGACCTGCAAGTTTATCTTTATTTCTTGTATTGACATCATGTTTATCACTATTTTTCCTAAATGATGCTATATTTTTTGACATATATTAGATTTTCAAAAATGTACTGTGACGAAAAGGTTAGAATATTATACACTTTAAATCTATCTCTAAGTGACACTGCAGGTCTCAATTGATAAATTGCGCGAACGGCTCGTTTTTGTAAAACAAAGAATGTATTTATATCCGCGGCATTTCCCCACAGCAAGATACCGTAAGACATCAAGCTGTGGAAATAACTAAAATATACTAATCTAGCAGTATTTTTTTGACTGCGTACGCTGCACAGCTGAGCCTTTTCGCCAATTTAGTATATGAGGACCCCATTGCATTTTGTCATCTAAAGTAATGCCCAAAAATACAGTAGAATCTACGAGATCTAAACTGGCATTTTATATCATTATATTTGTGGGCACCGCCCTGACATTGGGTAGTACACATTTCACACATTTCGTTTTTTTCTCATTAAGTAACAAATTATTTGCCGGAAACCATTCTACTAAAATCAGAAATAGCATTGTTCACATCGTCATAGCTTAATTTTTGTCTATTTACTTTAAATAATACGGAGGTATCATCTGCAAACAATACTATTTCATGTTTATTATCCTTTACAAGGTTAGGCAAGTCATTTATATAGACCAAAAATAAAAATGGCCCGAGTATGGAACCCTGCGGGACGCCCATGCAGACTGTGGATCGTGACGATGTGTTGCCACTGATATTAACCCTCTGAACTCTGCCACTCATATAAGAATTCAAAAGGTCAATAGCACCTAAAGGTATACCTTTTAAGGTATACCGTCCTTTAGGACGTGATATGACTGGTATGACGATGATACCTTAACTCTGTCATTGACTGTACATACGTCTGAATATTGAATTCGGATACATTATTTATTGCGCCCGCCGTAAACCGGACCGGCCCGCCTGGCGCCCGGCCCGCTCACCGGATATAGGGTTGTCGGTAATAAAATTATCAGGGCTGGGCAAAGGCTCTAAAACCTCAATATAACATCTTAACTGATGTAATGTCGGATGTGTATATTAGCTTATTGCTAACGTTACAGTTGTTAAAATAATATGAAGGATGAACACAATAATGGCATATGAAATAATGAGTTACTACAGAACACAAATGGGAACATAGGAATTACGATTAATTTTATAAATAAAACTCTACTTTAAACAGTCACAGTATCGAGGCTTTAGATACGGCAAACACAAATGAAGTGACATACCTACCATATGTCATGATAATACAAATTTGAAATCAGAACTTTCATTAGTTTGCCGTATGTCATTACTTCCCAGAATTCTTTCCTTATTAGCTACACTATCGAATGGTGTAATAATACAGTTGTCTTTTTATTCAAATCCAACGATGCAGTTTTAGTTTTCATCAAAACGGGGGAACGAGACTCCTTTGAGTACTTTTCGCTATTCCTCAAAGTATTGGATTGAGCTACGCACGCCCACTTGAAAAATACACACTGTATAAAATAAATAAAATCCTTGGATATACCCACAGCGCCATCTAGTTCCACACTAAACAACTAGGCTTGTATTATAGATACCAGACGGTTGATATACCACACAATTTTTTTTGTAAATAAACCCAAAACATAAATGAAAAACATCCATAACTCTGGTACGCTTGTCCGTATTCATCATACAAACATATGCCCCCTAGCGGGATTCGAACCCGCGACCTTTTGGTATAGTAGTCACCGTTTGTAACCACTACACCATGCAGGTCATCAACATTTCATACATACAATTATCACAAGTATGTCTACGAAGATGCGTTTATACAAGTCCGCTTAGTTCAAGACCACAGAATATCAGACCGGGCAATACGGCCGGATTAGCGATGGGTTTTGTGCACTGCAACGGCACCTGGGGATCGATTCCCGCGCACAAGAAATTTCAATGTCGATACACATCGATAGGTATATTCTTTTGCACTCGCATCATATACCGGTGAGTTTTTTTACCGTTAGGAAAAAATAGGGCTAATTAGGTAAGTGAAATAGAAGTTATTAGCATAGGTAGTTTTTTTTTTGAAACCATCGTCGACGCGCGGTCGGACGGTCGGACGGTCGGACGGTCGGAGATTGATATGCGACTTGCGGGACTCGTGCGATATCATGCGAATTTTATTTGGAACTCATATTTTCTCCAAGTTTTTTATTTCATTTAATATAATGATGTAATTATGTGGAATAGGCTTCAAACGCGACCGTCAAATGACAACGTTTTATAATGGTTTATGATTTGAAAAAAATAAAAAAATTAAACTTCCTATGTCAATACCTTCTATACTTTTTTTTTTATCTACGACGGGTCCGTACTTGACCTCAATCACACCTGATGTTAAGTGAAGATGAGGTCGAAAGTAGAAGCGTACTGACCGGGAAACCCCAATACATTTGGAGGACTGGCTATCTTATCTCTGACAACCGAAACACAACAATGCTATTAACAATGCTGCTTGGCGGCAGATTTAGATAAGATGGTGGTAGCTAGCCAGGCGGGCATTTAAAATGCCCTACCACCAACCAAGCCGAGTACTTAAACATGTACCCCGCTGGGGATCGAACCCGCGACCTCCGAATCGTAACCCAATGTTATTTACTTTGAGCCATGGAGGCGGTTAAACTTACTTACCTAATATGCTCCATTGATTCCCTTACGGTACATAAACTCACCGGTATATGTCGAGCGTTGTAGTTTAAAAATAACATGTTGACTTTCAATAAGTGATATTTTTGTATCCTACATTGACAATATTTTTTGAGGTTGATTTTTTCAACTGTCAAACTTACGATTATTCGGATTCGAAAACGAATGGGTAGACCGTCTCGTCTGGAAAAATGCGTCTGACTTCTCAAAAAGGCGAAATTCGAACGTGACCTGTAATTTTCTCATTCGTATTCATGTGATATATGTTGCAATGTTTCCTTTGCCTGGTGGAAAAGCTCCGCGATAAAAAACCTTCTGATTAAAGATGGTCTCAGCGACTGGCCGTGATTTATTAAGAGCTTCTCCTTTTGCGTAATTAGCTGTTGTTGGAGACGTGCAAACACCAAAATTTGAAAACGGACGATTCAAAAATCACACCCGAAGTATATACAATAAATAATAACCAGCCGAAATGCGAGTCTCGAGCTAAATGCTCGAGCAACACGTGTCCCATACCGTCAGCTGTAGTTTCAGAAGTAATTGTCATTACCTACTTTGACAATTATTGCATTAAATTGTAACCATATACTACTAAAATGATCGTAATTATTTATGCCTAGCTCTGGTTTGAAGACAGGTAAACCCAATGCCTATATACTAAATTCTAATTGTTTATGTCGAATAGTTTTTGAACTACGCGTCTGTATTTGGGACGCCATTTTCTACAACTATGAGATAAATGGCTGTGACAGACTGAGAGACACCCAGGTCGTCCCATTAGTGTAAGTAAGTGTTAACGTTTCTGGTACATTACGCTAAAAATATGAGAATAGAATAGGTAAGCATAACATTCGAGTCTAACCAATAATGCCGGTGAATTCGTTCAACACTATGTTAACAGAGTCAATGATTTCAATGTAGATTTATTTACTGTAGAAGAAGTCGTTAGCACCTTGTGAAGCGATGTAGTCTTAAATAAACCATAGTGACTAACAAGTGATATTATTGTATTAAGAAATTGGATTTGAATAGGTTGTACTTTATGAAGAATATTCCCGTATCGTTGTAGTGCACACCCTTGCCGTAACACAATGTCTGTTTCATGTTCATAGCTCCAATCCGGCTCCGAACCGACCTCCAGATATGAATCCATTGACCGTCTCGAACGGTTGTGACAACTTTTATTGCACGCAATCTGTACTATCTCGGGAATTATTGTAAGATTATGGATTGTTTGTGTGTGTACACTTTATTGTACAACATAATAAGAATAAAAACGGAACAATAGGAATGCACAAGTAGTAGCAAGTACTAGAATGGCTCTTCAACAAGTAAATAGCTATTTTGTTTCCTTTTTAAAATTATTACCTATTTCTCGTCTGTCCAATAAAATTAATAAATTGATAATTTTAAATAATCGTCTAAACTAATAAAATATAATATAGGTAAAGTAACCAATTCTGTTATAAGCTGAATATATTCGAATCCGCTAAAACGATTTCTATCAAACATGAGTAAGATAGAATTACCAGCTTTCGAATAAAATTGTTTTTAAATCGGTTTAGCTTTTTTTTGATGCTAAAGATATACTTGCATATAATACCTATGCGTTGGAGATTAGAGAATCAATTATGAAACGACTTACTAATTTAGTAGTTAAAAAATCACAAATGTCTTACCTACTTTTTTTTTGACTTATTGATCCATAGATCATTATTTGAACAATCTTCACTATAAGACGCCTCCGAAAACCTGTAAAGGTTTGTGTGTAGTGCGAATGAGGTCACTGACCCGCCGCGATATACACTTAAAGATAGCCGTATTCATAAATTAAATTTTATTGTATAAAAATCAACAATAGTTAAAATAAACATCATCATTTTAATGAGTGTTCATGTAGGTACGAGTGTCAGTAACGTATAACCACATATTACTTAATAGTTACATTGTGATTTGGTAGCTACCTAATAATAAATAAATAAAAATCCTTAGACATTTACACAGCGCCATCTAGTTCCACAGTAAGCAACTATAGGCTTGTGTTGTGGATATACAACATAAATACTTTTTTTTTGTAAATAAATACTTATTATAAATCAAAACATCCATAACTCGGGTACACATGTCCGTATTCATCACACAAACATTATGCCCCTAGCAGGATTCGAACCCGCAACCTTTTGGTATAGTGCTCAGAGTTGCTAACCACTACACCAAACAAGTCGTCATGTGTACGTACACTAAAAACAAAAAATTAAATCATTGAAAACCTTTTTTGCCATGCTATACAACCTGAACTAATATGCTGTCTCATATTCAAGTGTAGGATATTCACAGAGGGCCTGCTACAAGTAGTTTCATAATGAACGAACATGGCGTTTTCCTGTTCAGCACAAGATATCCGATGCTTGAAGGCAGCACGTTCTTACGAGCCCTGTCACCTGTTAATACCAGGGGTGTCTGCGCCGAACGCAACACCACAGAGATATCGTATTAATAATAGAATGTAGAATAATGTTCTTTGTGACAATAATTTAAATGAATGCATCGAAAACCGTATCTTTTGTGCGTTGCATAAAATTCCTACTTAGTTTTGTTCTGTTTCCCGAAAAAGGAACAATAGTGCAGATAGGATTTGTCTTACGATTGACTGGAGACGCTTTTGACTGCAACCTCTACTGTCAAGTGACGGTAATTAATGGAAAGCAGCATTATCAAGCTAAATATTAGCGATCAAATCCAGTGGCCAGCTATCTCTGTCATGAAAATCAAGGGAAATCGGACTGAAGAAATTTACTTATCCATATGAATTAATTGTGACAGTATTTCTTTATTCTATCCAACTGTTAAGGTTCCGGGTATTGTTCGACTTTTCTCCAAAAACTCTGATCTTTGAGAAATTTATTTAGCAATATGTATAGGTAACGTGGCAACAATTCACCTGTAAGTGAATACTGGCATAGATACTCGCACATAATATCGTTGCCCCGATCCCGCACACAAAGGGCCCAGCCGGTCCAAGAGCGTCTCGACTGGAGACAGATGGATCGAACCTTTTCGGAATAGCATCGCGATAACCGGATCCATCTTCAAAGAGCATTGAAAATGGATCAGTTCAATTGGATCTGCTTCGCATGAACGGCCAAGGCGATATTTCTGCCAAACCTTCACTTTCCTCAGAGGAGAGTGGTTGAAGGCGCGACCTAACGGGCGTATGTCGCATAATTCGGAAAATTTGCTGTACAATGACTATTTAGTAGTTTGGCCAACTTTTTTAGTATTAAGTTTAAGTAGGTTCTATCAGTGGAAACCTCTAATTGGCTTTCAGTTTTTTACTTTAAGTGATAATTTGTAAAACAGCTGTTGGTTTTCCCAAGAAAATAAAATAAAATAATTTAGAAAAGTAGAGAGGACATGTGGTTAAACCGTCGTGAGCATAACAGTACCCTTACTTAAACCAGTGACGGACAGTGCGGTCATTGTTGCCCACAAAAAATCTGCAATCACTAAATTCTATTTGTAGGAAATCTAATTATGAAATAGGAAGGTGTAAACGTAGTTAGAACAGTTAGATTCCGATTTAGTGGATTGGAAGGTCTGGTTCTGTTAATCAAATATCCTTACTTCAACCAACAATCTGTACCGAATTAGTCTGCATTCAGGTTGGTGTAATAAGCCGTTCCTAGCTTCCGATTTCCTAATTAGCGTATTCCTAATTAGATTTCCGACAAATAGAATAGTGCAAAAAGCTCTTAACCTAAACTCGCCCACTCAGCGCAGCGTGACGATTATGCCAAGTCCTCCGGTGGAAAGCGATGCAAATCGTTCATTGGGAGAGGCTTATGTCCATTAATGGACTATTATAGGCTGATGATGCACATACGTAGAGTTTTTATTCATCATCATCATATCAACTATTATTTAATCTTTACAAATCCAATCAATATATTTTAGATAAGAAAATGTAGCTATTTAACACAGCGTTTAAATCGCCGATTATAAATAGCAGGCTGAATATAAAGATTAAATAGTGTAGCCCGTCTCCGTATTTGACGTATGAGGAAATATCTAAAAATAGGTTCTAATTGTGTAGCTTATCAGATTGCAAATTTTTAAATACCTTAACTTTTTGATTTACTTAACTTTAATTGAATATTTTGTTTGGAAATAAGCATCTAAACATATAAAGATGCTTGTCCTGACTGACTGATTACATATTCAACAGCCTAAACCACTGAAGCTAGAAAAATGAAAAAAGAAACATTCAATTCTTCAAGCAAGCACCCACTAAGGATTTTTGGAAACTGAACTCTTTAAGAGGTAAAATAGGAGTGATCACTCATCCAAGGGCTGACCGTTAGATGCAGCTTGCATCGGCTCACATGCACATGAAAGACTTACAATGCAATGTTACTTATTTTTCCTTGAATAAAACTTGTTATCCTCAATATATTTAAGGTAATTTCCCGCTCTGAATACTTGTATAAACGCAGAGCGATGTGATGCGAGTATGGCAATTGTTCCGCAGACTCATTTCCATAAAGTGATTGGGAGACAAATCTGAGAGGCTCTCGCCAGCGGCTGAATGCCCCGTTTGAGTGACGATTGAGGGCATTCCCTCCGAAGCGCGTCCTCTTTAGAACGGTTTATTTGCTCTCTCGCGAGCGCCACTTTGTGCGACTTCCCACGCGCTTAAAATACATTTTGCTATTGCACAGGACTTTATACATATTGTGTCTCCAAGATAACGACACAAAGTTAACCTTACGATTTTCCATAAGTATGGTATCTAACATGCGAAGTGCGCTGGCTTATATGAGACAAACACTTACAGGTCCAGTGTACGGGGACGACTCATGTTATCGACATCTCTCGGTGATGTTGCTCATTGCCGGTGCGAGTGACAGTGACTGAACGATGGTTTACTACAAGGAGAGTACTTCGCGTTAACATATAGTGGAATGCTCTCCTTGTCTACACACCGTGACCACGATGAATTGGAATATCGGCAGCCGTCGTCACTGTTGGGACACAGTCTCCCATCACTAAAGACGGGCCATAGTCCACCACCCCGGCCCACTGAGAATTGGTGGATTTGTGTTAGACGAGTGTGTATAGAGAGAGTACCTGACAGTTTTTATATTATGTACTGGATACATCTCACCTGGTGGAAAGTGACGATGTGGTCGAAGATACCGAGCACGTTATCTCAGTTAATGTTCATTCACACTGCTCTTGAAGATCCCAAGATTTTACTGTTTCGAAAAAACTAACTACTCACCCTATTCCTTTCTTTAATTAGTCTGGGGTCCAAGGTAGCAATAGAATCACGTAGGGCACCGTCTACCTTCAGTAGGCGCCGTGTCGAGTACCACTGTTGATCCTGGCTTACAGGAGTTACAGTGAGAGGAGTGTGGAGGCGGGATCTGTTTCGAAAAAACTGACGCCGGGAGGGAGTTCCATCTGTTACAATTAAGGACGAATGCGAATGTTCGGTATTTGAACGACAAACAGTGTTTTCGGTTATCTTATCTCAAACAGTCAGAACACGACAATGCTACCAACATTGTTACTTAGCAGCAGCCTTAGATAAGGTAGTCGGCAAAGTGAGAATTAAAATAATAAACTTCTTATTATCTGGTACATCAGTAATTTTTACGACAATAAGTGTGTTTTATTTAAATCGGAGCTGTATAAATTGTACGCAATTGGAAATGGTCTGTAGGATAGGTAATATAAAATGAAAATAACAATATTTTTAGTTGATCTCTCCGAAATTTCCAAGTAAATTTGTGAAATGAGATCGCTCCACCAATTTCTCAGCGTAAATCAATCGAGACGCTTTAACCAAATTCCCACAAACGCCTCGACAGCGGCGCGGGCGGCGCGTCTCATTTGTTTATTGTGGTCGAACCACAATTTATTTCGATACATAATTGACGCGTCATTCATCGGAACCGAGCCATTGAAAATTATATTTTCGAAATTTAAGCATTATTTTGACAACCTTTTTCGAGATAAATCGAAAATGCTGTACTGCTACTGTAATACATACGAGCAACGGCCGGCAAAGTTGTATAGTAATCTAATGGTGGCTGTACAATCTCGCTTGCTATGTCTCGCCTTCGAGTCGCCTCGGCTAGACTTGTGTGCTCGGAGTGACCATATACACTCTCGCTGGGATCATTTGCAGTTGTGAACGCCGAGGGAATGGACGATATAGAAGTATTTCTATTATTAATGTTACGTACATACATTATTCTTCGACATTTTCGTATGGTCTAATATGGTGCAAGTAAGTCCTCACGATTCCACGGGGCGAGCGCAACTGGGTGAGAGACGCGAGAGTGTTGCAGTTGCGCGAGGCGGCGCGAAATCCTTTGACTCGGGCGCAAAATACCGACGCGGGACGGAGAGCAAGCGAGGAACATCCAGACAGGGCGAGGCTAGTGAGCGCTACCATCTACACTCTCGTGCTCGCCCTACCTCGGAGTGTCTCGTGCTCGCCCTACCTCGGAGTGTCTCGTGCTCGCCCTACCTCGGAGTGTCTCGTGCTCGCCCTACCTCGGAGTGTCTCGTGCTCGCCCTACCTCGGAGTGTGACGTGCTCGCCCTACCTCGGAGTGTCTCGTGCTCGCCCTACCTCGGAGTGTGTCGTGCTCGCCCTACCTCGGAGTGTCTCGTGCTCGCCCTACCTCGGAGTGTGTCGTGCTCGCCCTACCTCGGAGTGTGTCGTGCTCGCCCTACCTCGGAGTGTGTCGTGCTCGCCCTACCTCGGAGTGTCTCGTGCTCGCCCTACCTCGGAGTGTGTCGTGCTCGCCCTACCTCGGAGTGTGTCGTGCTCGCCCTACCTCGGAGTGTGTCGTGCTCGCCCTACCTCGGAGTGTGTCGTGCTCGCCCTACCTCGGAGTGTGTCGTGCTCGCCCTACCTCGGAGTGTGTCGTGCTCGCCCTACCTCGGAGTGTCTCGTGCTCGCCCTACCTCGGAGTGTGTCGTGCTCGCCCTACCTCGGAGTGTCTCGTGCTCGCCCTACCTCGGAGTGTGTCGTGCTCGCCCTACCTCGGAGTGTGTCGTGCTCGCCCTACCTCGGAGTGTGTCGTGCTCGCCCTACCTCGGAGTGTCTCGTGCTCGCCCTTTTTTTTTTTTTTTTTTTTTTTTTTTTCGCGGGGAAATGCGTTACGCGTACCGCTCGCCTGGGGGACGGCGAGACGGTTATGTGGGACTCCCCTCCCTAACGGGAGGGATACCCACTAAAACCCCGCGGCGACCTTCTTCGGCAGTAGGGAGGACCTGGGAACGCATAAGCGGCTCCAGGCCCCCCCCTGCCCTGCCCCCCCTCACAAGGGGAGGCCCGTTCCCGGAGGGCGGCTAGCGCGCCCTCCACGGGGGGCGCTGTCGAGTCTCACACCGCAATCAGCGGGTGGTATGAGGCGCGACAGGGCCCGATGCGACGACACCCCCCCGGTCGCTCCGGGGGGTGTCATCCTCTCCCGGGCCGCGTCCGACGACTACATCGCCCCGAGATGTAGCCGCCCGCGACCCTCAGGCGACGTGCAGGGGGGGCTAGCGAGCGTTGCCGCCCCCCCGACGTCGCCTCCTGCGAGCGGGATCGGCCCTCTCCCGATCCCGCTCTGCGGCCTCCTTCTGGAGCATGACTGCCTCGCAGAAGGAGGCCGCTGCCCTCCAACCCTCCTCACTCGCCAGCATAGCCGCGACTAATGCTGACGGGGACAGATCTCGTCCGATCCGGTCGACCAGGTCTCTACGCTCGGACTGCCACGCCGGGCAGTCCTCCAGCGTGTGCTGGGCGGAGTCCTGGTCGGACGCGCAGTGGTGGCATCGTGCCGTCTCCTCCCGTCCGATTCGACTCAGATACTCACCGAAGCACCCGTGCCCGGTGAGTATCTGAGTCAACCTGTAGGTGACGCAGCCTTTCCTCCCCATCCATGCTTCGAAGTTCGGCAGAACGGCTCCGACGGCGCGTTGGCGGGCGCAGCCTTGTATCACAAGGCGCTCCCGCCAGAGCGTCAGCGCCCGTCGGTGTGCGTTCTGCCGTAGCATCTCGAGCGCACGGTCAGGCGCGACCCCCTCGGCATCCCGTTCGACAGAGCGGATGCGGTCGTAAACCGCCGCGTCCATGTCGGCCAGGATGTCGAAGGGTGGAGCCCGCGCTAGGACCGTCGCCGCCTCGAACGAAATCGTCCGGTAGCCTCGTACGATCCGAATGGCCATCAGCCGCTGCAGGCTCCCGAGGAGAGCTCTGCAGCGGGAGGACCTCGCCAGGTCGTTCGACCAGACGGGGGCCCCGTAGAGGGCCATGGATCGCACGACGCCACCGTAGAGGCGGCGAACTTCCTCCCGTGGTCCCCCGAGATTAGGTAGGAGGCGGTGCAAAGCGCCCGCTACCTTTCGCACTCGGGGGACCAGGCGCTCGAAGTGCTCTTCGAAGCCCCATCGGCTGTCCAGGGTGAGGCCCAGGTACTTGATGCACCGCCCCACCTGGACTTCGGCGTCACCTACCCGGAGTCGCGAGCTGGGTGGTTGGCGACCTCGACGGAGGCCGTGAAACCATAGCGCCTCGGTCTTGTGAGGCGCTACCTCTAGGCCCAGCTCGCGGACCTTCCCGACGACACATGCCACGCCAAGTTCGGCGAGCCGAAGCACCTCCTCAAAGTCGGTCCCCCCGGCCATCACCAGTGTGTCGTCTGCGTAGCAGACGACAGACAAGCCGGAGGGGAGACTGATGCGAAGGACCGCATCGTATGCGAGGTTCCACAACAGGGGCCCTAAAACGGACCCCTGTGGAACCCCGCAACAGACATCCCTCCGTGTTTCCACCCCGTTCCGGCCGACGAACCTCACGGTCCTGTCGCGCAGGTATGCCCCGATCACGGCCCGCAGGTAGGGAGGCACCTCGTGATATACGAGGGCCTCCCTTATGGCCTGCCAGGGGAGGGTACCGAAGGCGTTGACGATGTCCAAACTCACCGCCAACGCCACACCCCCCCCGCGGACCGCCAATTCCGACAGGGAACGAACGAGGTTGACCGCGTCAACCGTCGATCGCCCCTGTCGGAATCCGAACTGGCGGTCCGACAAGTCGGGACCCACTCGCGACAGGTGCCCGCTGATACGAGCGGAGATAACTCTCTCGAAGAGTTTCCCCGTCTCGTTCAGCAGGCATATCGGTCGGAACGCAGAGGGATTGTCTGCGGTCCTTCCTTCCTTCTTCAGGAGCACCAGTCTCGCTTCTTTCCAGCCGAGGGGGAACACACCTTCACGGAGGCAGCTAGTGAATAGCTGCCTCATGCGGTTCCCAAGGATAGCCAGTGCCAGCACCAGCGCCTTGCCCGGGACTCCGTCGGGTCCAGGCGCGGTGTTTCGGGAGGCCAGCCGCCGAACGGCCCGGTCCAGCTCACCCTCCGTTACCTCGCAGTCGTCGGCCCAGGGATCCCGGTGCGACTGCGACGGAGGGTTCGAGGGACTGTCCTGGACCCTTGGGAAGAGCGTATCTACCACTCTTCCCACGAATTCGGGGTCCAGGGTCTCCGTCAACGGAGGGACCCATGGTTTGAGCTTGCCCAGTACCATTCGGTACGGGCGCCCCCATGGGTCCCTATTCAGTCCCTCGATGAGCTCTCTCCAGGACCGGGCCTTGGCCTCAGCGATGGCATCGCTGAGAGCCTTCACCGCGGCTCCATACTCCCGACGCACTTCGGCTATCTCCTCGGCTCGCCCTACCTCGGAGTGTGTCGTGCTCGCCCTACCTCGGAGTGTGTCGTGCTCGCCCTACCTCGGAGTGTCTCGTGCTCGCCCTACCTCGGAGTGTGTCGTGCTCGCCCTACCTCGGAGTGTGTCGTGCTCGCCCTACCTCGGAGTGTGTCGTGCTCGCCCTACCTCGGAGTGTGTCGTGCTCGCCCTACCTCGGAGTGTCTCGTGCTCGCCCTACCTCGGAGTGTGTCGTGCTCGCCCTACCTCGGAGTGTCTCGTGCTCGCCCTACCTCGGAGTGTGTCGTGCTCGCCCTACCTCGGAGTGTGTCGTGCTCGCCCTACCTCGGAGTGTGTCGTGCTCGCCCTACCTCGGAGTGTGTCGTGCTCGCCCTACCTCGGAGTGTCTCGTGCTCGCCCTACCTCGGAGTGTGTCGTGCTCGCCCTACCTCGGAGTGTGTCGTGCTCGCCCTACCTCGGAGTGTGTCGTGCTCGCCCTACCTCGGAGTGTGTCGTGCTCGCCCTACCTCGGAGTGTCTCGTGCTCGCCCTACCTCGGAGTGTGTCGTGCTCGCCCTACCTCGGAGTGTGTCGTGCTCGCCCTACCTCGGAGTGTCTCGCCGAGTGTAGTCACCGTAAATCTTTATCAGTCGTGTAATTTAGAAATGGAACTGTACTTATTACTCCTTGTGAAACCACGGACGTATTTGTAAATTTCGAACTGGATTGCGAATAGAAAGCTGTTTGATAAAACCAAATGAATATTTTGACGCGTGGAAAAATATTGTTGTTCGCCATTGATTTTGTTCTGAATTTAATAATTGTTTGATAATTTGACACTTGCAATTCAAGCGGCGGCAAGAGCCGTAATAGAAAACTCCAACAACTGTTTTTTCAAATAAAATTTTCTACTTACTTTGAATTTCCGCGCGATACAAACCTTGGGGCAACCAGGCGTTGATGAACTTATGTATGTGTACCTCGGCTTCGCTCCGGCCCACAAAAACAACAGTGTCATGTTTGGATTATTTTATTATTTCGCCGCCCCTTATAATTATCTCTTCACTTAAATACTAACCATTCACTGTTTGTGAAAGCATAATATTGTTTGTATACAATTATATTATATTTTCGTCGTTACGACAGCGGAGCGAGGCGCTTGCAGCACCGCCCGACCTATTACCGAGCCCGACAAGCTGCAATAAGCTGAACCAGCAAGCTGAGCTCCAGCGCAGCGGTTGCAGTAACGACATTAGCCCACAACGCGAAGCCGAATGAAGCGAGCATATTAGCTGTTACACTGTTAGCGTACTGTTTGTTGGCGGCCCACGTGGACACAGTGTATTAATACCAACAGTAGGCCAACCAGACCGCGTGCCTCACGACACATTTTGGATTCAAGTAGCCTAATGTCCAGCAGTGGACTTTTATAGACTATTAATAATGACTAAAAATTGTTCTTACGAGACGAACAATACTTATAAATCAACCTCAAAACATAGATCTGCTATTGTACCTATACGTTTTGAGACAATAACGGTAATGCATAATAATTCACTCCAGGTTATCACCGACATTTGTGAACCAAGTTCAATAATTCTTTGTTTGTTTCAAGGGGTGGTCCCATATAAACTTGGTGAAGATCTCCTAAGATTTCCTAATTGCGTGGTCGAATATTTTTATATGTGTTTTTGTAATTTGCAATTAAACGTTTAATCTATCTAAATACGCAGTCGTGTTACTGTTTACTCTGTACTGTGACGCGCAACGTACGAGTTAAATGTTAGCGGGAAATATTAGCTTACACCTGCCTTCGGCGGCAGCCGGCCGCCGCGGGTGACGTCACGGGGGAGGAGTAGTACATTAATTCTTATGAACGCAATGACATAAGTTATTTAGGTTTGCGGGTAAATAGTATGGAAGTTGACTTTGTTGTAAGTGGTGTTTAGGTTTGTATGACGTACTGAAGGGCGGGAGCTCAGAAAACTGCCTAGTTATACCTTAAATGCGGCAAACCAGTGATGGGCAGCAGCATTATGGCAAATCCTCCCATAGGAATTGATGCAGATCACTTCATGGGAGAGGCTTATGGTCAATTGATGCAGATCACTTCATGGGAGAGGCTTATCGCCAATTGATGCAGATCACTTCATGGGAGAGGCTTATGGTCAATTGATGCAGATCACTTCATGGGAGAGGCTTATGGTCAATTGATGCAGATCACTTCATGGGAGAGGCTTATGGCCAATTGATGCAGATCACTTCATGGGAGAGGCTTATGGTCAATTGATGCAGATCACTTCATGGGAGAGGCTTATGGCCAATTGATGCAGATCACTTCATGGGAGAGGCTTATGGTCAATTGATGCAGATCACTTCATGGGAGAGGCTTATGGCCAATTGATGCAGATCACTTCATGGGAGAGGCTTATGGTCAATTGATGCAGATCACTTCATGGGAGAGGCTTATGGCCAATTGATGCAGATCACTTCATGGGAGAGGCTTATGGTCAACAGTAGACTGTTATTATATAAGTATGAAAGTTTATAATGCATTTTATTCTGATGTAACTGTTCATTCAATTTGGAGTAAAGTATTCAATTTCTCCGTCCATAGTTCAATGTGCATAAATTATATCATGTGCGTATATAGGTATATAGGTACATATATTAAAGGGTCGTGCAAATGCTGAACGTGAAATACATAACGTCACGACCTTTATCCCAAAAAATGCACTTTATAACTTACTATAAAAATGTGACCAAAAAACATACGAGTATCTATAAAGTAACTTTATAACTAACAAAATTTTCTAACTAACCCTATGGGTGACTGGAAGATATCCCTCTATGGGATAAGTCCGCCGTTGTACTCAATTTATGTATCAATGCAAAATTAATGTATTGCCTTTTTGTACAATAAAACGTTTACAAACAAACAAACAGTTTATGACGACCGGTTGGTGTAGTTGATAGTGACCCTGTCAGCGAAACCAACAGTTGCGGGTTCGAATCCCGCGAGGGGTAAATGTTTGTGTGATGAATACGAACATTTATTCCCGAGTCATGGATGTTTATATAAATATTTATGTATGTTTATCCGTTATCTAGTATCCATAGCACAAGCTTTGCTTAGTTTGGGACTAGATGATTGGTGTAAGTGTCCGAAATATATTTTTTTTTTTTTTTAAACAGTTTATCAACATAATTTATTACTCGTAAAACATAATATTTTTAATAAATATTGTATTTTTTTTTGCACTTCTATGTGACCGATTTATAGGTAGAGAGTACAGACTAAAAAACATTTTGGTTGTACACGGTGGTTTCGGCTATTTATTCTCAGCAGTCCTGTTAGTTCTCGGAGATTCTAAGAGATGGCGCTGTTTTATCCAAAAAGATTTATTCGTATAAATCAATACACGTATCTTATATTAAAATTACATTTACAGATAAACACACATAGGTATATACCAAACATGTCGTTTAGATAGTGTGTAATAGTGTTTGTGGTTGTCCATATTTAAGCTGTTCTCCCGGACAGCAGGGGTCCTCCCTGCTGTCCGGGAGAACAGCTTCATCATCAAATTGCATAACATTGACCATCATCAATCGCCGTATTCACTAGTTTCCACTATAAATGAAAATTAAAACACACTCTGTCATTTAAATACCATGTCAGCAATAGCACTGGTCGCCAAAAAAATTAGTCAGCCTGTCGCATTTAGAATATGAAATAAACAAGTTACCACCATAACTGGCTTGTTTGTTTAATGCCACAGTATGTTGTTAGCTGCACATTCACTGCAGCTGTATCCGAGTCCACGGACTATTGTATATCTTGAGGCGGCACGGCTTAATTAAACAGAGGAGGGGGCGGGGCGGACGGGGGAGGTGTCACATAGAACTGATTCATAAAACCGGGCGGAGGCATGTGTCTCCATTAAGCGCGAACAGAACATCCAAATGCTAATCTAATTGTATTAAGATCTATGAGACGCTCCTCGCTCCCTGCCTGATGATTTTAATTAAATAATCTCGGTCTCCGCTTAGTCTAAAGAGCGCTGTATTTTCCTTCTCAGTACGTTTATTTATGCAATTAACTGCTACATCTAACCTAATGTTAAAATAATTTAATGTTGAAGTAACAATGTGTACTATTGGAAATATGATGACTTGTTTTCACTTCGCGACTTCGCCCGCATGAAATTACTTTATCGAGGACTTATTCAGAATGAAAATAAGCATATATCCTTCTATAGTTCTCAGACTATCTCTCTACCAAACTTCAATTCAAGCGTGAAAGCCAGACAAAGAAGATGTCACTACGTGCACCCGTGAGTACACTGCATGCCACGTCGATATTTCGTACAAGAAAAATCCGAAAACAGCGCTGTAATATATTCCGTCGTATCTAAGGAACTTGACCTCTCCGCTCTCACGTACCACTTATGTCACGGACTCTGCGTATTCTAGCGTCCCAGAAATGCAATAACACTGGCAAGCTACGGGCTACGTGCTACGGCTACTACCGGCTACGGCTACCGGCTACGAGCTACGTAGTACAGGGCGGCGAGCGGGCTTGTGATTTGTGTGTGATTTGCATTGTGTTGTTTATAATAACGTACAACATACACAACGTAATTTAGATTACAGAAGCTGATAGGGGGGGGGGGGGGGGGGGGGCATTATTTATTACACAGTAATTATAATGTTGTTAGACATTCTTATGTATAACATTATAAAAGCCAAAGCGCGTCAGTATATCTCTTTGTAACCTCTGAACCGCTCATATAGAAATACGGTATGGAGGTAGCCGACGGTAAATTAATTTTAAAGAGCGAAGTAGTTAGTTAAGCTACCTGATCTTAACCTAATTTATTTGGAATGATAAACTCTATCAAATAAAAACCATTCATCAAAATCGCTTGAGAGGGTTTATTCTGGATACACTAACATTTCTTTTTAAATACAGAATAAATACAATACATATATAGCTTATTTTCGAGAAATATTGACGACCACTTTCTTTTATAATCGAATAATTAGATACAAAGATAGCGCCAGTAGAAGTAACTTACTTGTCCCTATGAGCGCCGTCGTCGCGCCGCCTAATGCCATTTAATCTCGTGAGTTGTGCCCCCCCCCCCCTCCCCCCCTCCGACCAGCTCCCCCACCGTGGCCATCACTGGGAAGTGAAGTGAATGAGTGCAGTGAGGGTTACGTGCAACATGACACCGAGACATACAGCGCCAGAGAGGAATCTAGCAGTGACGTGGCTTTCAAAATAGGGGCAAGCCTAACAATGTTTTTTTTCTTTTTTTATGCACAACGAGTTGACACTTGACCTTAATTACACCTGATGTTAAGTGCAGATAAGGTCATAGGTGGAAGCGTACTGAGGTTGTAGTGTTGGTGATTTTTACACAGCAAGTGCAAATGTTGAAAATAAAGATTTCCTATACCTACTGTTTAAATAGTTAATAGTCCTGATACAGTATTTAGTAAGGCAAGCAGGGTTTTTGGGCTTCTAAGAAGGTACCCCCACGGGTATTTAGACGGTTTCCGGACGAAGATTTGAACTTTCATTAGTTTTCATTAAAAAAATCCTCGTCTTTCTGCCTTTTCTATTTATTTTAATTTTGTTTATGTAATATAGTATATTATGTTTTAATGGTAATTTGGCTTTAATTTCCTGGCTGGATGCAGTAAATATGTACACTCAATTGCACGCGCGTACGCACGCACACACACATACACACACACACACACACACACACAAATACTTTGTGTAACTTATATCTTATAACTCTAACTTACAAACAATATGTGTTTTAAATTAAATTCTTAACCAGCCTTTAACTATGTGTCCAATACAGGAAGAGCGGGGACTCCTATCACAAGTATATTCTATAACTTAAAAGGAGCTCCTCGGCCGAAATTTTATGTATTAGGCTTAAGCTATCAAATAAATATTTTGTATTTTTTTGTATTTCGTATTCCCTAATTATGTAACTTTTACTTGATACAATAATATTATGTTAATTTCCTGGATTGCGCTTATTTTAGGCTTCTCGAGTGCAGGTCTGAGCGATTTTTTTGATTTATTCTGTATTTAAAAAGAAATCTTAATTTATCCAACGAGGGCGCCACTAGACGGAATAAACCGCTTAAAATAAATATAAAAGTTCCTCATTTTATACTTCACAAATTTTTATACTAATCGTCTATCATCATACCATGCTACGGCAATCCACGGCCAGAAATTTTATGCGAACTTCTCTGTAGAAATCACAATAACATTGTTTCTCGGTGTAATAGTGATGAACAGAAGAGCACAAGCACTTAATACAATGCACGTACTGTTATAACCCTAGCTACGGCCCTGTATGCGCGTGCGACCACAGAGTGCGCCCTCATCCTCGCCCGAGTCCTTCGCTAATGAAAACGTGAAGCGCGAGCGGCTCCAGCCAGCGCCGCGTCACGTGGCGCATGGTGTCGAGGACATTACGACTTATGTTCCTCATTTCATTAGAGAATGTCTTCCAATGAAACGAAGTTTAATCCCTTCATAATCTTTCTTAAGAGATCCGCGCCCATCCGTACCGCAAAGATGTTGTTAGTCAGATTAAAAAGTTGGCCCTTGATTATGAATTCCTCAAGGTTCAAGTCTCACTCGCACATGACCGTATATTTTGTGCAATAGATGCTTGAATCGGATTTGTACTTGCTTGGGACGCTCTCAATGGCTCAGAGCTGGTTGGTCAGGTTGTATGAGGTAGCAGAATATGTTCGCATTATAGGTAATTTAACCAACTGCCTACAACACATATATAACGTCACAACCTTTATTTCAAATGGGGTGGTCAGTGATATCCCAAACGAGCGCGTCATGGTCATAAACAGGCCGATGATAATTACACAAAATATCTCGAGGAAGCCAGCTCATTAGCTCCGTGTGACCGGCCTACAGCGCGGCGCGTGTCACATCGACTCGTTTCCACGGTCCGCCTACTTACGAGACACTCTCCGTGGAATTCTCTGCGTAATGACAAAAAATGAACTCTTTATTTCCCGGCAACGCCTCGGGACCGCTATCGCGATGGTTCTGTTAATTTACTGACACGCCGCAGTAACGCTGCAGAAACACAGCATTATTAAGAACTTTACGTTAAAGAATAAATAACAGACTTAGGTGTTACAGAAAAAGAACAATACAATATACTACTACATTGTGGAATTGTATGTATGGTGGAGGACCATGTTCAGCAGAGGACGTCTTGTGGCTGATATGATGATACTACAATAGAGTGCTGGACAAAAGGAAGGATAAATATAAATGTGTGTATGACCACAGTAATGTTATATTTAAAATGAAAAATAGGCCCCAAACCATTTATCATTTTTATGACGGTGTCATAGCCAAAAGTTCATTTTAAAAGCTATATGGCGAATGTAATTTAAATTATAACGAATTCAACGACACCTCATTCATCACGGATCCAGTAGTTTGATCGCTATGATTGAACATCTATACCCACATAAATACATACATAGGGTGTTGAAATCATAACTCGTTCCCGTAGTCGGGTAAAAAAAGAGGACGGGCGTTTCGATAGAAATACAAATACACTATATTGCACAACAGAAAAGAAAATACAGTTTCAGAAAAGTGGCAAGAAAAGAATGTACAATTTGACGACCTTATCACTAAAAGCGATCTCTTCCACGCAACCTTTGGCAACCAGGCAATACATTTAAACGAGACAAATGGATTTCTTAACCACTCCACTTGCATATCGGGAATAGAAGCACATTTTAATCCACCACCGTGGCTCATGTTAACAATATAAGGTTTCTAAAACGGAGGTGGCGGGTTCGATTATCAGCGGGGTACATGTTTAGTACTCTGTTTGACAGCAGGGCATTTTAAATGTCCACCTGGCTAGCTACAACCATAAAGTCTGCTGCCAAGCGAGGGAATACAGATAGTAGCATTGTTGTGATACGGCTGTTTGAATAAGATAGGCAGTTCAAGTAAGTTGGAGGTACCGAGTGAGGACTCTTCCGCATTCGTCCCTGAAGAACTCTATTAACACGTCAGCAATAGAACCACGTTTCATTTATAGCCATATGCTATAGATATGGTCGCGCAATCAAATCAACCTCGCTCGTAACCTAAAGGTTGAGACGTTTATGTTGCGAGCACAGACTAAAACGTAAATCAGCATTTGATACGACAGTTTAAAAATAAAGTCGTGTAACTGAGTTTCCATTGGCACCAATGAAGTGGTGCCATTTTGATTGTCTCAACGACCCGGTCCATACGCAGTAATATAAAAGTCTAAGTTTATAGCAAATTTTTTTAAAGCAAATATATTATATTTATAGCGAAAATATGATTTGCTTTGCAGAGCTACCCACTTAGATTTGAAAAATAATTAGAAGGCATTTAATGTGTACCTGTGGTAATTAATTAAAGTTGCCCTCAGCGGCATTAATTCAAGACTTAATAATTTTCAGCTAATTAATTGATTCATGCTTCCTAATTTCCTATTACATTGAAATCGTACAATCTCATGAGGGTATTAATTAAAATTTATAATTAAAAGGTAAATTTCCCGCGGGTTGTGTTCATATCGGTCGCCATTGGCAGTTGTTGGGCGAGACGCGCCGCCTGGAGATTTACTTAAGTGTTACTAGAAGAACAGTCGGACTTATTTGTAATGCGTGGTCCGATTTCAGTGCGGTTTTCTTTATATGAAAGACTGTACGAGGGGACAGGTTTGATGAAAATCGGTTAAACCGTTTTGAAGATATTTAGGTATTTCGAGGATATTATATTATATCGAGCCTTTTGTCCACATTCCGCTCGCCCGCGCCATACAAGCAGTCTACTATAATAAGAAGATACAAAGATTTATTTAACACTTTATTCATATATGTTTAAGTTTAAGTATTAAAGAAAACAAAAGAGCTGGGACCATATTAAAAATATACAAAAGGCCAGCTTATCTCTATAAGAGATCTCTTCCAGCAAACCTCAGTAAGGAAACATAATTGTCACCTTAGCACCTATAGTTTCATTAAAAGGAATCTCACTACAGTTCCAAAGCTTTTTATGAAAACCCACTACTACTAATGTATTTTGATATTGCTTTATCGACACGAGGATTACTTTGCGTACCATGCGACCCTTCCTGCACAGGCCATTATGTGTGGTGTCCACGGACGAACCTCCGCCAGTAAAAGTCTCGCTAACTTAGCGCTTAACTCTCCTCGCTGAACCTTACCGATCCTCGCGTATGACAGCGGAACCCTAACAAAGTACCTAATTAATTTATAACTACCC
Source organism: Oegoconia quadripuncta (assembly GCA_949316235.1). Classification (NCBI taxonomy): domain Eukaryota; kingdom Metazoa; phylum Arthropoda; class Insecta; order Lepidoptera; family Autostichidae; genus Oegoconia; species Oegoconia quadripuncta. The sequence continues at coordinate 38,489,695 of OX438746.1, forward strand.
GCAACAGCCCACCAACGGCCTATAATAAAAAGCGAAGTATTCTATCAAATTAAACACGCGCGCCGCAGTGAAAGTGGGCTCTGTAACGGTCGGCACAGGTGTCACAGTCGAGCGCCTCTCGCGAATAATAAAGCGCTGAAGATAAACGGAATCATTGAGCCGTCGTCGTTATGTGGGTGTACCTTAATGTGAAGGGCCAGTGTAAGGGCTTGTACACACTCACGCGAGCGGCTTGCGCGGCGTGTTCGCCGAGCCCAACTAGTGGGCAGTTTACATAATAGCTGATCCTGCGACAAAATAATCTGTTGCGTCAAAAAATGCGTCATTCTTAATAAATCTGCAAAGTTCACAAAAAACTCGCCAACATTAAGGATAAATCTGTTGGATGTATCTGTGGAATTAGTAAAAATTGCAGCGATTAGAGAAAAGCCTCGTTCAAAAAGAGGTTCTGAGAAAAGCTATCGTCCAGCGGTGACTTCTGTAGAGCAACTAAGCTGCACGGGAATGTCGAGGGTGCCGAGCTCACGACCCATAAGAAACACCGTAACGCCTGCGTCAAGTACACCTGACCTCGACCCACCGCACACTACGGCGAACGTCAACATTACCTGTAGAACACCTGATTCATTCGCTCCGACTTTTCATTGAATAAACCACCATATATTTTGCACGAATGAAAATAAATAGCCTTTCATAAAAGTGGCGGCCGTTTTTAATTAACTTTGTACCGGCGAGCTCTCACTGAGCCCCGGAAACTCCATGAAATTACTGAAAAAAAGTTATTAAAATAAAATCAGCCTAAACATTTTAGCGCCGTATTTAAAACTGACTTGTTATTTCATGCCTCATAATAGGTACAGGAAAATTATCCGTAATAAAAGCAGGAAGTTCCTTGAGCGAAATGTAAGTACTCAAACGAGCACGTGTTGCATACTAAGCGATACGAAACATTCGGTGAGATTTATAACACCTGTATTATACAGTCATGCGCGGTGAGTTTAAGCCAATAGCTTTGGTAATCCTCTCTGGATATTACAAGATATTGTCAAGAGTCAAGCGAGTAAATGCTCAACACTCACTAAACTTACATTTACAATTAGAGCTCAGACTACTTATTCTTACTCGTCTCTTACTCGTCTTCTTACTCGTCTCTTATAATTCACTCTTATTTTCACAGACATATTGAATGTTTATAAATGTTTCATCAAACGTAGATAAAACCTTGTCATATAACTGTATTTAAACGTGTAGCTCAAACAGATTATTGACAAAGCTGTGTACAAAATTGTATAAATTTTCTTTGACGATAACGACTGCTGATATCTGCCGCTTGACCAGTCAAGGGGGCGAACACGAGAGCGCTGTATATACAAAAATTATTTTGCCAAGGTTACCAGTGTTTCCTTTATGAAGTCTTTAAGGCGAATTTAGGAGGCCCCGGTTCGATTCCTAGGCAGTCCACATGGCCATGTCCAAAAGGAAAACATCGTGCGGAAACCTGCACTTTAGTAACTTATTAGTAATCTGTGCCGGCAGGTCTGAGAAATAAAAATTCTAAGGCATATGAAGTCCCCAACCCGCATTGGGCCAGCGTGGTGGACTATGACCCGTACTCCCTCATTATACGAAGGAAGGCCGATATCCCTGCAGTGGGATGTTTACGGTCTGAGATGATGAAGTCCTAGGAGGCGGTTTAAGGCTCTTAGGCCCCCTGAAGTAACTAATGTTCGTGGACGACGGTGACCCCTGACTATCATATAGCGCGTTAGTACGTTTTTTTTTTTTTTTTATTGAAGAGGTGGGCAAACGAGCAAGAAGCGCACCTGATGGTAAGTGTCACCGCTGCCCATAACCATCTACGGAAACGGAAGATCCGCAGTGGCGTTGCCGGCCTTTAAGGAAGGAATATGCTCGCTTCTTGAAGGTTCCCAGATCGTATCGGTTCGGAAAGACATCTGCTGGGAGCTTATTCCAAAAAGTAACGGTACGTGGAAGGAAATGTCTACTGAACCGCACCGTGGTGGATTTCCAACTGTCTAGGTGGTGTTGGTGGAATTTAAGTTTATGCCTAGTAGTGCGATGATGGAACTCAGCAGCAGGAATCAAACCGAACAATTCCTCGGAACACTCGCCATGGTAAATCCGATATAAAACAGCAAGAGATGCTACGACCCTTCGTAAGGAAAGCGAATCAAGGCGATTGGTGAGAGCTAGATCATTGATAACGCGAACTGCTCTACGTTGGATGCGATCTAGTGGAAGAAGCTGGTATTTAGGCGCTCCGGCCCAGATATGAGAACAGTATTCCATGTGAGGCCGTTTGCCTTCATATTATAAAAAAATGTCTGCTTATAACTGAAAGTTATTCCTTCCAAAAAGGTGTAATCTCATAAATTTATGTTTTGAATTTATATCACATTCGCAGTTTTAATTTAATTACTACTCCCACGTATCATAACAACTTCAACATTCAATAGACGCAGCTACACCTACGCCCAATCCTTTCCTAGTTTAAACATCTGTGACCCTATGACCCTATGACCCACAAAGGGAATATCCGTCGAGAGTAACATGAAATGGGCCTCCCACATAAATTCACTTTGTGATAAATTTTCGTGTGTACTAGACTGAACAAAATAGTGCGTCAAAGTTAATTATTCCTGTGTGTACATATTATACATACTACGGTACGAAAAGTCCCTGGTCCAGATTCCTCATCGATGGTTGGTACATGTACCTGATTGAACTGTGTTTAGATTTCTGGACATTGTGACAATTATATATTTTAACAATTTGTTGTCTTGGCAACTGGATATAATGACAACTGGGCATTTTAACAATTGGACATTACTTTTTTGACATTGTGACACCTGGAATTTCTGACAATTAGCCCAACATACCCCGAAAGCGCTTTTCTGTTGTACAATAGAGTTCAAAAAGATTTCCTAAATTTTCCATCAAAACATGTTATATCAACACGTAAAATGGAATTTTTATTTTTTAATTGTTTATATTCTGCGCCACAACTGACGTCACTATACTTGGTTTTTAAAATACATGAGGGTATTTCTATACCGTTTTGTCATTTTTAAAATTTCGTAAACTTACTTAAGTCGTCTAAGGGTCGTTAGCACCAAAAACATCTTGGACTTGCACATTTCAACGACGATGGGTTCACCTCCTATCACGTATGCATTGCGTACATACGACGAAAAGTGAACCGTGGATGACGTTTCCAGAAGGTCCATACCATATTGATAACGACGTGTTTTTGCCAAATCCCACGAAGATGTAATAAGTTACACAGTAGTAGTGTTGCCATGATACAGTTTAGATTTCAATTTAAAAATTCAAACGATAAATCTGACGGAGCTAATTGAATTGTTTCAGCTGAACCGTGCATTTTGAGAGCAATCGCTCTGCGGTTTTTAAAAAAATTCGGCCGGTCATATGGGGGTTTAGCGCTTCCTGGCTTTCATTGATTAATAACAGTTGGCGCCGCGGTGATTGGGACTTTTTCATTAAAAATTTTGATGATCCGCTATCCGTTAGAGATGGTTTTGAATTCTTTTGTTTTGGGTGAAAACGGAGTGGCGACCATTTCACTTAAAATAATACCTAATATGGGTAATCGGTACTCTTTGGTTTTTTTTTCTTGGCCTAACACACGTGATGCTAAGTGATGGTGAGGCCGAAGGGCACACCCAAGTTATTTATTTATTTAATTCAACAGCGGAACTGGTTTCAAGCAATTTCTAAGAGTTGGAACGAAAGACGAACATAATTATGACTAGTAATAATATGTAGTAATTAGGTATCGAACCGCCTCCATTACAAAACAGAGGTCGTGATTTCGATTCCCAGCGGGGTACATGTTTAGTACTCGGTTTGGTCGGTGGTAGGACATTTCTAAATATCCGCCTGGCCTAATTCTAAATATTACCATAACCAAGGCACGGAACTCTCTTCCGGCCTCAGTCTTTCCTGAATCCTTGGGATCTTCAAGAGCAGAATGACCAGACATTTACTGGGATCGTGTGCTTCATCTTCGGCCACATCATCACTTTGCAGCAGGTGAGTTAATCCTCCAAATATCTTGAGCGTTCCAGGAGAGCGCGCTTCCACCTTCCTCCTCATAATCACTTAACATCAGCTAAAGAAAGGTTAATCGAGTTTTATGTGTATACAGTAGCATTATGTATGTATCTATCATAAAGGCAGCACACATCAGGCGCTTCACCTCTGACGTGCTAATGTATTCGCATATTATGAACAAAAGCTACGAACGTGTTAAAAAATATGAATTAGACAGCGGTGAAAACAGTTTCATCGTAAACGTTTATTGCTTCATTAATATTGACTAAAGTAATCGAACCTTTATTATTTATTGAAGGTAATTCATAATTGTACGGAATAATGAATGTGTAAACTGTCACAGAGGACGTTCCGGTGAGAATAAGGAGTGTCCTACTCACCCGGAGAGGGTACTTATTTTGGGTACTGAATACCTTATCTCAAACCGCTAACAATGCTATCGTTTGCACTTTCATTCCCAGTGAAGATGTTTAGTGGTCAGCCATTTTTCTGCAGACAGTATATGGACCAACTGGTCTCTTTTCGTGGGTGTCGTACATGTGACCAAAATAGGGGATCGTGAATACAACAACATGAGGAATCGAAACGTTTTGGGCTAAATTATCTAGACTAGCCAAACCGCCTGCACGTCGTGATTGCGATGCAAAACACACTATGTGCAAGTTTACGTCCAACAGCGGATTTGTATTGACTGTGAATGTCTCACCTTTACACTCCTCATACTAGCTTAGTAGCTTCTATAGAAAAAGATAGTGGTCTTCGATATGGCGCCTGTTGAAGATAGACACTGTCCCAAGTATGTATGTATGTCTTGCAGCCATGCACCTCAGATAAACAGATGTGCTATCCGCTAACACCGACGGATAGCTATGGTTCGGCCCCAGGTCAATGCCATCGAAGCCACACCACACGGACAACATATCGATCGACAGCCACACCACACGGACAACATATCGATCAACATATAACTTTAGATAAGAATGTCCCTATGATTATTTAATTTTCATAAACGAGTATTCTTTGAGAATTTTCTATAAAGATTCTTTTAACGTTTTCTGCAACAATCGTCGAGATTTACATTAAAGCCATCTTAATACGTTTAGCTCTCCTGACAGCCTGTTTTCTTTGAACTTCTTTTGCTATGAGACGAGTCGCGACGGCTGGAGAAACGTGAATAAGTTCCAAGTCCATTTGCACAGACGAGTGACGTCATAAATCAAAACGAATTGGACTAAACATCTACTTTACTTCACAATGATATATACCGAGTATTCCTTTGGCAATCTACTATTGTATTATGTAGCAGGTGTTATACTATAAGTATGTTGAAATAATATACTGGCTACAGTATTATTCTATTTTTAAGTTAATCAAACAACTGATGTGTTCCATGAGCTGATCTGTCAGTTTTGACTTGAAATAAAACATTGTATTGCTTTTAATTTTATATTTTCAACAAAGTACCCATACGGGGACATAGCCCAGCGGATTAGCAGGTTGAAGCGGCAATGAGCAGGGTACATAGCTCGAAGAACTGATGGTAGGTGGGGCATTAAAGTTCTCGAGTGGTGACCACACACCGGCAAGCGTAGCGTAGGACGTCCACTCCCAAGGTGGACAGACGACCTGGATGCAGGCGGCTTCCAACCGGTCACTCTGGAATTCTATGGGGGAGGCCTATGTTTAGCGGTGGACGTCCTGTGGCTGATATGATGATGATGAGGTGTATCTATACTTCTGGTATGAAGACGTCTCTCTGACAGCTTCATATAAAGCTCTCTTCTATCATTATAATATAGAGTCGGATTGGACTACTTTCCTGTACGTTTAACGTAAATCATAAAACAAGACCATACACCAACCCGGCTGCCCAGCGTGGAGACGAGCGAAACCTCCAGGGGAAAGGATAATGTCCTGCAGTGGCCTTTTGTAGGCTGATGCTGTGATATTAAATGTGAAGTGATATTATTGTCATTAATGTGTACGTTCGTATTATAATTTCCATCAGTTGCAATTCAAGCGTTCAAACTAAATCGTTTTAGAGTTGGTGCGGCTCTTGTACTTTTGAGGCTCACTGCTTTCTCATATAGTACGTTCGACTACAAATTAATTACAATATTTTTAATTTCGGTTTAAATTCCGGTCAGAAAGAAGGCGTTCTTAGAAATCTTAACCTTGAACTGGGCATGCTCTCCAGAATCCTACCACATTAACGCATTCATTTCTACAACACACGTACTCGTATATATGTAGCACCTACGAAGGGTTGATATAGCGTGTCCTGTGCAGAGAGTGCGCGGTTTATATCAACTCATTATTATTGTCTATTAATTGCGCCCAGGCCCACCGATCGCCGGACCGGTCGCCCGACCAGTCCGACCGCCGGCCACAATCGACGTCATCACAAATTTACCGCGCGCCGTAATTTCATTCTATTTGGCCACATTCACACACCAACCCCTAAGGACTAATTGTAAACCAGAACTTTTTAATGATTGCACGTGCGGCGCCGAGGGTTTAATGCTCTCTTATAATACCCACTAGTGGGCAGCCTTCATGTTTAACTACTTTGCGGTGTAAAGCAGCTGTGAAATGGTGGTACATTAAAACAATAACCTGAAACTTATTTACTGTATTTTGCTTACAATTTTACCAGACAATTACCCGATGTAATAAAGCAGTAGACAAAAATGATTGTTTATTAAAAAAAGTTGTCTATAAATATCTGAAAGTTTTATTTAGGTAGGAACTCATTGATATACTCGTCCAGACAATGCCAGTAACAGAACGTTGGAAACAAAATGGAATTGGAGGGTGTCAGTTGGAACTCTGTGATAAAACAATGCAACATCGTGGAATTTGGGCTCATCTTAACCAGTCTGACCGTTGATGGCATCCAGGAGCTTACGATACAGCAAACAGGAGGCCGATCGCGCTCATTTTGACCGATAATACCAAAGCTAAACCATAACCAAAAACGTTACGTTAAGCACATTTCGTATAGCGCTAATCATTTGAACGGAAATTATACTGTTTTTTTTATTACTCGTGGTTAGCTCTAAACATTTTGGATTTTGTTTTACTTTGGTAGCATCAACGATATAATCGTTCACAAAAAAATTCTCGATACCATTTTTACATCAGCTAAAACTAAAGCTAAACCAAAACCAAAAACGTTCCGTTCGAACGGTAAAACCGTTGTAAAATAGCGCGATTGGTCCCCAGTTTTGCGGTTGAGTTCCAGTGCCCGAACTCAGCGACAGCAAATGTAAAACTTTTGAGTTATTCGCTATAAGCAACAGCAAATAGTAAAACTTTTTTTCGCTATATTGAGGACTGGAATAGTGTGTGTGTGTGTGTGTGTGTGTGTGTGTGTGTGTCAGTTATTTGTCTCTAAAATCAAACTATTTAAAAGACAGTACTTAATTGAACCGTCAAAAATTGTCAAAACACTTAACTTCAATAGGGTCCCTTGTCTCGCGAGCGAAACATCAGATTTTCACAAAATTGCAATGAGTACACCCTTTTACAAAAAAAATAGTTATTGATATCGGTTCACGGCTGCCGGAGATATCGCGGAATATGAAAAATAATTATTATTCATATAACATTATATGCTACGGTTACAAATAGTTTTGGGGTCAGTGTGTGGCACAACGGAGCGTCGCCGTCTGCTTGTGATGCACGACCTGCAACGGTGCGGGGGCATTGAACATTAGATGTTCAAGTTTATCAAAACAAACATGGGTTAAAATACATACATAATATAACCCAAACATTAGCGCTTGGGTGTTCAAAAATATTAAATGCTTGGAATGACGTCCATGGTTCACGTGACGTGACGGAGGGTGAGCTCATCGCCCCTAAATGACGTCCATGGTTCACGTGACGTGACGGAGGGTGAGCTCATCGCCCCTAAATGACGTCCATGGTTCACGTGACGTGACGGAGAGTGAGCTCATCGCCCCTAAATGACGTCCATGGTTTACGTGACGTGACGGAGGGTGAGCTCATCGCCCCTAAAACATGCTAATCTATAGCCGTTTTTCCGTGGAAAATCCCATAGATATTTGACGACACCGAAGACACGGATTGGTTACATTCTCTTTACGTGCCGAAACCACTCTGCAGTCAAAAAAAATTGGCTTTCCATACATACTTACTAGAGGAGAGCAAACATTTTTTTCTTCTAGACGAGTTTTTGGAAAGTATTTCTATTTAACTGTACTAGTTAACCTCTCGTTGACCCGTGCTCGTACAAAAATACCCGTCTTCTCATTAGCACATTAAGCGTAACGCTTCATAACTCGTCGGAACTCTGCCAAAGTATCCAGAACTTTTATAATTGTTTTGCGACAATTAATATTCATCACGAGCAGTCCAAACGACTTCCGTCCGACCGTAACTTTGGTCAGTTTTATTTAATAAAAAGACAATAAAAACTGTATATTGAACTATGTTCGCAAGTCGGCATAATGAACTAAGAATGCTAACCTACGTAGAATAGAATAGAATAGAATGGAATGGAATGGAATGGAATGGAATGGAAATCTTTATTGTTTTAAATGTGGTAGCGTGTGAACTCATCCATTTCCACAAATAACCAGAGTAATCGTGTAGGTAATTATTTATTTTTTAATAAATTATTATTGACAAGGTATTATTAAACTAGCTGGTCGCCCGCGACTTCGTCCGAGTGGATCTAAAATAAAACTAATAATTATCAGGAAAAACGTAGGTAAACGAAAACAATTACAGCGCCTAAAAGTATTGCCCATCTAGCATTTTTTATTTTTTTATTCATCTTAACAACAGCCTAAACACAAATATACAACAAGTTATTTTTTAAATTGTATAGACTAATGAAAGTTAACCACAGTTATATAAAAACAGAGAGTAGCCTTGTTCACCAACCGCACCCGCCTAATAAAATAGTAAAACACGTGTTAATTTATTCCATTTTATATTCCAATTTTCATACATCTATAGTACTTGGTTCCGGAGAAATATTTCTCCCCTATTTGAGCCCCTTAGAAGTGAAAATTCCAAAAATCGCTTCTTAGTGTACCTCTAAGTAACATAAAGAATTAACCTGAAAAAGGGACAATCAGTCACCACGTTAGGACATTGCTGTAAAGTGGGAATTGTGCATTTCAGTTCCTTAGTCACAGTATTTATAATGTCTTACTGCAGGCTGATTATGCGTCGGAGTTGCGCAGTCGGTTACAGAATATGTTACAAACCCCCTCTGGGTAACTAGTTGATCAGCGTGTATGTAGGACTACAGCTAGGTACCGTTAAGTCTGATTAATCAGACATTATTCACAGTGAGGGACGCTCCCCGGCTGAAGGTACGACCATCTGCGCCGGGCGGCTGGAAGCCGAAGCTTAGGTTCTGTGGAGGACCTTGAGAGAGATCTATGTCCAGCAGGGGTGAAGTGTGGGCTCATGATAATGATAATAATTCACAAATTTTCTTCTTTAGGGCTGCGCTGTGGTCGTTCCCATCACAACAGTTGTGAGGGTACAACAATTTTAGCGTCCATTCAGGTTTTTATATTTATTGTCCCTCTAACCGTTAGAATCCCTCATTATCCTCGACATTTTGCGTCCCTAATTTAGAATAATCTCCACGCCGTGTACCGCGGGGCGGGGGCCAGGGGGAGGGGCACGTTTTGTTTGAAAAATGTGTGCAAGTGAATATTATCAGTTGACAAAGCGGCGGGATTTGCTCCGCGCGACAATGCGCCCCGCGCCCCGGGGCACTGAGTAATTGCTCAGATTATGATATTGTGGTCGAGAAGCCGCCCCAGGCCTGAACGGTGACTCGCTTCCGACTCTTAATACAATAATAACAAAGAATTTTAATATTCCTCAAAGCAGCGACCGTCCCGGCTCCGGCATTCATTAGTCACTCGCACTTCAAGCGGCCGACGATAATTGGCTATTTTGAAACAACCCTTCTTAATGTGAGTAGTTTCTGGACTCGTGCCAATATTACAGGTGAAATCTGATATAGTCTTTTTAGTACGGTCTAAATTCGAGCCTTCCACTATAAATCAGGCAAATAAGTATATGCAACAATGCAAGTGAACTCATGACATTTGTCCTTCAAAAGGTTTTATGCGCGTCAATGACCAAATTCGTAGATTATTTTCAAAATTACTAGGTACCGACTCCCCCGGGCGCGGTGCGTCACGCATTGCCCCACGAAAAAAGGTATCTACTCTCGCGAAATGACAAACGCGATTGATATCACTCACATCTGCAAAAGTCCACTCTTCGACATAAGCGATTTTATATTTAATTGTGTACACTCTCATTTGCCGAGGACGGAAGTGAGCTCCGGGCAAGTAAGCCTGGGGTCGCTGACACTGCTACGCAGCCTATATGCTGTATTCATCTCCTAGTTCTCACGGTAAGAGTGTTGAGAATCTCGGGCCCAATCTATATCTGCTTCTAGTTTTAAATGTATCTGCTGGCCCATAGGGGCTACAGTTAATCTCAGCTCGCTCCTGTGAATGCGTCTCCGGCGGTATCACTGCGATGGCTTACTGTCCTGCCCAAATCAGATACATCAGCCTCACAATGGCGCGGATTATCGACGATACGACGATCAATCAGTGGATACCCTGTAACGACCCGCGCCAACAGCGTTTTTGTTTCCACTTTTATGGAGAGCATATAGTTGAAAAGGGTTCCGTATACGCTGCAAATGTGTAGGACCATAACGTGGAACGATAGAATATATTATTGCTTTTTGGTATACGTACTTCCCTATATGATACATTACTTCATTGTTGTAATTCAGAATGCGTTCGCTGCGCAGTATGTGTGGCGTGACTTTGAATGATAGATTGAAGAATTGTGTGATTTACTAAAGGTGTGGCGTGCAACAACAAGATAGAAAGAGGTATGTATCCTAAGATGGTTTGAGCATATGGAATGCATGAGAGAAAGGAGAATTACGAAAGCAATAGGTGCATAACGAAAGCGTGAATGGAAGGGTCGGTAAAGATCAACCAAGAAGGATATACGTCAATCAAGTGACTGGCGTACATCGACGAGTGTGTATACAATTTAAACTTTTCACATGCCATTTACATTACATGGGGAAGAATCCCCAGATTTAAGTTACACAGGCGATGAAACCGTTTTTGCCCATTTTGATTTACTTGCAAAGACTACGTTAGCTATACCTTCAGGTGTTTTTTATTAATGACCACAATCTCACCTGAAGGAAACTGATGAGGTAGTCGACAATGTAGCAAGCGAACTCAGTAAATGTCTAAGTTACAGGGCGATCAAAAGACCAATGAGTGGCTTAGAGAAAAGGATGATACGGCAGTGATACACCCTGCTCTTGAAAATCCCAAGATTGTAGGGTTTCGGAAAGACTGACGTTGGGAAGGAAGTTCGTTGACCTGGCTGCTCACATTATGAAGGAAGAAATGAAACGCTTAGTACAAATGGTACGCCAGGTAATTCAAAGATGGAAAGGCGATGGTGGAATAATTTTATCCTTAATCTGACTCGCTCACTCATTGAAACATATTGTCTAAAGCACTGATAGGCATGCGACCTTGCGGCGAAGCACTGATAGGAAAGCTCTGCAGATTAGCAGTAGCCGAGTCGAGTCATTCCACAGATACGCTAGAACAAGCTGCCCTTGTTAGTATTTGGTCAAGCCATCTCAGAGGTGACAGCAGTATCCCCAACACGAGTCTATCTGGGCCTGGTATATATCGGCGTAAAATACCGCGTGTTCTTAGATAGAATGTCAAGCTTTTTACCTGTTAAGTCAGTTTTTGACTCTATGGAGCGCCCGAGCCTTTAATTGTAGGTTATGTCCAGACCTAAAATTAAGGTGATCAGTGATTGGTACGAACACATCCCGGAAAGTCGGAATCAGTTTGAAGGGACTCCGTTTCCTGGTGAACAGACATGTTTGTGTTGTCGAGGCAGTGAACTAAATAACATCGCTCCAGACGAATACCTACTTTTACTTGAGGTTACTGAGATATTTCACCGAGACATTAAGAAAGAAGAGAAATGACACAATAAGGGTTCCTTTTATCTTTATCTGAATAATCTTTTCATTTACATCGCATTAGCTTATGACGAAGCTGTTGCCATTGATATAGATAAGTACGTATACTCGAACTGTTAGTACAGTATAAGTACGTACGCTATAGTACTATTGAGTATTCTGTAGCTGTACCGCACATCTCTGTACAAGGTAACTCCACTGTTTATTATTACAAGCCTCTAATCCAGTTTAGCCTATTTACAGGGACTTAACAAATGTCAGAAATTTAATAAGCTTCCCGTATCTCACAGAAGATCCTACGGGAGAAATTAAAGGTAATATAAGGTATCATATTATGTAAAGGAGACTCTCCAGGCTGACACGGATTTTAGCTATAAAACCAATACCTTGCCAAAATGGGATTCTCGCAAAATGGAGCATATTATTTTTATCAGTTGGCAAGGTTCGCGAAGCCGGAGGAAAATAAAAAGCTGCTTGGCCATTCAAAGGGCATGATAAAGTGTTGAATATTTGAACATATCGTCGGGATGACAACTCGTATGAATAACTTACAGGTCAACAGGCCATTTTCGGACAATTTTTTATGTTTTTCGGCAACGTGCCTAAGGCTAGACCTTATTCATTTTATTATCGCAGTCGGTTGTAATATTATTGTAATTTTGCGGTTAAATGGTCGACCCGCCATCCGCCATCTGCAGGTAAATGTGAGCCCCTCCACACACCCACACACACACGCAGCTGGCTCGCGTAACAACATACTTTCGTCGTAACAATTTCTCGCCCGCAAAGGTTCAAATAGGATCTTTGACAGTTTGACCCACATTATAGTCACATTTGACAGCTGTCAATTAGGTAAACAAACGAATTGTCAGGTGTCAAAGTGCCCTCTCTTGTTACTGTCACTTTAGTCAAATTCTTCTCGTGATGTATAAAAAATAAAATAGATGAAGTGTCTTAGGAGGGGCTCTTTAAAAATCAATATCAACTTACTTTTGCTATACACTGCAACACTAATACACTTTATTGCACAGCATCCAACAACAACAACAAGGAAAAGGAAACCATCAACAGCCTTACACGTCTCCGATATTGGTACACAGCCTCCTCTCACTGAGAGAGAATATGAGCCAAAATCCACCACGCGGGCGCGCGCAGTGCGGTGCGGTCGATGTGTATCAAACTAGTGTCCACCTGGCAGTCAATGTTTTTAAGCCGCCACTGTGGCCACCGACTTAGCTTAACGACAATTCTAAAACAACCGGGGCCGACTATTTAACGAGCCGAAAGCACGGAAGCACTCGTATTAAAGTCACCCATCCAAGGACTGACCGCACCAGATTTGCTTAAATTCGGTAACCGAAAATGAATAGTGAACACGAGAGCAAGAAAAAGAAAATGCAGTTGCGGTAAGTTGGTAACATTAGAACGTACAACTTATAATTATGTATGCATGTGTCATGGAGCGTACGAGTAGTAAGTAAATGACGTTCTCATCCTGAGGGCTCTGAGCAAATGTCTCATTAGCCGATAATTTCAATAGTCTTTCTTCTACAGTAATATAAAAATGCGTATTCAGAAGTCACTTAGTTAGTTAATATTTTTTAACGTTAAAATTTTTGGAATCTCCACATCACCCCCTGATCCTCTCTAACGAAAATAGCTTCGGATGGCCGTAACTTCGGACTTATTCTTTTGCTAAGAATCCTTTATTTACATAACTTGAGACGTTCCTTGCGCCCCGTACAACGAGTAACTTGTGATGTCCAACTATATACAACAAAAGTAAAATAATGACGATTAGTTTATAATTCACACAGCAAAGAAAAAGTCCGAAGTTACGGCCGTTCGAAACTATTTTCGATACAGAGTAGACCCCCAGTAACATGGGTCTATGCTGTGTTTTCACCTTGATTCTGCTAATTACCTTTTACGATACCCACGGGAAGAGACGGCTTTGTCCTATCCTTTACAATAACCTCACGGCAGGTTCCTATGATAGCAATCTTGAAAACAACACACTGCCTAAAGACTGACGTCGAAGTGCACCTGACACGCAGGAACTTAACACGTAAGTGCACCTGACACGCAGGAACTTAACACGTAAGTGACGGCAGTGTGAGCTCACGGCAACTCAGGCTTCATTATGCGGGACGCTCTAAATCACCGCAGATAATGCGCGGCCGCGTAGTGCACCCGCGCCCGCGCCGCTCCGTGAGCTGAATACTGTACCGGGTGTACACGAGGGCGCAAATGCACTGTGATGACACGAAACGACTTTCTCGTTAGACGAGAAATTCAAATGCCACTGACTGAATAATCAGCGTTACGTAATTTGTGTAGGTGTGTAACGTATTGTTTCCCGAAAGGATTCTACGAAATGGTTTAGTGCTTCAAAGTCGTGTTTTCACATTTACGTTTTTATATTTTACTATGTTTATTTTGAGACAAAGTAAGTTTTGATACATGCTGAAATGTCGGTTATTCTTGGATTGCATTAACTAATTACTATGCTGAAGGAAATACTAATTTAATTAAGTAGTATTTTTTATAAAACAAAATAAATATGATATCATGTGAAAAAAAACGATTTCCACTTTATAAATTCTGACGGGTCGTTACAGAACATAATCGTTGATTGTGTAACAGTACTCCTACGCCTAATGCGCTATCACCCAAACCGCGGAGTTTAAAATAAATTGTCCGCTAATTTGGAACGAGAATTCTTCGAATCGTAACAGTGCACAAGGGCCCCGAAACTCGCTGACCCACGCAGCGCAGATCGCACTAATTGCTCCAAGCGCTTATCGCTCACGAGATAAACGGCTTCTTCTAATGAATGTCACGTAAGGCCGAGATAGTGCGGCGTGCGGCCCACTACCCGCCTCTATCGGTACTGGCTCATCTCGCTCCTCTCATGAACGAGCAAAGTGCACGAACTTAATTGAAATCCTTAACTAGTGATCTATCCCAGAACCGACGTTACTACACCTACTTATACGGGGACATCGAGAGCTAGAAGTGGATAGAGAGTCAAATATTGCATTGAATAATGTACCAGCAAAGTTGTGCATTTAATTTTTACTCCAAACAACGGAAGTCTTTGAACAGGTAGGTAGATATTTCCTGCCTGTGTTGTAAACTGTCATCACGAGCAATACAGTGACGACCTCCGTAGCGGAAAAGTACCCGCCCCGGGGACTGCATAAACCTTGATGCGGGAAAATTTAGGTAACGACTATTTATAATTTTTTCTAGTCTTTGTATCCGAAACACCTCTTAAGTTGTTATTTGCTCGATATTTTGTATGGAGCCGACCGATCGAGACTTCATTAGATTTATTGCTCTGGAAATCTACGAGTAGCATTGGAGTTCATTACCATTGATAAGTATTCTGATGATGATTATAATTTAATTTCTGGCTCTGCTGGCCTTCAGTGCAACTTAATAGTTGTGTATTAACAAAAATAGCCAGACCTATACAGGACAGGTAGTTACTAGCTACTCGCCCGAAGCTAAATCCAAGTAAATTGTTACGTCTGAATATAAAATAGGTGAGCAAAGTATCGATTTAAGTGGAAACTTTCCACTCAATAGTTATACACGAGTGTCGTCTAAATAATCCAAACAGCGGGAGCACATCGCTCGGAAAAGTGACGAGTTTTGCATAAGCCGGTGTTACAGTTAGTTGTACAGACAGTGACTGGTCCCTCCTCCTCCCCCCTCCCCCCTCCTCCCCCCTCCCCCCTCCTCAGGCCCCGCGAGCACTACTTTCCCCGGTTAGAACAGGAAGTTGGTTTTCCGACAGTCTGGCAAATGTATGCTGTATGCTGTAGGCAGGATCGTATGTTTGAATCTTGAAATTAAAAGGCACTAAATAGGTAGGTTCTAATAGATTTGTCATTTTATAGGTATTCGCTGACTTTTTTTTAGTAAAAATTAACAAATCTCCGTTTCTCATCAAATGGTATTGGGTTGTGGGTAATGCCTTGTAATAATGATGCACTTTGTGGCAACGTATTTAAGGGAGGCGACAGTTGTTGTCATTCTCTAATGGAGCAAGTCGTGCTGGAGCAAAGCATTCGTGTCTCTCATAATATTGACGACCGATTGATGTAGTGGCCCTGTCAGCGAAACCAACGGTTGTGGGTTTGAATCCCGCGAGGGGTAAATTAAGTATGATGAATACGAACATTTATTCCCGAGTCATGGATGTTTATATTAATATTTATGTATGTTTATCTGTTATCTAGTATCCATAGTACATGCTTTGCTTAGTTTGGGACTAGATGATTGGTGTAAGTGTCCGAAATATTTATATTTATTCATTTATTATTATTATATTATTATATATTTAAAAAAATCAGTTTGCATTGTTTTGATAAGTACCTATTCTATAACAAAATCGTGGTAAATAGTTTTGTAATTATAGCAATAAATAATAAGAGAGAGAATGGCAAACTTTAAGGGCTAACAATGATAATTTAAGGCGGTGACCCGCGGAGGGCCGGCGGCGTGGCGTCAGCTCGCACCCTTTGTACTTGGGCCCACATTCTTCGGACGAAGCGCGGAGTTTTCCGCCGAAAGTTCTACAGAAGCTCGGGTCGCGCGGCTCAAATGAATAAATTATTGCCCGAATACCTTGTCCGACGCGGCCTACTTTATTACACCTATGAATTTTCGATATCAATATGGTAAGTGATTGTTTATTGTGAAAGAAGTCGAGTGTCAGACTGTAATTTCCTTTCAGGTACGACAGAAAAAGAAGATACGACCGACAAAAAGGTAGCGACAAGCACCGTGAATACTTGACATGTTCTTTCTCCCGATTCTCACCTGCCGCAGACAGACGTGATCTTCGACGGAAGCACAGAGGTCCAGTTTTAAGGTTTACCAAGGAGCTTGGAGCGCACTCGGACCACACTGGGCTCATAGACCCAAGTTGCTGATGTAGCCACACCGGGGAACTGGGATAACAAACAAACAAACAAACAAAATATTCTTTATTGTACAACAATAAGAAGCATAAAAAGAAATAAGAAAAAGGGGATAGTACAATTTGGCGGCCTTATCACTAAAAGCGATCTCTTCCAGGCAACCTTTGGGTTAGGAAACATTATGCACATGACATGTAGGTAGCGTGCACGATAAACTAATTTTAATAAAATAAATAAATCACCCATATAAATACGTCTGCCATATGCCGGATGACCTGTAGGCCAAAAAACCACGTGGAGTCCACCACCAGATTGCGGGTAGACCAGGAACTGGATGGTGGGACGAGCTATACATATACGACATAGGCCTTTTAACGACTGGTCGAAGGAAGCTTTAGAAGAAGAAGAGGTCTTTGCCCAGCAGTGAATCACCATGGCCGCATAATAAAAATTAATAAATAAAAGCATACAGGTACTGAATAGAAACGATATCAATCCCATAAATGGATTGGATAATACGCGTAGGGCTGATGTGCTGTAAGACAAGTTAGTAAGCTTATACTTAGAAATTTTATAGGTAGCCGATAACCTGGTGGTAATAGAGGGTGGCAAGTGGCCACTGCCTATCGGCCTCCTTATATTTTTTTATGAACAACCAGTTAGCACTTGACTTAAATCAAACCTGATGTTAACACATATATTCATTTTGTACATTTTGGTTCATGGTAGGCATTCTAAATATCCGCCTGGCCAGGTACCACCATATAAACACATATACAATATAAAAAAGGCGATCTCGTGCATGTCAAACACATAGATGTAGATGACAACGCTATCGAAAGGGTTCACGTACGTGACAAATAACAATAACACCTAGGTTCATGTTTGGTTCTCGCGCGTTAGGTTTGGTTCGAAATGACTCCTATCCACACATATTCATTGTCTTATTAGATGTATGTACTACAATAAAACTATTTGTAATATTTTCTGATGAACACTAATTTTGTTATATTCTTTTCAGCATAATTGCTCGTAAAGTGTATCTAATTTCACCGGTTTTAGATATATCAAGCAGCGCATAAAACACTCGTGTGTTATAAACGCAAATAGTGAAGATATATTGTATAACCGCGCTATTTCCTATGGCAAGTAACATAAGTCTCATACAGCCAAGTGATAACCCCATCAGCCCGGTGAATAAAATGTCGCTGATCTCCATGTGTTATGGAGATCAGTAACATAATATGCTTCAAATTGTTTTTTTTTTTCTTTTTCATATTTCGAACTGGCTCGCCGCGCGGCGCCAGCCAGTAGACGGCGCGCCGCGGGATTTTTTATTCTGTTTCCTCGCAAGTGTATTGAAAAACGTCGTACGATATACGTGCGTATATTGGTTAAACACACTCGGCTCTATTACGCACTCGCCTTCGGCTCGGGCTGAAATTCCGCCTCGTGTGTTATAGCCACCATGACGCACTTCCCTATAACCACTTACCTATATCGTAATATACCACATTGCACAAGAACTACAAACAGGTTACAGTCAGAAAATATGTACAAAGGTGAGGTGAGATGTTATTGCTTCATCACATAAACAAGCTCCAGAAGATTTGCATTGCTTTTACAAAGGGAAGTTTTCTATAATTGCGATAGCATTAGTCTCCACACAAGACGACTAAGTACCCGTAGATACAGATTTTCTTTGCGAACTTGCTCTGAACACAATTCTAATATTAACCTTTTTTTTATAGATTTTTTTTTAATTTACCTAGAAGAAAGCTCTGAAATTGCTATAAGGGGACCAATTATAATGAGACCAAATATATAGGCATAGAATTCACCGTCACAAATTACTATCCAATAACCCAGTATTACCCAAAAGTAATCTCGAGATCCTTTAGATGCAAAATATGAGATCAAATGGAATCGCTACAGTCGTGATGTCAGTTACGTATCGATCTTTTTGATCTTTGATCACGAACCAATATGTACTCTGCTCAATATAAACTAGAATTAGAAATCTGTAGGTGTGAGAAGCACTTGTAATCATTAAAATGCAAAGAACTTTACCTGTCACTAAGAAAATGTGGCTTAAAATATATTGAAAAAGTTTGTTCATCATATTCGGCGCTTTTCATAAGAGAGGCTTACTTTGGGGATATTTACATAAGGGTATAAATCATACGCGTATACTCCTTCGGGACAGAACTTCCACAGACCGCGCCATGCGAGCAGTGCGGGTGTTACCACTATGTATTGTATACACGCTTTCAGCAAATGAAGCAAAGTGAACGAGGAACGAAACAACAATACTCTGTGATGAGGTACATTTCATTACGCTATTTTATTCATCATAACACTGACTATTTAGAGCTACACATAAGACACAACATCTACATGATGTAGAGTCGCGGAGGGATCGGAGCGCGCGCGGAGCAGACCAGCAGTCCCTGTAACTTCTTTAGGATTAATGTTTACCATCTCTCTACAAACCTCTCGGTGTTCGGACCCCGCGTGGTGTTTGTGGCTCTCGTGCTTTACCCGATACTGAATCAATATTATGTCCCCTTGTGTTCATTGTAGTAATGGGCTGAACGTCCACCATACTTGGCGCTGGGCTGCTCTGGGTTTTGTATGTGTAATAAGTTCTGGTTCCATCTTCAAATTCCAATCGTCTGGGCTTTGTGTCTTTAGTATCACATTGAACTACTACCGTATTAGGAGCCGAGCCGCGGTCGAGGTGCACTTCCGTGCAAGCCCCACTGAAGCTAATTCCTCAGTTTTAACACTTATATAAAAACAACTGAGTCTTCTGGTGACGCCCTTTTGAGTACCCATACCAACTCATTTCCAATATCGTTGAAAGAAATAAATGTTGAATGAATGTAAATATGTCGTAATTTTGTTCGTCAACTGTCGTGCCTGCGCTATCACTACCACGCCTCACCTGCGCTTCCACTTTGCAAGTGAGCGCTGCGCCAGTCTCTTTCATGTCGTGATATCCATCGTTTTCCACATCAAATTGCCACATGGTGTCTGTTAGAGATTGCAGATTTTTGCAGCTTCCCTAAGCACCGGCTACGGCTATAGGCTTATCTTGCCGGGAACCACAGAGTCACACCCATATGTAAGTAATTTCCTTTACCGAGGTTCTTAGATCGATTCAATGATTAAAGCTGTACTTAGTGTATAACCTGAGCCCTTTCGTGTTCAAATAAGATTTAAAATTGGAAACAGAATTTCATTTGAGATTATTCCGTCATTACATCTCTTCTCGGAATTCGTTGTGGAAATGTAGCGGGCCGCGAGCGAGCGCTGCTGCGGGATTAAAATATTAATGCTTAGGAAGTATATTTCAACGACGAGGAGACGTTTCCAGGGAAGTCGTAGTCATGAGCTTATTAACTTTAAGATAATGCAACATCACGTCATCCGAGCTTATTGTTTCAATTTATGAAATATGCCGCAAAGAGAAGACGCCTCTTAGTTCTTTAACGGCGTTTATAGTTGAAACACTATATTTAAGTATTGAAATATCTTCCTGGCTTCTCTTCGACTCCGGTGACCCCAAGGTTGCTACCATTTTTGGATGAAGGTTGAGCTTCGCTATTCAACTGCCCACAATGGTTGCCAGCGTCCTAAGACGGAAGTTTCTTGCGAAATTTTGAATTGGTTTGTTTATGCTCTTGTTTTATTCTGTAATCGTTTACATAAAAAATATCCCATATAAAAGAAGTATCCGTAGTGTCAGTTGTACGTATCTAATTTGAACACAAGTACCCGCGTATAATTTGCTTAGCGCGGAGGCATTGCGCCATTCAGGTAGACGGCGGCCGCCATCAAAGTCAAACAAACAATCCTTCAGCGCTGTTTTATTCATCGCCCCGCGCCCCGCTCCCCGCCCCGCACCCTCCGCTTCCGCGAGTAAAGGCTTTCTTATTTTTTACGCCCCCATTTATCTTGGAGCCTCTCGCTACAGGTCCAGTATTTGGGGATTAGATGTAAGACTCACCTGCCCAGGAAGCCCTACGTTGTTCTATTATTTATTAGTATTGGTACATATTAAAGTATCTTAGACTAACGAGGATTATTTAGGGTTAATAGGCCACGTAAGATACTAGTCCAACGGTTTTTCAGTTCATCGTAAACTTCGTACAACTTATTAAATTGTATACAAATTAGAAACAGATCTCAGTTAAGTAACTCGTTCGATATTTAGAACATTAGCTTAAAGCAATAAGCTATTTGTTTCAGGAGTGTACCCGGGTCCGGGACGAAGACGTCAACCAACATTTTGTTTGTCGCGGGCTGCGGCGCGCTCTTCATTACCGGGCATTAGCGCGATGACTCGGCTTGATGAGGCCCTTTGTACCCCTTCTCGCCCCTCGCCCCTCACCCCTCACCCCTCACCCCTCACCCCTCACCACATTCATCTTCTACTAAATGAACTCATAAGCTGTACGCTGTTTTGTGCCAATTGATACTTAATGCAATTATTGTCTCTCGCTCTGCGCCTTTTTATTAACCATTTTAAGGTTCTCTAATTAACCAGGAACACTAATAGGTAAGCTGTGTCCTTCTGTCTGTCTCTATGATACACTGAAGAAGCGTTTGATTACGATCTCTCCGGTTGGTAAGTGACGACGTATTCAAAAATAAGCACGCGATGCGTGTTCACCAACATTCAAGATGCCAATTAGACACACTATGTAAAAAGTATTTTATATTAAAACAATTTTCATAAGTACCTCTAATAAATGACAAATAAATATATTTTTTTAATTTCCTATAGGTACTCTTTGTGACATTCCATTGGCAACATGTTGACTCGGTCCCTTGTACGTTATTCGGCACTGAGAGCAGTAGCAAAGGTTGTTGGCAGTTATTAGCTCCTAAAAGAATACATGGTTATGGTAAAGTACTATTTCAACGTAAGATACAAGTACATTATATCATTTGTTGAATGTCAATTTAAATCTACTGGTTATAATAATAGGGCTTATTGCATTTAGTCAGTCAGTATGTCCAAGTTACTACCGCTTCAGAAAGGGAAATCATCTACCTGTGGGTAAAGAAGGGACACGCAATTTTGCATAAAATACATATTGAGAGTAGCACAATTTTATTGACCCCCTATATGTATACAATGTGTCAACGTTATATAGAAGGAGCCTCAAGCCCTGCCATAATACACAGCAGTAGCTACCTATAATAAGCTTTACTAATAACGTTCGAGGGCCATAACTCCATAGTCGCTGCCGACTTAACCCGTTAGTTGTCGATGAAGTTATAATTATGTGTAGTTAACGAGTAAACGCGGGCGGGGCCCGCAATGCGGACCGTAGCGGGCCGGCCCCGGGCCGGCACGGGCCCGCACGGGGCCGCATGGCCCGTCGCGTGGCGCACAAATAGTTTATTATGTTAATGGGCCTTTTTCAATTTGAATGTAAATCTGTGTCGCACTGCTTTGACGATTTGTTTCCGCGAGGGCTGTCGCTGTCGGTCCAAACGACCGGCCGGGTGACGTAGCGGTGCTCAGTGGAGATTTATGGAGCTCGCATGAGCCCTGTGTGTTGACGAAGAGCCGCACGGTCCCACCACCGCGTGTCGGCTGTGTTTTATTATGAAATATACATCGTGTTGTATTTTACTGCGAGATATTCCTCAGTTCGTTTATCGGAACCATAATCTGAAACTTATTATCCAAAATTAGGTGCTTCAATGTTATCGCATGTCCAAAATAATAATAATTAATGCAGCACTTATTGACCCAATTGCCTATCGGGTCAATACCTTCTACTGCACTTCTTGATATCAAGCAACTCAAACTTTATTGATGGATGAGCTGGCTTCCCCAAAATCGATCTGCGTATTTACAATTGAAAGGAGCCAATAATCAATCAATTGAAAGGTATCAATAAGCCCAATTATGTCATATCTACTCGGCCTCGGCTACGGCCTTGTCTGAAATCACTCAAACGTCCTCTTTGGTACAGGCAAACGCAGTGGGCAGGAGAGCAAGTTGCGCCATGTTTTGTGATGGGGCTCCACTATCGCATTGCTTGTGACTGAACCATGACGCTCCAGTCTGCTAAGTTTTGTGACGGGGCTCCACTATCGCATTGCTTGTGACTGAACCATGACGCTCCAGTCTGCTAAGTTTTGTGACGGGGCTCCACTATCGCATTGCTTGTGACTGAACCATGACGCTCCAGTCTGCTAAGTTTTGTGACGGGGCTCCACTATCGCATTGCTTGTGACTGAACCATGACGCTCCAGTCTGCTAAGTTTTGTGACGGGGCTCCACTATCGCATTGCTTGTGACTGAACCATGACGCTCCAGTCTGCTAAGTTTTGTGACGGGGCTCCACTATCGCATTGCTTGTGACTGAACCATGACGCTCCAGTCTGCTAAGTTTTCTCTGCAGCCCCGACCCGAAGCCGAAAACTGCTTAGAAGCTTTCCTATAGGAAATAACTATAGTTAACAACTTTACAAGATATGATATATGAAATTAACAAGGTTTATGTTTTGGTTCAAATTGAGACCTCTGTGTAAGTACAAACTGTCTATGGATATACTTATGAACGTTACCTGCTCGTATAAAATAAAATGAAATCTGAACTGCACCTCTTTGAATTTTCATTGTACAAACCGTGTTTCAGGGCGGACTGACGGCGGACATCCATAAACCATTCGTCGTCCTCCCGAGAGGTGGACTGCACAAACTGATGTAAGTAAATTACTTGCACAAGAGTTCTGATGCCATTTCCTCACCGGGTGCACGGTTCGCCGCTTGCTCCTGAGAATATTTTTCCAGAAAATATTTTACGGACTTCAAATCAGAGGGTTTGATTTACTCGCGCATAAATTGGCTCGCCTTCAAAAGAAGGTGAAAGGTGCGTAAAAACGCTTTTCGCGTAAGTATTCCATAAATATAACGAATTAAAATTTTATTAATAAAAATTTAGTTTTGCATTTCTTGACGAAGGGCGCGTGAATTAATTATGCAGGCGAACTTCCGGACCTTCAATTTGCTTCAGAAACGGTAACCAATATCCCCTAAGCCTGCTACTACTATCTGCTTTTACTGTGAATATATATAGGAGAAATATTATTTGTACGCCTGTACTTTGATTGCATAGTAACTTAGGGCCGTGCACTTAATCTGTAGGCGGACGCCGACACCGATCGGTGTCCAAAATACTTTTATACCTTCAACACTTCAACACACACCCGACTTTCAACTCTCAATTGTAATGATTATAGAGTTCCAATTCCTTTGGACTGTGTTTGAACTTGTTCTCTATTAAATTCCGCATCCAATAATGTGCGCCATGTCATGTTAGCTATGATATTTAGTCTGTATTTGCGAAAATATTTTTTTTCTCTGTGGGTGGGAGTATAGGCATAGAATTCCAACTACTGTTTTTTATTAGAACAGGCTTAGGAACCTGGCCATAGAGCTTCCAATTCTCATAACAATTTATTGAATTACCCGTTTTTTTAAGAAAAACATGAAATAAATCTGTACTTTCCGTAAAAATACCAATTATATCGTGGATATAGGTATACCTACATATTGCAACTCGTAACATTTTTCTGATTTTTTGTATTATAGCTGTAGTAGTGTTCATTCATTATATCCATAGATAATATATTCCCGTAGCTATAGCTTTTCACAGATTACAAATACACCCAGTAGAAGAGTATCTATAAACGTTTTTAACACCGCAGGTATTTTCGAAAATTTGACAGGCGCGCCGAGATACTTGACCCGCGGAATTATAAAAAGGAAAGAGAGGACACAGAGGTTAAAGAGCAATTTCTAACGTGGCGCGAGGACGGACGAGTTGCGTAAGCGCGCTACGAACAGGACCCGTGTTTACGATGTCGCCGTCACCCCGAGATGGCTCTGAGAAGGCGCCAGCGAAAAGAGCAATCGTAAAAAAATACTAATCCGATAAAAGACAGGCCCTAAATAAGCCCTTAGATATAGCAACAAAGGTAGAAATAAAAGGAAAACAAGAAAGGACCCGGCGGGAGGGGGGCGGGGGCCGGGGGTAAAGGGCGGCCCTAAAGGGGATTTATGTATCGAACTCAAAACACCGGCACTTACTCACGAAAAGTTTCTTGGAAAAAGGTCGCTTCGGCGACAGATGGGATATACTCCGCCCCGCACTGCTTGTCACTTGTTGTTCACGGTGCAGCTCGCTCCGATTTACTCTCACTTCAAATCGCTTCGGGTGACGTGACTTATGGAAAAGTTTCGATTTGATAGTGACTCTCTATACTCTCGTTGCCTTTAGTGAGTATATAAATATATGATAACTTCCCGTTAAACGGCTTAAAGAGATCGTTTATGTTTGCAACATAATAAATGTTTCGTTGGTATCTCACGTAAAGCGCTTTTGTCTTAGCGCAATATTCCGTGTGGTGGCTCTTATTGGTGTATTTTACTTTCATTTATTTTTAACATCCCTCTGCGAATTGCCATAAAGTACCCTTCTCATGTCAAGACATCCCATTACTGACGCCGCCCGTCCCGCGGGGCCGACTATCAGACCGTTCGAGCTCGACGCGGCCCGCAGGAGCCTCTTACTTAATTTAATTTGGAACGAGTCAAGTGATAGTTCCGTATCGAGTAGTGACTCTAATGAAGCGCCCCTCTTCGCACTCGCTCTCCCTGCTCAGTTGGGGCACTAAAGAGCATTACACACGATTTTTACGTTCCGTTCTCTCATTCATATGAACATGAGAATATTGTCAAATCAAATATATATAAATCAAATAAGGGGATATGATTTAAGACGATTTTATATATTTTAATGTACATAACATTAAAACATGTAAAAAAAATTATATATTATTTTATATATCAATCAATCAATCAATAATTTATTTGCAAGAATACATACAATTTAAAGATATAAAATTAAGAATTCCAGTAAATGTATCCAACCTGCAAGCAGGTGTGCGAATATTTATAAAATAACAATACTAGATAATAAAAAATAACATTAATTTAAAAACTAATAATAACAATAATCTATGTAATCATTATCATTGTCATTATTACAAGAGCCGCATTTCACTAACTACTAAGTTTATATATTCTCATTGAACTCCAAATATTCCTTAAGACTATAAAAACACTTATCCAATAAAAATTTATTTAATTCAGATTTAAATCTATTTTTTTTTTTAATAAAAAATAAAAAAAATATTTACCCTGGAACAGCTTTAAATAATCAGGAATATATTAATATGCTCATATTTATTACATTTTTTTCATATAATGTATGTCTGGCAGCGCGGGCGATGTAATATTTTATATATTTTAATGTACATAACATTAAAACATATAAAATCGTCTTAAATCATGTCCCCATATTTTTACAAGAGACGCGTACATATTTTAGGCGTTTTCAATTGCAAGTGCTAGCCCGTTGTGCATTAAGAAAAAATCAACCAATCATATCAGTGTGTACATGATGCACCTAAATCTATTGAGTTATTTCATCTTATTTTTTATTTTTTATAGGATTATTTGAAAGTTTTAATTTTAATAACGGAATCCTAAAAAAGAAGCTATTATTTTCTCAAAAAATCCAATTAAATGCCAAAATAAACTTGAGGTATGTGTTTAATATTATAAATGTGAAAGTGTTTTTTTTTCCTTTCTTTTAGAGGATTTTTTCCTTAGGAAAATGCCACCCTCATAGGAGTCCCCCTCTTCCACTCAGCAAAACGTGGTAACCATCTAATACAACGTAGATAGATACTATCTACGGTTTATCCCAATATCACCCATTTGATATAGTACCCTAGCTTCCGCCGATGTGGGAGAAGCCAACGCACTATTACATATTCCGACGTCTACTCTGGAATGCCCCAAGTAACAGGACTGTGACCGTTCCGCCTCATTTCGAAGTCACTCCACAAGAATGTGGTATACATCCTCAATACTTCCACATTCCATGTAAAAGTTACGGCGCTGTATCAGATGATACCTGCACACCCCGCACTACCCCGCACTACCCCGCACACCCGCGGGGAGCTCGTCCTAATTACAATTATTTTTCATTCATGCTCTATTTAAAAAGAAATCTTTATTTATCCAATGAGGAGGGATTAAGCCCTGTTAAACATTTCAAGGTGTCAAGGGGTGCTTTCACAGCACGTATCATTCTTGTACTTAAATGATGAACTCGTATCTTATTATCAATCATCATCCTATCTCTATACACAACTACACTAAGAACCAACTGTTCAGACAAATAAACTAACACAAACAGAAAAGAGATTTCCTCCTGTGAATCTACACGATACATGTAAGCCCATCGGTCAACTCTCAGTCAGGCCGATCGATCTCCCGCTCCACGAAAAATATGTAACTTATTATAAAGTTCCCCCCGACCCGCGCGGTCACACACCTTATAAACAGAGTCGCGGTTGTCAATTGGCTGCGTGAAATATGGACACATAATCCGTCATCATAAATCCGACAAACAATTTGTTAGAGACGGCGCGCGTCTGCCGACTGCGACGGTAAGCCGCGGCAAAGGTCGAGGAAAGCCGCGAAAATTATTTATAGCGGACATTTTTCACGCAGGACGTGCGGCGCGGGGCGCGCGACCCTAATGTTGCCCGTCACATGTACTGTTCCAATGCTCCCCTTTCCTTTTGCGCTATTGTATTGAACTGTCCACAAGTGTCGGAGCTGGCCGCAGATTGTTTCCTTCACCAAGTGAAGAGTTACGCGTACACAATCCTTCTCGTGCTCTACATTTTTATTGAAAATGAAGTTTTACTTTCTCTCTTTATTTTACTCGTACCTAATTCATCAGCCACTATTTCAAGTAAATTGCTATTAACTTGTAGTTTCCTCATGTTTTGCTTCCACGTTGCTCTGCTCCTTAAGGGATAGCTGAAAACCAGTGTTTTGCTCAATGTGCAATCTAATACACTGAGCTATGATCCATTTGTACTGCTGCGGCACACACATGCATTAGTCTTACAAAATTGTGTTAGGTTGTTGATGTGTTACCTTATCTGTGTATCAATGATAAGCTAAATGCACTCATGTGACTGCTAGTAACAAGTAATGTATATACACACGATCTTTCATTTCCACCGAGGGGCAAAGTTGTTTACTCAAAGTTATACAAGAGATGTTTGCCAGGTGATGGGCCTACTTTCCTGTGTCACGAGATCGGCGAAGTAGGTGCCTTACACTCTATTTCTGACGACAAACATCAATGTCCGCGTTGTTGTGATCTATGAAATTAGAGGATAAAACGCATTCCATCTTAGCTCTCAGCGTAACAACGCGTAACGTATAGGTATCCGCTGCTAAGGTTGACTTTTTTTTATGCACAACAGGTTAGCACTTGGCCTCAATCACAACTGATGTTAAGTGAAGTTGAGGCCGAAGATGGAAGCGTGCTGGCCCGGATACCCCATTTTATTTGGGGGCTGGCTATATTATTCCTGACAACCGCAATTCAACAATGACATTCATATTGCCGTTTAGCGGCAACTTTTTTTATTATAAAATACTACTGCCTCCAATGTACAATGTGGAGCCTGTATTATCCTATTTTACTCTTTCATATATACAATTTCTCGCTTATATGCCTCTCGCACTTACATTCCTCATACTTGTCTTTCTGACATTCATCATGTTCTTCCTTTTCCGGTGGAATTCCCGACTATAGTCTGTGTGCACCTACTATGCACCGATTCCATCTTTTCATTTGTGATTTTTTTATTTATATTTTTATTTATATTTCTACAGTTTTCCTTACAATTATCATATACAATTACAGATTACAATTTTCCTTATTTACTATAGCCTTATTTCTACTTTATTTCTATATTTGATAGTATTTACCTTTACTTATTTATAATGTACAGGTTATAATTTATAAATTGTAAATCACCGAAATTTGTATCTCGCGGGAACTACTCACTTTATCGGGAGACAAAGTAGCCTATGTTTTAATCCTGGGTTTATTCTAACTATATACCAAATTTCATCCAAATCAGTTTACCCGTTTCGCCGTGATTGTGCAACAAACAAATAAACAAACAAACATCCAAACTTTCGCATTTATAATATTAGTTAGATTATAATTTGTTATCCTACTTATTCCTATTTACTACTCTTCTAGCTAATTCTACACAATATTTAAAAAATCTATCTCTCTTATTACTATTCATAATATCTGATAGATTTTCAGCTTTTAGTTCATAATCGATTTCTTCTATGTTATGGCGTTGCAAGCAGAGAACAAGGTATTCCAGTAATATGTGCGGCACCGTTCCTACACCATCCGAATCGCAGACGTAGATGGTGGTAACGAGCCAGGCGGACACTTCAAATGTCCTACCACCTAGTACTAAACAGTGTCGACTTTGTCACAGATGTTACGAGCAGTAGCAAGTGACCACTTCCCACCAGGTGAGTTATGCTCTTTTGTCTATGTCATAAAAAAAGTATTGAAAGTAAGTACAATACGAAACCGATAGGTATTTGTTTAAGATCAAAATAAAAATACGGACCAATAGGTGAAGGAGAGACGTCGAACATTGATTGATTTAAATCTGGTGGCAGGGGCCAGGTGCTGCGCCCGCCCCAACTGATTTATTATAATTTGTTCTGACAAACACCCTTGACATAAATTATGATACATTTTTGACACATTTTTGTTTAGACATGCGCAGCTAATGGTGTGTACATTGTCTAATAAATATCTTAAATAAATAGCCAGAAAGCTTCCTTCCATATAGATTCTTGAAAAGAATAAACAAATTGAGACCATGACTTAATATTAATTTGTTGTACGGTTTCTCGACGGAAACAACTTGGTAAGTTATAGAGCTCCACCGCATATTATAAATAAATAACACACAACATTTATTACCTATCTTAAAACTTTCGTAATTCGTGTATTGTATGCGAAATATGTTGTTTCAATTAAATTCAATTACTGTTTTTGCGAAAAAAAGGACTCTTTTCTATGTTAGTTTTGATAATAGGTGACCTACTCTTACGGTTGGTTATTGCAAAGTGGGTAGCCTCCACTTTATATGAATGAGTAAATAAATTTTCCAATTACATTATTCACTAAGGAATTAGAAATAGTTTTGGATTTATTACGCCATGTTAGAAATTGTCGGCATTTTGTAATGTCTCTGCGGCGTTATACTAAACTGAGCATGCTGTTTGTGTTTAGACGTTATATACAAATTAACGCAGAGACAGATACACAGACACACCAAAAGCCATTCACCCGGCAGGCCGGAAATTGCAACCATTATCCACGGAGGTGGTAAAATTGCTGCAAAATATTGCAATTTTCTTGGGAAGAACTGAGTCGGCCAATATAGACTGATCAAAAAAAGTTTTGTTACAACGACGAGACGCGTCCCGGAACGTATTATAGATTTCTATATCATAATTTTGTCTCTACTAGCGCTCCCTCAATAAGAATCTAGATGGATAACATTACAGAGTAACTTGAACAAAAAGATTTGCATATTATTTATTTTAAATTTATTGTGATAATCTAAACCGACAGATGGAGCACATTACTTGGAACAATAGAGTTCGTTCACGAGAGAGAGTCCACGGGGTCCTACCCCGTGCCATGTGGGGGGAGCGCAACGCAGGGCGTGCCGCTGGGACGGTCAGAACGGGTACTAACGCTCACCCCGTTCCCTAATATTCTATAAAACCAGCGCTGTAACACTTGCTACAGTACACTCTGAGATGGAGTCCATTTTTGACACCACACTGCAATCCACGCATTTCAAAATCTCCCTGTTTCTGTATATTGTAGTAATTTTCTTGGTTTTTATTAATGCTGTTGTTGTTATAATGTAGTGTCAAATAAATATATGTCTATATAGTCCCCAACCCGCATTGGGCCAGCGTGGTGGACTATGGCCCATACTCCCTCATATACGAGGGAAGGCCTATATCCCTGCAGTGGGATGTTTACGGGCTGAGATGATGATGTGTATATCATGTGACTTTTAATTAGCTCTTGATATCAAAACATATTACAAACAACTTTCGCAAAAAGATTATTAAATAATTTTTTTAATTTTCCATAAAGTTTATTAGCATTGTTGTTGCGTCTGTTAGAGATTAGGAAGCCGGTCCCTAAATGAGTCAACGTTCCGGGTGAACACGTCTTATCTTCACTTAACATCAGGTGTGATTGAAGTCAAGAACCTTTAAATTATATTTAAAAAATTATTTCTTTGAGAAAGTTGTTTATAATCATGTGTACATACTGTATTCTAATCACGTACATAGTGGATGTCAGTTTTGTGAGCCACATAATACAAAACTAATTAAAAATGGCCCTATATAAGAAATATATAGAATTTTACGGGCCGATGTAGCGCATCATTTCTAACTGACATACATACTTCCATGTTGTAACGGCATTGGCGCTCAACCCGATATTATTATGTTGGGGTAGTTTCTTTCGTAATTGACAAATCTCCCTCCATAAGTTAAGATGAAAAGAAAATGTGACTTGCGTCGTTTTGCTTCCATCCACGTTGCCTGTGGCGATATTCCATCGATTTCGTTGTTCATAGGTTGTGTCATTGTTGTGTTCGGCACTCTACTTCCGCCACGCGGCGTCGCGTGAGGGAGGAGTCTAATTAAATGTTACGTCGGAAACAAAGATTAAAAGTGATACAAACGGCCTGCGCCGCCCGCCCCGTCCGGGTCGCGGCGCCTTTTAATATCCAGCTTATTTATATATAACTTTATAGCTACACAGGCTTACACAAGAATTAACCTTCCTTTTTGATATCACAGTAACAATTAAAGCAGTCCGTTTGTGTCAACAATCGTGTCTCGTGTCACGTGTCATAATGAAAAGTCATAACTCTTGTGATTCATACTTGGGAACAGTAATATTATTCAGGTAGTTAACCGCAGAAATGTGTCGACGGCACTTTGAATTCGGCCAAACTGATGAATAACTGAATATAAGTTGAATTGTAAATCCACGCAATGTCGATACGTGAAATAGAAATGCACACATAGACGTTCGTTATTCGTCTCACTCACATTTTGACCTTGAGCATCATGTCCCGTGTCATCGGACAAGTTGGGCGCTGTTGTGTAACGTTGCTGTACATATTGCACCTCAGGTGTAATGACTACGTGAGGCTTGAGAATGCGTGTGTTAGTTGCAAGGGAAAGCAGAGAAGGCTGGGCGACGAGGAGGAGGTTTATTGGTGCCTATATGCAGTAAACCCCATGAGTTACCGTATTAAAAAAATATATTTTATTTTAACTTCTTTGGAAAATCAACATACTTAAACTAAATAATTGAAAGCAAATTAAAAGGTTCCACTGATCGACATGGCTTAAGGATTAATTGGATTTTTTTTATGATTAAGTGCATTCGCTTTTGACCACTATCTAACCTGATGGAAAGTGACGATGTGGCCGAAGATGAAGCACGCGATACCTATTCACCCTGCTCTTGGAGATCCCAAGGTTGTAAAATTCAGGAGAGACTGACGCCGGAAGGAACCTCCATGCCTTGGGCGTTTGCATTATGAACCGCTTAGTGAGAATGTTTGGTATAGTAACTACATACGGGTGGAATCCCTTCCCACGCCTAGTAATCTGAAGATGAAATAGCGATGGTGGAATAAGATTATGTAATTCCAACGCACACTCACCGAAGTTCATCCTGTGAAAGACTGAGAGACAGGCGACCTTGTGACGGTGTTCAAGGCTCTGCAATTTAGCAGTCATCGAATGGTCACCAATGAGCCTTTTGGCACGTTGTTCCACAGAATCGAGTGCAGCCAGTTGGTACTTGGCTGAACCATCCCAAAGGTGACAGCAGTATTCTATGCACGAGCGAACCTGAGCCTACCAAAAGCTGTTTCGGCGTAAAATATCGCCTGACCTTGACGTCATGTTTGTATATGTTTGACGTTCAGGGAGCGGCTGAAAAATTTATGAATTTATAAACAACCAAAACCTGGGTTAAACGAAGAAAAACATCATCGATAATTAGAATGCCTGCCGCACGCAAGTACTTTGGCCTAAAGTACTGAATTTGCTCCTCACATAAAATATGCGGACCTACTTGGTGGCAACTCACACGCTCAAGAGTTTTCACAGGCGCTATTCAAGATCGGAGAGGCGCGAGTTTTGGAGATCAATGGATTGTAAATGGTTTGATAAGCAGCTTTACAGCATCTGCGGTGACTCGTTCAAATGAAGCACCAGGAAAACTCTTGAATGTGTGAAAGGGCAATATATTATTCACTCAAAAGAATAAAAGAGCTGGCGGATGCTTCACACATGCACTTCACGCATTCCCAGCGATAACGAGAGAACATAGTTGTCTCAAAGTTTAATCCAGCACAAGCTAGCCAGGGTAGCACCATCGAATATCTCGTATTATCTATATTTATCTTATCTTAGTTTCAATTATGACGCGAGTGAAGACATGTTGCAGCAGTGATTGCAGAGGAACCTCGTTTAAGTGGAAATTCTGACGGGTTGCGGTGCTAGCGAAGTTCATTTCACACCGTCATATCCCCTCACCCCAAACAACCCGTTCCTGTTCAAACTCATGCAGTGCAGAGATCTGTTTCGCAATCATCATTATCATCGTCAATTTCAGTTCAAGTCCACCCACTGCTGGGTATAGGACTCTCCTCTGTTACGCCAATGCTCGCGGTCCTGTGCCAGCCAAATTCAGTGAAACCCCGTCAATTGTACGATGTCATTGAACCAACTATCCAGCGATCTACCCCCTAGCCCAGTCCCTCCTTTTAGTAACCACTCAGCCCGCTGCCGCTCGGGACGTTGAGCTGAGGACGGAATGTTTTTCACATAGACAGGTATGACGTTTCCTGTTCACGTGTGAGCAGTATATTGTTAAGACTAATAATATATGTTTACTCTCAACTATCACACAAGGAACATTGTATACAAAATTTTAAAATATAGCACATTAATCTGTTATTAACATTAAATCTATTCAGTCCATTAGCAATTCAATTAATATCTTTTTAGGGTTTCGTATGACAAATGATTAATTTACAAACAGTTTTGAAGTACGGATGAATTCACGGCAACAGCTGGTAAAATAATACTGAAGAAACATCGCAATGAATGATAATTGAGTGAGTTTCGTACATCCCGATACTGTTGGTATTTTTCTCCGAGCTGTCGATACGTCAGGGCCATGCAATTCGATGCGGCTCAGCACCTCACAACTAACAACCGACGATGCTCCATCTGTCAAATAATAATAAATACAATACAAACAGAAACAATCATAAAGTTAATATTTGATATTTTCGGTCCAATAATAGCCCCACGTTGGGCGCCAAAACACTCAACTTGAGTCCTATCTAACCCTATCGCTGCAGCAGTTATCGTCTTTCGTTTTTAAGGCTTGAATCATAAAAACAGACACCGGAGAAGCAGTAATCCAGAATACAGCGGGTAACACAGCTTGTGCTTAATGTCAATTGTATTCGCTTTGCGCAGAGAAGCCCTGTGCGGACCGCCTTTCTCGCTCGCGTCGCGGACGCATCGCACACACTTTATGGTAACGTAAACCGTTTTACAGGTACTAACTCCTATGTTCGAGCTTCCACGCGATTTACAGCTGTACAGGACAGAATTGTCATATTTTTACTGCTCATAAATTTTTATTGACAACGCTATAGAGAGTGCCAGTTAAAGTTAAAACAAAAACGTTATTTCGATTCAAATATAACTTTAGTGTTTCACTTTTAATTCAATACATTGTTCGAAAGCCGCTTTAATACCACGTCCAATACGGCGCGCGTTATTCTGGTAGAGAAGTTTGTTATCTTAAGACATAAGAAAACGTACAATAATTAAACTCAATCTCAACAAATGCTTGAAAATTATTCTGTCTTATAATAAATTACAATACTGTGTACGGCTGTTCTATATCAATATTAATAGTAAATACTGCTAGCTTCTCAGAAATAGCGCTTAATGATAGCAAATAACCGGACAATTAATATAGCTTAGCCCAGACACCGCAATAACTACGAAGCTCTGATAAAATTTCCATTCGATTTAATATTCATGGATTCATAAAGAGCATTACTGGGGTCTTTGTCAGAGCAGACCTGACGCCCTAATGAATGGGAATACAATTTATATTCAAAACGGGTGATTTTTGCTTCTAATAGTCGTCCGTTCTAATCCCATGTCTTGCAGCTGCGGCCATCATCATCGGTCTAGTCGCCCGCGACGCGTTGCTCACTCACCCACCCAAACTGGAAATATACTTTCCTTTACCAGACACAATGAAACTACTAAGGTCATAGCGATTATACATAACCTGTCTTCTACTAGTGAGAGGAGACTGAGTCCATACAGTGGAGGCCGTGAAACTGATAATGTGATCATGTTTGGTTATGTGTGTGTGGTCATAAATAACATCAAATAACCTGATGCAATTGAATAATGTGTTTTCGTTAAAATAGTTAGCGAATGGATCGGGGAGTGTCTCATCCAGGTAAAGGTTGGCCTGCAATTTCCGTTCCCGGAAAATCCAATCCAGTAGTAACATTGCAAACTTAAAGTTAATTAAGAAAAGTGACTAGTAACAGAGTTTTAAGACAGTGTCAGTTTGTCTGTTTTCTTTTTTTTTTGTAGAAAGACGCAGGCCTCTGAGCGAGTGTCTTAAGTAATGAAAAAGTTTCTTGGCCCGGCCGGGGCATGCCCAAGGTAACGGTGAGTGTCCCCACCTGCGGGGAGTGATTTATTATACTACTGAATAATTATCCTGATCAGGTGACGACCCACCTCAATTTAGGATAATAAAGAAACCATTAATACCATTCACTTTTAACACTTTATGCATTATATTATATACTACGTCAGTGATGCGAAAATGAACAACAACAAAAGAGGAAATAATATTCCTAAGAATAAAAAGTAAAGAAAAGCGTTGCATAAAATTTATATTGTGTGTGGAGACGTCGTTTACGGCTTTACCAAGTTCGACATAAATTACTTTCTTTCATCTGTTTTGTGTTTTATTTCAATTTACTCCTCACTGAATTTATTGACCTTACATATAATGAAATAGAAAAACCTTTTTTTATTATAATCGTCATTTTGTCTGTTGTCACCTCTCGTAGCAATCCGCACAATAGTGAACTCTACGCTAAAATGTTATAATTTAAGATGAGGTGCAAAATGTAGTTGTCTTGTTGTAAGCATTTAAGAGCAAACACATTATTCAGTATTACGTCTGAGGAGCCGACGACGTTAATGTAAGTGGTCTCGTTTCAACCCGCGCCGCGCGCCACAGCCCGGCGGCGGACCGGAGGCTCTCGCGGGTTGAGTTCTCGCGCCCCGTGCGTCTCCATTCAATGGAATTTCTCTTTTAGAAATGAGATTTAATGAGAAAACTTTGCCACTAGTGCGTTGCACCAAGCTTGAAGTGGCAGCTCGTGATACTTTTAAAAATATTTACCTTTTAGTTTATTTTAATTAGTTTCTTTAGCGTCCGACACCGTAGTGTTTGTGTCAGTTATTTGAATTACTTTTTAGTTTCAGTTCCTTGGTGGCATCACGTCTCGCTCTCGTGCGAAGAAATATTGTACACTTAAGAAAGAAGATGTTTGTACTACCCACCGAATTATGCGATATACCGAATGAGCTTCTATTCTATTCTATTCTATTAGTAAGCGAAATAGAAAGTATTGACATAGGTAGTTTAATTTTTTTTTTCTTTCAAATCATAAATCATTATAAAACGTTGTAATTTGACGGTCGCGTTTGTAGCCTATTCCACATAATTACATCATTTATTTAAATAAATTTAAAAAACTTAGACAAAATATGCGTTCCAAATAAATTTCGCATTATAGGAACCCGCACGCCAGTCGCATATCAATCTCCGGCCGGCGCGTGGGTCGATTATGGAAAAAAAAACTACTTATGCCAATAGAAGCTACTGTGTGTTCATTATTAGTGAAGTTATTTCACTTACCTGATATGCCCTATTTTTTCCTTACGGTAAATAAACTCATCCGGTATATTACAATATGGTTGTTATTCGCAAATCGGTGTGGTGTACTCTTCACTATTTCCTACATTGTGTGTAATATTCTGAGCTAAACAGTTAGCTACTCCGGTCAGCACGCGATTTGATTTACAGCAATTAATATTTCGCTCGCTGCCGCTCAACTTTTACAAACACCGAACCTGCCGACCGACATTATTAATTGCTTAAAATAATAGCTCCCTTAACCTTGTTTGAATAAGAATTTATATAAATATACACATCGGTATTTCAGCGATAATTGAATACTCTAGATTGATTTTAATTAAATATTAGGTGATGAGACGCGGGGGGGTATGATTTGTTTACATCGTTCATTAATTAGCGGGGTGCGGGGCGCGGGGCGCGGGGCCGTCGCGACGGGACGGGACCTCGTTTATTGATATTAATGGGCCGCAGATTCGCGCCACGTCACAGGTATTAAACTTCCTTCATAATCCTCGGGACCACGAAATAGGGCCGAGGAAAGGTTCGCCATTATTTGATCGCTATTGTCTCTCTCGAGGGATTAATAAATCAAAACAGGAGGCCGCGGCCGACGTGACCGGCCTGTGGCCTGTGGCCTGTGGCCCACCTTCATATGTACAGCAGTGTAAGGTTTATGTCCTCATAAAACTCTATATTGGGTTTTTAAATTTCCATCTTCAATATTGCTATAAACAGCAGCACTCGGCTCCCGGCTGCAGCCAGCACTTTATATCTGAATTGTGTGGAGTTGCTCTACAATAAGCAAAGTGTTTGTAGGAGAACGGTTTCGACCCGTTAAAATACAATACGGTTTTTATCGTCCAAATTATCAAAACGGAACACCTAACGAAACATATGTCGGTTGGTACGAGTACATCAACATCGGTCATAGCCATTTATCTCACACACTATTTGACGGAGACAACTGGAATTTAGTAAGTATACTTAGTTGTTGAAATTATCGTCATCAAGCGTTCAAGATGTTATAATTACATACCTACTGCGAGTAACGTTTTTTAATACTTTCAAAAATATGCTACAAACTTACATTCACCCAGCTCAATCTCTAGAATCGCGCCCAGAAAATTATGGATAAATTCATGAACATTTGAAACAAGGTGCAAGATTGTATGAGTTTTTGCTCCACCTAAAATGGTACTCGTACTACATTGTCAGACTATCCTGTGGTACGAGTACGCACCACTAGACAAAGCGCCGTCGATGGGTTAATGCCTGCCACAATATTAGTTCGAAACCAATGTACGGTCTCCGACATGTCGCGCAGGTGCACCAGGAGAGCAGCACTGACTTGACACATGATATACTCGACTGACTCTACACTCGTATGGCGTAATTCTTGGCCTCGGGCGTCAGCCACCAAATGAGACGAGAGTTCTAGGAGAGCGAGTCCTGTTTAGTTAAAGAAGATTAATACTAGTATAGCTAATTGTTTAGTGGTCAGTTAAAGATTCTGTTACGTCACGAGAATTCCTCATATCCGTTCAACCACCACCGTGACAGATCAATCCTAATGGAACCATTGTTGCTCCTACTTTAAATTGCAGTCCATTTTATTGTAAAGAGATACACTACATTAGTTTAGTCCCAAGCATTAGTTTCAAGCGATTCAAAAACTAAAGAATTAAAGGGTTGGAAGTTCAATCTGAAACAGATTACAGTAGAGTCCTTGTTAAAGGCACAACTACTATACCTACCTCTTCGCAAGTCGAGTATGAAAACATTCGAGTAGCGAAGATATTTCGGCACCTTCTTACTTTTACTACCTATTTGCATTTTAACACAACGACGTAAATGACACCTCAACGTATTCAGCGTGCGTGTGGTTGTACAGAATCAAGGTTCTATAGTGAGGGATATAAAATCTGGCTCCGTATGAAATGGCAGTCATCTTAGTTTACACTAGTAAATAGTGCGGAGTTAAACAAAATAATTAGTAAGTACAGATATAGGAATGATCTCTTGCATTTATAGGAATGATCTCTCCTGAGACACCTGCGTGTATCGACCACATGAGGTAAATCATCCACGTTCCCAAGAAGACCGCAGTCATCCGTCGCGCGCTCTCCACAGAGCCCAGTCCATTAGGTCGGTCACGAAGCCGATTGGCGCGAATACCAAAGCTTTGCTAAACTATTCCTCGTTTCCAAGAGCGTTGTGGGCTCATTTCAAGCCAGAGACGAGGTATCATTGCTTTACGCGAATTTAACGAGAACAAAAGACTTGAGGCACTTTAAAGCATAGTTTTATAGCTTTCGAGCATTCCTGAAATTCAAGTTTTTAGAGCATAATGGCGGTATAACGCCGGCTGCGCCATCGCGGCGACGCGGCCGTGTTGCCGAATATTCAAATGTTTCTTTGTTAATAATTCGAGCAGACAGTAAATTACACAGACACGTTCGTGTGCGGTCTGAGCGGGGGGAGGAGGGGGGGGGGGGGGGTGTAATACGGAGCAACATTAACAATAATCAGTAGTCGTGTCAGATGGCTCTCGGCTGTAAGTCAGTGGG
Source organism: Oegoconia quadripuncta (assembly GCA_949316235.1). Classification (NCBI taxonomy): domain Eukaryota; kingdom Metazoa; phylum Arthropoda; class Insecta; order Lepidoptera; family Autostichidae; genus Oegoconia; species Oegoconia quadripuncta. The sequence continues at coordinate 38,529,392 of OX438746.1, forward strand.
AGCGAGGGCGCCTAATGAATATTAATGATATTATTTCATAACAATCGCGGCGACAGGCGCGACGTGGGGCGGGCGAGCGACCAACACCCACCGCTGGACCTGCGAATCTCTTTCGTTTCTGTACATTTGCTCCATTACGAATGGATTGTCCTAAAAACTATGCCACACCAGTGCAGTAGCAAAGTTATATACTTGTACTAAAATACGTAACGAAATGAAATGATCCAAGACATCTTTATGCTCTATTAAAGTTCTTAAAAGCTTCTCATTACGACTCGGACGATATTGAATGCGCCGGCGGTGGCGGTGAGCGGTGAGCGGTGAGCGGTGAGCGGTGAGCGGTGAGCGGTGCGCGGTCGCGTCGCGATGAAGCGAAATCTAAGTTTAAATAACAAAAACCGTAATAGAAAGCTTTTATTCGCGGAAGAATAAAACAGAAAAAACGCCTTGAATATTCGTTGTGAATTGAAAAGTTTCTCGGAAATAAAACGAAGTCGTCGGCCGTCTCCGGGTGTGGCCACGAAACCAACGAGAATACTCAAAGCAGAGAAAAGATCGAAATGCCAGTACTATACGTTTTACACGACACTTGCCTTGCTGGTGTTTCCCAGGAGTCAGTATCAGTGCTCTACATTATGAATATGTAGTGTGTGACTAAATACTACTACGCAAAAGGACTTTATGAAATAACCAACAAATTAATAATTACAGCAAGCTACACCAAACTTGTGCAGGATACTTGCACGCTCTGGTAAAGCAGTTGCCTGCAGTCCAGCTAGAGATACTGCACTGTCACACCAGAATTGTACGATATTTAAGCCTCAACCTTCACCGACGCTCGAGCAGGCAACAACTATCAACAGATAAAGTCCGGTTCCACAAGATGTTATTAAGACTTAATGTTACCTGATTATACGCAAGCATAAACTTTCTTTAGAATCAGTTTATTCGTTGAACCGCGGATGTTGTTAAAGCATTGAACTTTAACACCCAAATACAAATATTTCCATAATACAAATGCAAAACACAATCCTGCGATTCGTGACCAACATAGAAACCCGCTATCACGCGGAAGGAAAGGGTACATAGTTTTCAACTCCATCCACTGTCCTCGGCGGAGGACACACTCTACCTAATAATAACTCATCCACAACATCTCTGCCCATGTGCAAACACTGCTAATAAATTCTAGAAATTAGTGCTGCACTCCATGGCCCACGTGTCGGGCTCCGGTAACATAGACAGGCGGGAAGTGGCACGCCATTTACCTGCAAACTTGCGCTTTTACATAATTGCTGATCATAAGGGACGGGGTCTTGTCTTGCCTATACACCGTGTGGTCCGAATGGAGATGATTAAAAAGAAAATCTAGTATGTATATAAACCTACCCGAATCATGTATGTTCAGCGATATTTTGTAGTTTCGGAGTAATTACTATTTTTAAATGTTTTCTTTTCCAAAGTTCTCCCTGATCGCGGTATTTTATTTATAAAACAGTTATTGTTTATTTTCTTTAGATTTGTTGTCCTAATAAATAAGTATGGTATTATAAAAAAAAATAAAGGATCCTGATAAAAGCCAGTTGAGTTGTTGATAAAAGCCAAAAGATGATGTAACAGCATTTATAACTACAAATTTAAAATCCAGAAAACCGCCGAGAAACGAACTTCAATATCTTCAAAACGGCTTAACCGACTTCAATCAAATATGGCTAAGAACCTATTCTCGAGTTTAATCTTAAATATTCAAAAAAAATTGTTTCACCAACGGGAAAAAGGCGTCACCGTACCGTATGCACCAGAGATTAATCTGTGGTATGCACCAAAAGAAAATTTTGGGAAAAATCCCGAAAGACCACAGCGTCATCCAAATACATAAAAAAACTGTTTAAAACTAAATCAATATCTTCAAAACGACTTTTTAACAGATTTTCATCAGGTTGGCCAATAGCCTGTCCTCTGGTTTAATCTATAAAAAAAAATTCAAATCGAACCACGCGTTACTGAGAAACATCCGGACAAAAACCGCACACACACATGCACACACAACGCTGTCCAATACATGTGTAGTGTGATACGTACACACCTGGCCACCACATTTGTATGAACTAGTATATAAGCTTTTATTATGATTTATTGGGGAACATTATACGAGTTGCAACCGAAGAGACAGTTTCATTTCTCTCGCCGCACACCCAACACCGCACATGACATCCATCGTTTTTCGTCGGGGGTCAAAAATATTGAATCGTAATGTTACTCGAACCTCAAACCGAACGTGTCCGAGTGCTCACGAGCAAACAAGTCGTAGCGTTGGGCGCGACTCGATTCACACATTCAAAAATAGAGTCACGACTTTTATCCCAAATGGGGTAGTCAGAGATATCCCAAACTGAAGCCTTTGTGGTTTGGCTATTTACCTACAACCATCAGTTATACAAAATTATTAATTAGTAATAACGTAAGTTAAAACTTTAGGACTCCCGAGGACCAACACCTAGTAATATCATCCAGGTATACAAAGCAACTGTGTTCAAAGTTTAAAACGGCTGAACACATTTACATCAAACATAACTACGAACCTTTCCCCTTTATCTTATATATAAAGAAAACGCACTCAAATTGGGCAACGTATTATTGAGATACTTCCGGACAAATATTGGAAACACACACGCCGTCAAAATCCCACAAGTGGTCACCCATCCAAGGACTAACCCCATCACACACCAGGCTCAAGTTCTCAAAATAATATTACCTACGAGAAGCGCATAGGGTCTCTATGCGATCCGACTCCGGCCTAAAATAATTGAGTTATTTCTTGTTTTTGATTTTTTAACCTTCGACCAAAAACAAGGGGTGATGTGTTTTAACAACATTGTGCGTGTGTGTCCCCGGTCTTTGTCCGAATGTATTTCTGTAGTGCGTGGTCCGACTTGATTGCGGTTTTCTTTATATTAAAGATTAAATGAGGGGACAAATTATTAACAATACAATACAAATACTCTTTATTACGCAAAATAATTTACAATAATTAACCATGTTTCGAAGACATTTACCTGTTCACACAGTTGGTTTGGTTTTTCTGGATATATCATCCAAATATCATTTGTTTCTCGAGGGTTTTCTAAGTTTTCAATTTACAGTTGTTAAAAGTAACTTGTTAAAAGTAATTTGTTAAAAGTAATTTGTTAAAAGTAATTTGTTAAAGGTAATTTTTTTAAAGTTTCTATTCCCTATCATAGGTTTAGACGCGAATGTCCTATCACATGCGCAAAACAGCGAGGGCACCATTTAGTAAAACACTTACTGTATTAATGTGTACGCTATATAATTAAATATAAATACAAATAAATCTAATGAAATACCTCACATCTTAATAAAATAAATTAGTAATAAAATAGGATTACAATTACTTTTGACCTATTTTACCGGGCGACGGTAAACCTCGTGATCTCTTAGCCATCGACATTCTAGGATTCAGGGTCATCAGGCCTATCTCCAAGATGTCGTCTATTTTAGACAGCTCCCTACAGGCGACGGGCAAGTAGTTGCCCTCAATGGACACGTTGATCAAGCCCCTCGGCCTCCTGTTAAGTAGTTTCTGGTAGGCGAGCACACGCAGCAACTTCTTGAGCGACACGAAGCTCAGGCTGTTGTACGCCAGGTTCAGGTAGCACAGGGTGTTGTTGCCGTGAGAGAACGTCACGCCGTGTCGCTTCAACGTCCGGTCGCTGTCGAAGGGATCGTTGAATGATCCCAAACTGTTTTGGACGACCATTTCCGCCTTGTCGTATAACTGCGGATCCATGTTGAGTACACTTCTCGCCGTCAGCAGCGCGTCTTCGTTGAGCTTTCCTTTCTTCCCAACGGGTGTCTGACCAGTTTTCGCTGGTTTTTTCTTAGCAGCCCTTTTCTCAAATTCGATAGCTTTCAACTGCCTGAAGGTTTCGAATATTCTCTCGACTTTCATCTTCAGGAATGCCATGTACCGCGCCTTGGCCGCCTTCGTTTCCTCGTAAGTCAGCCGAAATTCTAACATGACATTAAATATATCGGCAGCCCCTTCATCGGTGATCATATTGTTCGCCAAATTTAAATAACTCAACTTTCGATTGGCTCTCAAAACTGCTGCCAAATATTTGACACCGACATCGGTAATTTTGTTCGATGACAAGTTTAAAACCACAAGCGACTTGGACGCCGGCAGCGGGAACGCCAGCGTAATGGCTATGTTTTTAACAACGGCGTCATCAATCTTGCATCTCGCCAAAGACAAGTACCTCAGCAGGCTCTCGTGCTCCAAGAGGATGTGGTAGTTAGCCTCCCGTACCCACGAGTTGTCGAGGCAGATGTCGGTGATGCGCGACAGTGGCAAGAACTTGCTCAGCTCGTGCGTGGTGTACATGTCGAGCCCGCCGCTGATCGTCACGTTGTACAGGTGCGGGTGGAACTTCAGGATGAGCGATATGATTTTTAGCATCGCCCGTGGAATGTGCTTGTTCCCGATGAACTTGATCTGCAATAGATAATCAGCGCTATCGTGGATAGCTACCACTCGGACGCATTTGTCAGACTGCGTCGACATGGGACTGGCAGAGGAGACTTTGTCGTCGGCATCCTGCTCCAAATCTTCCAAGTTACTCTTTCGCTTGGGCTTGGCTCTGACGCGATCGGTCATCGCGCTGACGTACTCGCCTACAACAAAAATATTTATAACAAAGTCAAATTGTGCAATATTGTTTATGCATTTCATTCCGTTCCACTTGAGATGGATTGATGGTTAATCATCACCGCCAATCAGAATTTCAAACCAATGATTGTGATTAAAACTTTGAGCGACTAATCTCGAATACAGTAATTGTATCTGATCATGGAATTGCTAGAAGAGTAGAAAGGTTTTAAGTTCGAAAATACATTTGTGATCATGTTTCTCTCGGTATACCTATAGGTGATGTTGAGACATGTGGCTTGTCAACTTACTTTGCGCGACCTTGTTAACGATGATGTCATGCTCGAGGCCGAGCTGGCTGCAGGCCCAGGGCAGGAACTCTGCGAAGTGCGCGGGGCTCGGGCGCCGCTCGTCGTCGCTGGTGGGCTCTTCCGCGTCCGTGTAACTGGACTTGTCCAGCGCCGCCATCACACTCGCACTCCACTGGCTCCTCGATTAGGCCTTGGAAAATATTTATTAAAAATTCTCTTCAAATATCTCTATAAAATATAAATGTCGAAAATACAAATGTCAAAAAAAAAGAGTCAAAAAAGTAAATGATTTTTCAAAAATGACAACGGAAATATGACAGTAGCGACGAAGAAGTGCACGGGCTTATTAAGGTTTACTGAATCGAGCCGCAAATAAACTTTTTGATGTAATTTAACGCACTTTTATAATTTTTATAGTTCCGTACTCGAAAATTACAAACGGAGCCCTATTCTGCGTCACACCTGTCCGTTTGACCATCAGGTCGTACATCCGTCCAACCGTCCGAGAATACCTAAGTGGTAGAGTGAAGAAAAGAAAGTTTCCATTCAAAACATTTGATACAAAAAAAATTGCCAACTCTCATGACTCTACCATATATGTATAAGATCTTAGACAATATAGAGCTGAATCTGTATTTTTTTCTATTGAGTCTCCATTTACCTAATAATACTGTCCCCTTCTTAGCTTAGCGTGTAGGTAGTAGTCAGAACAGTCGACCAACCTGCCCAACACCAGTGGCTACCAACAACTAACGTTGCTTCCGAAGCACGGAAATATAGGTAATCAGTTATTTTACAGCTTAATTATATAATTAACTAGCTGCTGCCCATGACTTCGTCCGCCTGGATAATTAAAGAAAGACAAATTATTCTTTCAAAATCATATACCGATATATTGAAAATTAAAAAACCCCGAGAAATCAAACGTTTATACGATCCATACGAACCACCTGCGTTAAAACCTAAATATCTTCGAAACTGCTTAAGAGGGTTTATCCCGCATGGTTCCCATAAAAACTTTGAAGTCCAAACTTTTTGAAACGAATAAACCGGTTCTAATGAAACTTTATCAAGAACCTGTCCCGTCGTTTAGCCTTTTACATAAAAAAAACCGGCTCTCAAATCGGACCACGCATTCTGAGACACACCTGGGGAAATATGATGAAACTTCGCTAATGTGATTTAACATGGCTGTTGGTTTTCCATAATATAAAATAAATAAATAAAATTATTTTTTACTTTGTATTGGCTGAATCAAGAGATTTCTTAAAGTCGGTTGTTTTTTTTTAATTAAAAAGTTGTAGCTGATGCCTACTTTGGTTGTCGATCGAGCCAGTCGTTTTCGAAGAAAATGATACAAACACGGACATCAACACACGAACAATTTCCAAGCGCATCGTTCACACAGTCTCGGTTCTGTCGTGTGTCAATGAAAATACCAGCGACTGAATAATAACTAGTTGTTCCCAATATAATGTGTATTATTTTATAGCACAAACCTCAGCAGAGCGGCTGGCGGCTCGCGGGTCGGCGAATATATTACTTCCTTTAAACAGGAAACAAAAATAGCTCGGCTCTTGATCTGCCATTACAAAGGGCCCACTAACCTTTTCGTGGGCATAAATGGGTGTAGAGGGAATTTATGATTTTAATATTAGGGCTCCGGTCGTGACCCTCCTCGGGGGGGGGCGCCTCCCCCTCCCTCGATAAATATTGAAATCACAATAGCTCTCACGAACACAACCGTGCCGATGTGCCGCCGGCCCTGCTGCTGCTACATACGTTGGTACCCTAACAAATGTAGCACAATGAAATCAAAAAAAATCGTAAGATATTGGATAACATCTCAACTCCTCACTCACAAGGCTGACTCCCCGGAGAAGAATGTACAAGAAAATCAAGAATTGGTCTTTTTAAATAAATATGTTTTACAATTTGAGATTCGACAAGACAAAGTGTTACGGAATAAGAAGCATTCCCTAATTTCTTTCTCACAATTGTCTCACTTACCATACCAAAACAAAGGAAACGGCGATAGTTGGTTTCAACAAAAACGCAAAATTGAATAAGTCAGTCTGACTTTTTGGCGGGAACTCAGCGAGTGATGTTGCATTTTTGTTTTTGAAGCATTCTGAGTGTTGAAGCTTAATAATGGCAGAACATTGTACAGCAAAACTCAGTGATGGTGTACAAGTGAAGGGAAGTGTAAATTAAAGTACGTAGCGAAGCTTTCTGGTTCCCACAAGGAGCCGCAAAATCCTCCGTAAAGCATTCTGCCACTTTCCTGAAGAATTACTACAGAATGTTTTCGTGTTTAGGCTGATGGCTTTACTGCCAAGCCACAGTTAATAATAAAAAAATAAGTCAGTCTGTATACCGGCGCCGGCACAAGTGCACTAGAAAAAACCTTATAGATCTCTAAATTCTCTTACAGTTGGACAACTGCATACATCCTGTGAGTACCCTTTTATCTAGTTTTAATATATTAGGTATTAACTTCCATGAGAAATCGGCGAGAGTTCAGGTAGCCCTTGCAGAGCAAGGACTGGACCGGGGGAATGATCCAAGTTGGAACACAAGGTAAAATACTCGTATAATAATAACAATTATACTGAATTGCGAGCGGTTCTTGTTCATGCTCTTTATAATAAGCACATAATCACACTTAATTAGTTAGTTAATTAGTAGTTTTAAAAAGGATATGTAGATCCCGTTGCAGTCATATAGGTAATGTAGGTAATGCCTAGGAATAAAGTAGTTTCCACAAGTTCGTTTTTTTTTTTACTAAAACAGTACTATGGCTTCCGGAAATCTCTCTGATTTCATACGTCAACTCGAGTTTATTGAAGATTGCTCTGTTACACGGCTAATCTAAGCTTAATTGATTCCGAAGTGCAATTAGCATTCGACAGACGAAGGAGGCGCGGTTCTCACAATTTATGTACCTATACAGTTAGTTCACAAAACTTCGACATAAATCATTAAAAAAGTTATAAAAACTCAAAAGGCGCTTATAATATAAAACTTAAAAAATAAAAACAAGACGAAATAAGTCAATTTGTTCCCGCGTCACTTTATTGCTACCTTGGTTGGGCTCCATACTAAACAATGACAGAATAATAACGTTGAAAATATAAAAAAGTATTTAAAAATCCTAGCCTGAAATATAGAACGAAATCATTAAGGTCTGAAGAATAATATAATAAGACTTCTAATTATGTAAAATTTTGGAGCAGTCCCCCCTGCTTTTTTTCCAAATAAAAGTGGACATGAGCCGGGTCTTAATTGTCCCTTCCATTTCAACCTGGAAACGGTTCCCGCCTGCTCACAAATTTTCTATAGGTAATTAAAAGACTTATTATATTATTATATTATTCTTCAGGCCATAGTGATATCATGCCATATTTTCACAGGTTTTCACTGCCCCTGTCGGACAATGAGAAACAGATCGGGTCGCGGGTTAAAAATTGAGTCCAGCATTCACAAGCAAAATCAATATTGGTGTAAAGCACGGCGCTATTATGGGCCATGAATGAGGAAAGCGGACAAAGGTGAACGGCTGCATCAAAGGCCCTTCGATGTGGGACGAGATGGCCCCTTTGTGTGTCGCGCTCCCGAACTACCTACGACTGAGCCGAGCTCCACGGAGTCACTGTGTGCGAACCATTTACAAGGTTCAATCACGTAATCTGTATTAAAACACTAATGTTCGTTCGTTCCCTAACATGTTAGAGATCCACGAGTAACACCTAATCATTTAATGTTTGTAGTATCTCTGCCACTACGTCATCAAATACAATCATCAGGATACCTTTGGTCGTTGTGCATATTTTTTTCTTAATTTATTAATGAGGGTTTATTCACAAATGAATATACAACCCTCGATATCGCTTACACGTGAATTATAAGTAATATTTTATACATGAACTCTGGCCTCTACGTTTGAGTGCTACTTGAAATAATTTGTATAATGCTCTGGCCTCCTCATGTGAATTTTTGGCTGACTTCTGATATATATATATACTTACACTACGGGTTACAATTTGACCTCAATCACGCCTGATGTTAAGTGAAGACGAGGTCGAAAGTGGAAGCGTACTGACCCGGAAAGCCCAACATATTTATTGGACTTGGCCTATAGACTGTCTCTGCACCTGCCCTCCAACAAACGGAGACACGAGTGCAGCGACATGAGTATCCCTCCCCCCTCCCCCCAACCCCACACTCGGCGGTGTAATATTGTCCAATAACATTTTCTTAAAGATAATTTTCGCCTTAAAACTTGCTCTTGTTCAGAGTACCGACGTACTCTTGGAAAAGCTTTCAAATTTGTTTCAACAAATAATACAAACTTTGAGCTAAATGATATTGGAAGTTGTTTCGTTTTCTTGTGGATTTCGTGTAATTCGTACTCGGAGACGTCTTTGTAAGTCTACCTTCAAACCGACGTGTACTATGCGGTACTACGGTGGGGTACATGTCACATGTTACACTTGAAACATGTTTATCCAGCCACAGCTGTAACCATTTAGAATTGCTCGAACATCTGTATGCATGACGAAGTATCAATTGAAGTACTAAATCAACAAGAATTTGTTAATAATGGTTAACCTCATTTAAAAGTCAAAAGTGTTTAAAAAATGTAAATTGTTTCAGTTCAGACAGAACGCAATTTGGAGCTTTACCGTATTTTTATCGATACTGGCAAAATGGCAACATTCTTTTAAAAAGTTGTCTATGTCAAAATAATTTAAAGTTTTAGATTACAATCAAAGATGGGGATTACAATACAATGATACTATTGATATTTAATAGTTACTAGGATTAAGTCTTACGTTAAAAAAATGTTTTTAAAAATTTTAGGTTAGCCATTATTTTAGGTTAGCCATTATTTTAGGTTAGCCATTATTTGTCAACGCGGCCTTAAATTCAAAATAAAACATGTTAGGAAAGTCTTTTGTACTCCTACGAAAGACTATTATACAAAGTGCACACTGTTTGTGCTGTAGATAGCCCAATAAATCTGGAAAACCTACTCTCTAATTTTAAACGTGATTATTTTAGATGGCGACTAAATTTCGATAATAATATGTCTTAGATGGCTTTTTGGAATAGGTTTTGATCTCTAAAACCTAAATTGAATTGATTCTTACTTCTATTTTAGAAATGCGACGTAGAATAAGAAATTGGTCTAGAACACTCTAAATTCAAATTTAAGTTTTGGAGGCCCACACCACTGTCTACTTTAATATGAAGATCATCTATCTAACATTGTAAAAGCGAAAGTACGAATGTTTGTTTGTTCATTTCTTTGTTGTTCAATCACGGCGAAACCGATGAACGAATTTGGATGAAATTTGGTATGTAGGTAGAACATACCCTAGATTAAAATATAGGATACTTTTATTTCGATAAAATGAGTAGTTCCCGCGGGATGATGAAATGAAATATATCCGCGATCAAGTTATTCTACGCAGGCTAAGCCGCGGGCATACGACATATTCAAAGAAATGCACCATTATGTTCGATGGTTTATAAACTATAATTATCTTCACAAAGATTTGATATATGTATAATATTAGCGAATACCTTTGCTTCCTCAGTTTACAAAGGAAACAATCTCATCCCACGAGCGGTCATAATTTATCGGGTTCCGCGACCCGAGCTGATTAATGGTGTCTATTCCCCTCCCCGCCCCCTGACCTGTACGGGGGGGGGGGGGGGGGGGATCGAAATAAGTGATCGGCGCCTATCGGTGTCAAGCAGAATGATTAATTTTATATAATGTTAAAATTGAAGAACCATTACGTCTGTACATGCACCTCATGCACAGACGAGCCACCCCAGCACCAATTGCGACCCGCGTCCGTCTGTCACACGGACATACGTCACGGGAGTATACGCAACTACACAATTATTGGCCACTGGCTGACACAATGGCTGGTCAGAATATAGACGACCGATTGACATGAAACACAAAATTTATATATAACTTAATATTATAATTTCGAAAATTTGTATTCCTTTTTTTTGTAGCTCAATCACGGCGAAACGGATGAATGGATTTGGATGAAATTTGGTATATAGGTAGAATATACTCTGGATTAAGAGAGAGGATAGTTTTTATCCCGATAAATTGAGTAGTTCCCGTGGGTTTAAGAAATAAAACAAATCCCATCCCCCATCTATACACCAAACTTCATCCAAATCCATCCATCGGTTTCGCGGTGATTGAGCAACAAACAAACAAATAAACATCCAAACTGTTGCATTTATAATATTAGTTAGATTATAATATTAGTTAGATTATAATATTAGTTAGATTATAATATTAGTTAGATTACACCCGCGAACTGTACATATGTGTATATGTGTATATGTGTATATGTGTATGTATGTAGTCGTTCATTTGTAATTGTGAATTTAATTTGTGACGTACTATTGGTCTATTAGGTGAGAATGCGAAGGTTATATATACCACGCGTTTTCAGGCATATTTTACTTTTTGACATAGAATCAGATTCCGTGTGTTGGTTCCCCGCTGTGTACAGAAGTGAGCTGTGTCAGGTTGCCCCGACGGTGACGACGACAGCTGCACTCGGAGCGCGTCACTGCGAGGTATACTGCGATGGTAAGTAGCATTCGACAGGTGAAAGAGGCGCAGTTCTCATGATTTATGGGGAACTCGTCGGGAATACCACCTTCCACCTACCACCTGCGCCCTCATCTTCACTTAACATCAGGTGTGATTGAGGTCAAATGCTAACCCGTTGTGCATAAAAGAAAAAAAACGCTCACGCTCACCCATGAATTATATTCTAGTCCAAATAATGGTAAGTTTAACAGTTTAACATTAGTTAGTATATTGAGTTACCTTCGCTTCTACCACATTAAAAACCTCCACCTTTTTGAAGTCGCTTGAACAGGTGAAGTGGTCCCAGTTCTTGTATAAAATATCCTGCGTGTAATGATGATAGTTCACTTATGGATGGATTTGGCAAGTTACAGCCTTCGAATAGTTCAAAATGCAGAAAACGGAACCAAAAGAAATCAAAATCGTACGGGGAATTATTTCCGATCGTGATATGTTGGACATTACCGCCGCAGCGCCCGGAGTGGGGGCGCACGGTGACCGGCCTACTCGGTAGGTGCGACAGACGACGGTGTGACAGACGAGAGAACAGCTCACCTGGCGGGAAATCATTACTACTGTCAGTGATAACTTGTAACCAGCCAGAAATAAGGTCGACACACACAGTGCAGATGGGTTGTCATCACGAGGACTGAGGGAGAATGTCTCTTAAGAGTATAATTTCACTAGTCCCTTTATCCCTTTCGAAGGACATGTGAAGAAGCCCATTCCCAGGTTATAGAAACGCAATAATATATCGTATTGAAAGGGTGCCAACGCTGTCAATCTGCGGCTATTGAACTGAGAGCATCCGTTGGATTGGTACCCACCTACCTATTGTGAGATTGCAACTAAATAAGTTAAGTGCTCAATTTACAAGCAATCAGTCGGTACGAAGCCCCCGATTTAATCAGGCACTCGAATTGGAATATAATGGAGTGCGGGAGGCCTGCAAATAGCTACATTACAGTACATTAGGAGGAAAAACATACGGCGGGGGAGGGAGAGGGGGGGGGGGGCTCCTTCAAATTGCTATTGCTGCTATTATGCAAATGCACACACTTTGCGGCCGCGTCGAGCCGGTACCGGCCGGGTCGGCGCCGGTGCGTGCCGTGTGAGGCCTCACACGCTGTGACCCCCTGTCGCACACGACAAGAAACTCATAAAAAGAGACGTCAGACATAGTAAAAGAAATCCTCAGCTTACAGCACCACATACCAGAAATCGTGAAAGAAAGAAAAGTGATCTGATACATCTGTTATCTCTCTCTAACATCACTATAAACTTTAGGAGAACCTACTGACCTCTAAGATACAGGTAATTACTCCTAGTTTAGAGCTCAGCAGTCCAACCTTCCCTACATGCAAAGGATGTATTTAATAGATGTGATGATTTCTGTATGGAAGTGTACAATATGATGCTGTAGCTGCTACTGAAATAAATTATTTATAGCTTTGGCTCTAGAAATAAATCAATAGATAAAACATAGTCTGTATCAGTGGAGAGTAGCGCAACTTTCTGTAAGTAAAAAGGTTTCAGTATTGGATCAACGGATTAACTCATACAAATGACCCCCCGCGGCACTAACGGACTGATTTTTATTATTTTGAAAAAGTAACTATGAAAAAACATTTTCCGATCCTTCAACTATCGTGGTGAAAGAACTAATACTAAAATATGTAGTTTAAAAAACTAAAAGAACATGCTTTCCACCATCAACCTCCTGGCTCCATCATCAGATCGTCGACACCAAGTGTAATATATTGGACTTGTCAAAACGAATCATACGAGCCCAAGCCGACGGGTATACTAATAGCCACCGAAGAGTTTCACCATCCACCTTCCGGCTCCATCATCAGATCCAGCTCCAAGATAGTAAAGATAATAGAAATTATGGTATTGTCATCAGAATTACGTATACATACAAAGTTTTTTTTTTTTTTTTTTATATGAGAGAGCGGCAAACGAGCATGCGGGTCACCTGATGGAAAGTAATCACCGCCGCCCATGGACACCCGCAACACCAAAGTTCCATTTCGATACGACAATTAGAAGTAAGGTTAAATTTAACTTTTAAGATTTGATTGCTTAGTTACAAGTGAAGCTGATAAAAGCGTGTTAACATAAAGTCGGACGCTTCGGAAAAAAACAGTTCACATTTTAGTGTGATTGATTAGAGAAACGGGCACTGTCCACGTTATAGGGAACAAACCAAAGATCAAAGATATAAAAATGTTTCAACATTTTAACATTGTAACAAATGGATCCCATTGGAGCGATATCTCTGTGAAGGATGTACAAGTATCTGAAAAAGAAGCCAATGAAGCAAGTAATTCTGAATCCTCTTTGATACGTGAAACCTGAAACCGCAATGTTGTTGTTTATATAAAGTGTTCAGTAAATTTGTAGTGAATTTGGTTGTGGTTCAGCGTGGTGTTGTGAACAGCTGTGCCCTCCTGGGGCCGGGCTGAGCCGACGGCGCACAAAGGGAGTAATGTGTTGGTGGTTGCCTTCAGCGCGCCCCGTCGCCGTCGCCGTCGCAGCACTGCGCTGTAAATAATAGACATTGTTTCAATGTTATCCAACCTCGCCCATCGCACGCTCTTTTGTTAAGTTTAAGTTTTTGTTTGTTACAGGCAATTGCTTTACTTTACGTAGCAAACAAACTTGCTACAAAATTGCTTCGTAGCACAATCTACGATACGAGTTTTAAGTGCCCGAGTAGTTTTAACAATAACTTTTTGTGATTTAGTGAATTAGAAAATAGAAAATGAGATAATTATACTCGTAGCACGGCCGCTATCGGGCGCTGTGGCACGGCCATGAAACTGGCTGACGAATAATTACTGGCGATTCCTTCTTACGTGTAATTATAAAATTATTTACATGATATTTGTTTAAGTAAAGCAGTCTTAGAGATGTTTCTCCGCCACTTGGAAAGCAACAACGTCCGGAAATGGCGACCGATCTACGCACGTTTTGGGTAAAAAAAAAACATTCACAGAACGACTGAAAAAAATGATAACAAAGAGCTGCTAGATCACGCGCCGCCCTAACAACACCCTAACAAAACGAGTAGTGTCTTTAAATATATTGTGCTTAATGAGTCAGCCATGTTACATCTCTCTCACAGTGATAACTGATAACTCCTTACTTAGAGCAACATGAATGTGAATGCACATCTTTTTTTTCAAATAAAATTCATGATTTCGAAAAATCGCAGTACACTCGTTTGTCTGACAAAGAGCCACCGAAGAATCTAGACCTAGAGATCTATTGCACTCATCTAACTAATATTATGCATGTTATTATAAAAGACCTAAAACTAATGTCAGTTTTACATACATAGATCAGAAGAATTCGAGTTGCCAAACATTAGAGAAAAAACATCCACGATTAACTTTCGTGGCAATTTACAGTTGGTGGAGGTGTCGGCGACGCTTGAGTTGTGGAATACTTTAACTTTATCACTCCATTAGCAGCTCATTCCGGTGGGCGCCGAGAGCGAAACTGTATCCAAATATCCATAGTAATAATTAAGAATTATAATTGGGATATATACATAATATTATATTAATATTCATTATAATTAAAAAATATTGTAACAATGTATCAATGAAATGTCTAAACCGCGAAATTGTCACGTTTTTTACCTTGAAGCATTATTATTAGTTATCATTTGTAAATAGTAGTTGATTTTGTATTAGTTAACCTTACTATTTTTATTATCAACCTATATGTATAGTGCAAAATATGGACCCATGGCGTATATCTGCCGCTGTACGTCCAAGTGCGCGTGTAGTCCCGGGGGTCCGCTCCCACTGACACAAATTGAGCGTCTCATACATACTTTCTTTTCTATATGCTCGGGCGGGCTCGCTGCGCCCCGTACAGGCGCGCACAGTGGGGCCGCACTGGTGAGGCCACGGTGAGGGACATAAATCCCGCGCGCCGGCCGTATGTTCCGCGCCAACCTGCGTAACTCTCGCCCGACGGATCACCGCCCCCCCCCCTCCCCCCCCCCTCCCCCCGCGATCACTTTACAAAAAATACTGCCGCTACTATGTAGTTTATAGCCATTACTTTGGTTTCGGTAAGTGAATACG
Source organism: Oegoconia quadripuncta (assembly GCA_949316235.1). Taxonomy (NCBI): domain Eukaryota; kingdom Metazoa; phylum Arthropoda; class Insecta; order Lepidoptera; family Autostichidae; genus Oegoconia; species Oegoconia quadripuncta. Next base: position 38,545,109 of record OX438746.1, read on the forward strand.
TAACGTAGCGAATGATGCGAACTCACGTCACAATGGAATTATAATATTAACTTGTTAGTAAATTATAGCACGGACAGAGTATAGTCCTTTCTGAGCACTGAATGCTAAATGTAGCTCACTCTCACACTCACGAGTCAGCTCTTCGCGGGATTGCACACAGACGTAAACAAATGTAAAATAATGGTAAAGAGTTCAGTCATATTCGTTTTCGATTTGCAAAGTTAAGCAACGTCTGACTCGGGCAATCATTGGATGGGTAACCGCTAGTGGCACTTTTTACAAATGTTACCGTGCATCGAAAGGTACACAGAAAGCCAGACACGATTGTTTTCAATTATAGGCAGTAGTTAAACCAACTCGGTGACCTACAGGGGCGGCTTCAAAATACTGACTGTCGGTGGCCACTTGTCTGGCACAAATACACCAATCCGCCATCGGCCCACGTGTGGATTATAGCCCATATCCTCTCCGAATGAGAGGAGGCTGTACCCCGACAGTGAGGACGTGTCAAGCTGATGGTGATTTTATTCGGATCACTAACAGCAGAAATAAAAAGGTTAGATACATAAATTTTTTTCAACAAAGCCATTAAAAGGTATTCGCAGCTACATTCGGATTAGACTTATCAACCAAAAATAAATAAGGTGCCATAAAACAAATAAAATACGTTAACAACCTACACTATAATGTACAAATTAACTCGTGTGGCGTTTGTTTGGCTTCACTTAAACCGTGTGTGAACCGACCCTTATTCTCTTCCATCTCCATATGAGTAGTCGAAGCTCGGTAATTATATATAAATATCGCAAGACCTTGATCCCACTAGTGGAGTCCGCAATGAGTCGGTGTCGGAGTCGGAGGTAGAGCATTACGAATGTACGATTTTCTAACTAGTGACCACTATGTAATGTCTAACATCGACCCCACTGTTATACCGCATGAGTTTTTTTTACCGTCAAGAAAAAAATAGGGCACATTAGGCAAGTGAAAAAGAAGGTATTGGCATAGGTAGTTTAATTTTTGTTTTCAAAACCATCATCGACGCACGCGCCGGTTGATGATTGATATGCAACTGACGGGATTGGTAGAGCAAAATTTATTTGAAATTCGTATTTTCTCCAAGTTTTTATTATTTATTTAATTAAATGATGTAATTATGTGGAATAGACTACAAACGCGACCGTCAAATGTACGATTTATTTGACAATGGTTTTGGAACAATAAAAAATAAATAAACTACCTATGCCAATACCTTCTATTGCACTAACCTAAACCTCATATTCACTTAGCATCAGGTCAGGTCATCAACAGAACTGAATCCATTATCATAATAACACTTTAAGACATGTTATAAATACCCGTCGGTATCTAGTGAGTCAATAATTTAGACGACAAGACAATACAATACAAGGAGCGTCTGAACGACCACGAGGCGACGTCACCGAGGCGGAGTAGGTTGATTTTTTGTTATGCACAACTGTTTCTTCACTTAACATCAGGTGTGATTGAGATCAAGTTTGACCTCAATCACACCTGATGTTAAGTGAAGAAACCCTAACATATCTGGGGGACTGGATATCTTATCTCTGCCCAACCGGAACACAAGATATAGATAAGATGGTGGTGGTAGCTAGCCAGGCGGACATTTAAAATGCCCTACTACCAACCAAAGCGAGTACTTAGACATGTACCGCGCTGGGGATCGAACCCGATTCGTAAACCCTATGTTATTTACATTGAGCTATGGAGGCAGTTATATCATTCTCTTTAATTTCCGTAAGGAGGCGCGGCCACTGTCCCACTGTGGGATGGCGCCCGGCGTGGGACGCCGCGACACGCGTTGGGTGCTTGTTATCTTTCGTAATTTCTGCCCGAGGCTTTACTTTATTTTTTCTTATTTAAATATGGAGATTAAAGAAATAATTAACATTGGATTAACGGAGCTCTGTGTACTTCGTCTACTTTCCTATACTTCTTTATGAGTATAACTTGTAGTTGAATTGGTTGAAATTCTACGACAGTTATCACATATCTATTATTTTGTATAGGACGCAGCTGCAACAAAAGGTATTTATTATTTAGTTTCTTCAGTGACGTGTCGTGAGTGTGTATGGATATTTAGTGCTTTGTGTGGTCTGTACAGACTAGTGTCCACGTGTGAGCTGGATAGAAGTATAAGCGACGTGCTATAAACTAAGGGAAAAGCATTACATCTAACAATCTGTCGCTTTCTTCATCTCAAGTCCGATTTGTAGAGAAAAATAACAAATGAAAAGAAGAATACTTTGAATGCACTGCCTCCGTGGCTCAATGTCAACAACATTGGGTTTACGATTCGGAGGTCGCGGGTTCGATCCCCAGCGGGGTACGTTTTAAGTACTCGGTTTGGTTGGTGGTAGGGCATTTTAAATGTCCGCCTGGCTAGCTACCACCATCTTATCTAAATCTGCCGCCAAACAGCAATGTTAATAGCATTGTTGTGTTCCGGTTGTCAGAGATAAGATAGCCAGTCCCCTAAATGTGTTGGGGTTTCCGGGTCAGTACGCTTCCACCTTCGACCTCATCTTCACTTAACATCAGGTGTGATTGAGGTCAAGTACCAACCCGTTGTGCATAAAAAAAAAAAATGCAATTCTGAGATTTCCATGCTGTAAAATTTGTTATTCACGATATCTGTTCATGTACCATTGATTTTCGACCCCTGTTTAATTTGACATCCCATGTAAGTAGAATGACAAATTTTTTTTTTATATAAGAGGACGGCAAACGAGCATGCGGGTCACCTGATGGAAAGCAATCACCGCCGCCCATGGACACCCGCAACACCAAAAGGGTCACAGATGCGTTGCCGGCCTTTGAGGAAGGTGTAGGCTGGTTTCTTGAAGGTTCCAATGTCGTACTCGTTCGGGAATACCGCTGCCGGAAGTCCGTTCCACAGGGTCACACACACACACACAGGTCGTACGTGGTAAGAAGTTTCTTGAGAAACGTACAGTGGTAGACTTCCACTTTGTACGTGGTACGTGGTAGAATTTGTAGTTATAATAGTTGAATACCTACATATAAACTAAATATCTGTAGATACCTACATATACATATATAATATTACAGCTCACTCCAAGGAAACTTATCCTCCATCCTTTCTGTTTGCTGTGAGTCCTACCTAAATTAAATCTGAGAGCCAACTCTCAAATTCCGTTTGTCCGATCGCTCTTTACTTTAATTCCATCGTCGTTCGCGCGCGGACCTCCTTGTGCGGAATGGTTCTCCCCCTGTTGCCTCCCGGGTACTCTTAACTTGTACACTTATATTATTGCACGTGTGCAAGGAGTCCGCTATTATGTAAAATATGATCAATCATGATATGATCATGTCAACTGACTCCGATCTTGGCAAGAATAGTCTCTTGTTAAGCCGTGGTTGTTGTAAGATTTGATTAAGTGATCATGAACATTAAGAAATTATTTAAGCTGGTTTTCTTACCGTGGGGGATCAGTAATGGGGGTTATTGGTGCGAAGCAATATAATCGTGAACCCGAGTGCCCAAGGGTGGCCATTGGGGTTCTAATGTAAAGCAACGCTATATTTGTGGATTGTTCGGATTCAGATCTATGTCACGCACTTCTCTGAGCGGGCTGTAACGTTTGGATCACTCATATTCAGTTAGTACGTGATTGCATATTTATTCATTGTGTTGCTGCCTGGGGTCACAACCGGTACGATCGGACAATTTCCTAGCGAACACATTTGCTGTTTGAGTCAATTCTTGCCGGTGGTGTTAGACTTCCTTACTCTGTGACGTCAGGCGACTGTCTAAAGTGATGAATGTAGACATGTTGTAAAAAGCAGGTCGAAATAATACGAATCAACAAGCTATCCGGGGGCTAGAGTCACCTGCTGTCACCTGCTCTGTCGCTCGGCCTCTCGCTCCCACACGGCCTCTCCTCTCCGGTCAGGTTGGTGATTTATCGATAACAGAAATTCGATCCGAGACGTAAGACCGTAGTGCTTACTCTTACTATTATTCTTTATTGCACCAAAATATTACAATAACAGAGTACAAACAATAGGTCACGTACAAAGATGGACTTATCTCTTTAAGAGATCTCTTCCAGTCAACCTGAGCATTGAAATAGGAAACTTAGTAAATTTGGGGTTTAGCAGTAAATTGTGTGCAAAAGAAAAAATCCTATAACGAATAATAAAACAAATAAAAAAAGAAAAGATAACTGAATAATAAACTTACACTAAATATATTACATATACCTACTGCGAAATATATACATAACATAATTTAAATATATATATATACTATAAACCTACATACACATACTAATAATATCACGAAAGATGGGAGAGGTAATGCTCTTTTAGCCTTTTCTTAAATACTGCAATTGAAGGGCTGTCCTGAATTAATTTTGGCAGTTTATTCCACATCATGGCTGCTTGAACACTAAAGGAGTGAAAAAGAAAGTTTGTGGTGGCTCTAGGACAGGCAAGTGTTTTTGTAATGCAGGATCGCCTAGGAACATCAGGAGGGGGGAGTAAATTAAAGCGGGAACTCAGATAATCAGGAGAGTTGGGATTTTTGAGGATATTATATAGGAAGGAGAGGATGTGCACATTACTATGTCATACTGATCAAACTTGAAGGGCAGTTGCTGCAGCGTCGCTACCATCTGATGCTGTCCCCTGGCCGAAGCCGGAGCAGGAAACTATGATTAGGATAAATCCTCAGGAGCCACTGCTCCTGGGCATTGTTATTGTAATAGTGACGTCAATATATAGCACTGTTCCGCAGTCAACGGTAGAGAAACCAGTAAAATTACATATTAATTGCAATGCTAGGTTGAGGTTGGGTTGGTATGTCTTGTATGCCAAGGGTTTAACTTTAATTAAAAACGCGTATTTGTTTTAGAGCTGGTGAAGTACTGAAGATATAAACTGCGGAACTCTCCTCTGGCACCCCGACGTCATCGTCCTCGTGTCTGTTCGTGGCTCTATCTCACATCACACCCTTCTATGAAAGTCCACTGCTGGCCATAATAAGTATCTCAACGCAAATTAAATAGTCGCCATGCTGCGCGAATTAGTTATAGTACGTAATCGTATCGTAGTAATTGTACTACTTGATGTTCGTGATTAGTTATCTCGTCCTATAACACAACGATATAACGCGAGCATAATAAATAGAGATAGGGCAAAACTTGAACGAATATTTTTATTTATTTAAAAGAAATCTTACAGCATGACATTCGTATGATTTGTGAACATGTAAGCCAATTTCGAGATTCCACTTTTTGCAATACAAAATTTACAAATTGTAAATTAAATAATTCTCGAGATAAATAAACCAAGCTGTTGTGACGCGACGTGTACATGGGTGTAGGTAGGTGGTCGGTCGCGCTGGCCGGCGCCGGCGCCGTCGTCGGAATGAATGGGAAACAGGGAACCAATTAAGAACAACATTCAAAACTTAAATCCATAAATTGCGCGACGGAAACAAATTAAAGGAACAAAACGATTTAAATATAAATTTCGTGTGGCCACAAAGGAATACAAAGGAAATTCCCCACTCGCGCGAACCCCTCTAAACGTATTTCTGTTTGCCCAATTAGATCCGAGTCGGATAACATTATTTGTGTTACGCAAAGACAAAGCGGCGCAAACAGACAAACAAACTTTCCGTAATTAATGCGTGGAATACGACCGTTATGACTATTGTATTAATTCGCGGATCAGAGTTGTGCTGCTCCCCGCTCTCTCACACAAGCACAACCACCTACACACACACACACACAGACAGAGCGCCGAACACTTTTTAAATCCTTTGGTTTATTCTGATGTTACATTACAAAAGCCCGGCCAAGAGCGTGTCGGCCACGAGCAGGGTAGGGTTCCTGCCCGTCACAATATGCGGACCTAGAAGAGGAGTGCTTCTTGTTTTTGATAAATAATTTTCAAAGGAAATTACATTTTATAAGTTTTTTTTACTATTAGTGGGGGGGGGGGGGCACACACTTGACTCTAACAAAACGAATGTGTTTTGCTTTATGTATAATCGTATATTTTCCTATGGGTAGGTAATTTGCCTTACAGCATGTTTACCAGACCTTAGAAACGGAACCCTTAAATGAAGAATATAGATAGAGAATATGAAGGAAGAATATAGTGCTGTAAAATTTTAAAAAATGTAGAAGAAACAAGTTGTGGAGTAAACTGCCCTCTGATGTTTAGGAGTCGGCAACGCGCGCACCTCTGTTAAATTATGAATTCCGGTTTAACAAATTCTTATATTTTTTCTTTGTCTGACCTGCTCAAAATGAGTCAGCGTTGAGTTTGAGTGAGAAGAGTGTGTCTTGTGAATGAGCAGTAATTTTAAGTTAAAAATGAAACCATTTCGAGTGAAAATAGTACATAATCCTAGGCATTAAAGTAACTTATTCTTAAACTTCATAAGTCTTTGACCCGAGGTAAACATTGTGCTTTTCATTACGAATACAAGGAAAGTAAAAATAAAAACATGAGTAGAGAATACAAACCTCTGCTATACGGAAGTATTAACAAAACTCCACAACTCTAAAAAACAATGAAGATCGGATTGCCGCTTTCCCGCCTATTTTGATTTGTTTTTTTTTTCTGTGGCCGGCCAGCTATTCTATTTTTCATTTTCATCATTGAAAAAATGAATAATTATGAATAAGTCTAAATTTATGTTATTTTAAAGAAATAGTTAAAACTAAACGGTAATAAAGTCATTTAAAAAAATATGTTTCAAAATTTAATGTTTAACTTTGTTATTTAAATTTTACATCGCGCTGTAATTGAGTGACTAAAGAAAGTTCGAAAATGGTTCAATAGAAATTTGAAAAGAGTTTTAGTTTCTTCAATTTGACAGGGCTTTTGGCGGAAACTCAGCGAGTGATGTTGCACTTTTGTTTCTATTTCTTATTATTTGTGCATTCTCAGTTTTGAAGTATAATAATTGTGAAGGGAAAATAAATTAAAGTGCGTAACGAAGCCGCTAAAATCTTTAGTAAAGCATTCTGCCAATTTACTGAAGAATGACTTGAACGTGACTAGACTCTGTCTGTATACGCCAAGTATACGACGAATGACTTATTTTCACTGAGACTGACTTCACTAAGCTGAAGATGTAAGAGAAATAAGACATGACTGTATGGGCTTAGTTCCTCTTGGCTTCTTTGAGAGAACTGAATTAAACAAAAAAAAAAAAAAAAATTTACAGCTGTCAGTTGAAAACGATTCTCCCTAGGGCTGAAAAGTATTACTTTCAACCCGCTACTTAGGCAATTTCAGATCTACTTTCCGAGTATGAGTAGTGATAAGTATTGAAATTACCTGCAGAGTACTTAGCACAATTAATTGGTTTGAACGAATTATGTGTACAAGTATAGATATACGCATTTTCAGTAGACAACGACACCTTCGCACTGAAACAAGCTTTATTTTAATAAATATAAAATTAAATGTTGACAGTAAGGATCTACCTAGTACACGCTGAGAAACCTTGTGTTAACGCGTGTCCCACACGCACACTCAGTCGGGTTTGTTTACTCAGTGCTGGCCCTTTAGGAGGGTTCATTCGGTTTGACTTTTTTTTGTGTGTATTGTGGATACCAGAGAACTACTCAGATACGGTTATTTTTTAACAGCCTTATTGTTGGAACACAGACTCCTCTTCTATAACGCGGGTACACGTCTACATATCATACAAACATGCCCCTAGCGGGATTCGAATCCGCGAATGCAACTTCTTAGTATTGCAGTCAAAGTTTTTAACCACTACACCAAACACCTATCTATCAATGATGGTTTTATTATTTTATTTAAATTCTGTAACTAGACTCCTTTTAAATGCGGAGAATACAAAATCTCTCATATTTTCTCTTCGTTTTATTTCATTTTAATCGACTTTCAAATGATTAGAGAATACGAATAGATCGCCTCATGTATGTGTACGTACATCCTTCGAGCACGCGATGCAATCATCAAATTATATACAATACAAATACACTTAATTGCTCAAAAGGAGAATATAGATTTAACGAAAGACATTACAGAAATAAGTACAATTGTTCGCCTAAGTCCATTTTACTTATAAAATGATATTCACTGAGTTGACGCCCCGCGGAACTATAACTGGTATTAAAAAGGTCTCAATCCAACTGCTTGGATCGAGTCGAGGGCTGCCTTCCAGCTCGGACATTGGAAATCTCTTGTAATCCTGAATATTCTATGAGAATTAAGCACATTGATGGGATTTCAATATGCCTTTTATTGGCGAAGCAGCGCTGAAAGGAGCCGCTAATGGACACTCAGTAATTCACCTACCAATACTAGTGATGTTTAAATAAAAAAAAATATATTTTTAATTTTATTACAAGTTCATAATCTGGGAGACATGTGATATGATATATTTAAGCAACAATTATATGAATATCACTTGTGAGCGTCTGCACACGGAAGCTCTTAGGTTCTGTATGAGGTATCTTATTTTGCCGTTACAACAACTTTTTTATTTTTACTTACTGTGTGAAACTGACTTAAGTTCGATTTCTGATTATGTAGAGACGCCAAATATCAATCCCTTTCTCAAGGAACCACATACCAATCCTAGCTACGAGTGAGCCTGTACTACTTCATGTCAGACGGCTGACACACCTGTTTGGGATCGAGGGTTACTTTAGTAACTTATTAGTAATCTGTGTCGAGGGTAAGAAAAACAAAAACAGAAGATAATCAAATCGACGGCGCGAAGTGTGTCGCGGCGCCGCGTCGGGCGCCAGCGAGAGCGGATACGGCGCGGATACCGACCGGATATTAGGCGGAAATTGTGCCGCAAGCATGCACCGAGCGGGAGGATGGCGTCACGTCAGCGCCTATACTCTTCTAATCTCGTAGCTAGATAGGTACTTATAGCTACCAGATAATTAGTTATCCTCAGTGACACTAGTACACTAATTTGTAGACTTGTTCAAGTGCTGCGGTGTCATCAAAGCGCTAAGTATAAATCCACATTGACGCAGTGGGGCAAACATCAACGTACGAAGTAGATCAGATGTGTTAAATTCGATTAGATTCGCGTTACGTATTTTAATTCTTTTTTTTTTTGTGATATACGTTTATTGAGTACATTTCTTGCGATTTACTACAATAGTACAATGGTGAGTGGTGACGTGTGTTGAGGCCGCACCACATGATGGGCATGTGTTATTTGTGTGACAAGTGTCTCCGCACTGCCTGACGTGCTAGTGCAGATGTGACTCTTGCACACTATTTTACATACTAGTTATAACCCACTGCGGCGCGTCCCCGCATACGGAAGACAGAGAAAATATTACAGAAAATATTGGCGAACAAATGAGGTTAAAAATTTAAGTCCATTAATAAATTGGTAGCAGGTGCCACCGGCAGCGACCGCCGCCGGCAGCAATCGTCACCGTTTTTGGAGATCGGCAACTGGCCTCGTCCCTGATCGACCCGTCGGTGTCAAAGTTGATCCATTTGCGGGTGGACAGTTGCCCAAACTGCGTGAGCACTAATGATATATGATAAATACAATTATCCCACTCCACAAGACATAATGGTACTTATATAAGAGAAGGGCGGTACCCAGCGATGAGGAGGAAGACGATAACAAGAGTCCCCCAACTCCTCCTGCGTGCGTCTAGGGATTTTCCGAAATCGCATGATGCAACGTCACTTCCTTCGCAAGCACGGTAACTACTCTAAAAAATATGACGCAAAAGACCCCCACTACCAGGGGTCCTTCTGCTTCCCTATAAATACAACATCCAGAGAGATCCAGCCGCCGCCCAATAAAGGAGTGGACTCAGGAAGCTGACGGTGGCTTGGACACATTCCTCAAATACTAGGATAATTTTTGTCAAAGTTTGAGGTTTTTGACAACCCTAGTATGGGCGGCGGCGCGCAGCACGACAACGAAGCGCAAGGAATTAGAACATTTTGATTTTTTTTTTTTCTGTTACAGTTGTAGCGGCCAGGCATGCGTCGATCGGCCTCGATCGGGCTCGACGCGTATTACGAGACTGCGAGGTAACTATCTATATGTCATTAATTCCAATGCTGTCGTACCAGTGACATGGACACACTCACTTTCGCATTCATACTATTATATAGTATAAGACGACCCATTTTAATCGCTCCACCCCCCAATAATGTTTACATTTTTACGGAATTGTGGACCTATATGATAAGATGGCGGAAATATTCTGTAAATATTAAGAGACATACCTATGTTTCGTACATGTTTCTCGAATCTAGTACTTCGAGATTCGATAAAATCGCGAGGGTATAGAAAATCGGGAGATCTACGGAAAAATTGTGATATCTGGCAACAATCCTCTCCCTCCCGTCCCGGTTTATGCGACGGCTCCGTAACCTCGTCAAGCCGCATCAGCAGCGTTGAGTCCAGAGCGCTCCCAGATTTCCCGAGAGATCTGCTGGTTGCGGTGCTGTACTGTATATGTCAAAGGACAGGTACTTTTCCAAGTGCACGCACGCGCCATTACGATTTGCGAAATTAAGCAATGTCAGAGTCATCAATCCTTGGATGGGTGACCACTATTGGTAGTTTCCATGCTTCAAAGGTCACGTTAAGAAGTCGGTCCATGGTTCTTGTCAATTGTAGGCATTCGTTAAGATAAATGATCGTCTGCAGGAGCGGCTTGAGGGCACTGATCGTCAGGGGGACGCTGGTCTGACACTGATGACTAATCCGTAAACGATAACATTGATGGAACAAATGATTATATCGAAATCTACCGTCAGGACACTATATAAAAGGTATCTTTTAGAACAAAAAAAAAAAAAAAAAAAAAAAATTTAATATAATTCTTCGAAGCCGATGACGTAGTCTTTATGTTTATTGTTACGGCGGTATTTGTGTAGTAATTTAGTATGTATTATACTCATGTTATACTTGTATTCTAAATATTTATTAATTACCTTTTTTGTCACTCTCACACACTGCACTCCTTCCACCCATAGTTACAATGACACAATACTCTCCCGCGACATAACAATGACACAATACTCTCCCGCTACATAACAATGACATAATACTCTCCCGCTACATAACAATGACACAATACTCTCCCGCTACATAACAATGACACAATACTCTCCCGCTACATAACAATGACATAATACTCTCCCGCTACATAACAATGACACAATACTCTCCCGCTACATAACAATGACACAATACTCTCCCGCTACAACAAGCACATATTATTAATACACACTCTTTTTACACATTGCCTTCCTCTCCCAATAACCCAGGGAAAATACGGTAAAAACTTAGCTTAGCTAGACATAATTCAGAGCCGACTTATATAATTGCTATCTTATAGAGGTATATTAGAGATGTAATTTTTAATTCATAGATACTTCATAGATATTCATGTTACTAGGTACATTTACAATACTTTATTAAATGTTTCAAGAAAATCGCTGTTATTCATTTTTCCGAGGTCAAACCGTATTTTCCCTGGTCGACAGGGGTGGGACGGAAGAATAATTTACTCTGTTTCATCAGGTCAGGAAATACACCCCTTTCCACACAATTATTAAATATACAGGCTAAATGTGGTGCAACACAAACAATGGGGCTTAAAACCAAAATTCCTCAGCATTTTTTTTTTTTTTTTTTTCTTAATATAAATGCTGAATGTTTACCTACCCAAGCTAATATGGGTGGGTGGGAGGACCAATTTTTGCCTTTTCCGGCGTCGCAGCGCCTCGTGTGAGGTATCGTTGGATCGGGCGCGGCAAGATCTACAAGCCTACGCCGCAACGAAGCGCACGGCGGTTATACGGCATTAGAAAATTAAGAAAAAGTGATTTTTTTTTTTTTTTTGGTTTCAGGTATTCAGAATACTTTTTTTAAAGCACAGCCTGCTTAACATAAATTGTGCAACTCGCCGGATTCATCATACCTTTTTTTTTTTTTTTTTTTTACCAGGAGAAACGCTCATGCTTATCCGCCCTCCTCGCACAGAGGGTGCCGGCCTACCGACTAAAAACTCCTGGGTGTTCCCTCGCGCGCGCCGTTGACGGCGTGGCCGCGGGTACCATCTGGTATTCGTCCGCAGCCACGCCAGCGCGGTGCCCGCCGCCAGGACAAAAGCGGCGGCAGGCCCACCTCTGGGCTGGAGCAGGGAGGAATCGCCTGGTCCAGCCACCTCTAGAAGGCGCGCGGAAAACACCGCGCGCGCCTTCTCGCGGGGCCTATGTGTGGGCGGTGATCCCCCCGGATCGCCACCCACGGCCCCGCAGGGTAGGGGGGCAGAGGATCGCCTATCATTAAAGATAAGCTCTCCTCCGTGCCCCCCATGCGGCTGCATCTCCCCTCGCTCTGCGAGTGACCTCGCAAAGAGAGAGGACCGCTTTCCACGGCCTCTCCTTGGCGTCCGCAGCTCGAACCTGGCTGCGGCCGGCAAAGAGTGGCCGTCCCGCACGGCTACGACCTCTCAGCAGAGAGGTCGTCCCCTACCATAGCGGCCTGCAACAGCGGGAGGCCCGGAGAGGAGGCGGGGGAAAACCGCCCCCCCCAACCCCCCCGCCGTCTCCCCCTGCGAGCAGAGGGAGAGGGTCTTGGCCTAACCGCCCGGACCGCGAGGAAGGAAAACCTCTATAAAAAACCAGCCCAAGTCCCGGCTCCGAGGCCCGCCTCGGCGCCGGGATGCCCTCGTCGTCCCACTCCCGAAAATTCGTTTTCGGGAGTGGAGCGACGAGGGAAGGTGGAGGGCAAAATCCACCACAGCGGGCTGCGGCGAGGAAGCGGCGCTCCCTGAGGAATGCCCATATATCCATATGGGCAGGGGACGCCGTGAAATCGTCTGCAGCACTTGGGCGACCTCTCCTTGACGACTGCAGCTAAGGCTGCGGCCGTCGACGAGAGGTCGTGGAAAGCGGCCCTCTCCCTCTGTTCGCAGGGGGGGAGACGGCGGGCTGGTTGGAGGGGCGGTGTCACCTGTCAGGTGGCACCCATCGCCGCCCCTCGGGGCATCCCGCTGGTGTAGACCGCTATGGGGGGGGACGGCCTCTCTGTTGGGAGGTCGTCCTCTGCCATACCGCATGGTGGTAACCGTTGTCTACCATGTGGTATGGTGGGGGACCGCCTCTCTGCTATGGGGAGGTCGTAGCCGTGCGGGACGGCCACCCTTTGCCGCCCGCAGCCAGGTTTGAGCTGCGGACGCCAAGGGGAGGCCGTGGAAAGCGGTCCTCTCTCTCTGTGAGGCCATCACCCGCAGAGCGAGGGGAGATGCAGCCGCACGGGGGGCACGGAGGAGAGCTTATCTTTAATGATAGGCGATCCTCTGCCCCCCCTACCCTGCGGGGCCGTGGGTGGCGATCCGGGGGGATCACCGCCCACACATAGGCCCCGCGAGAAGGCGCGCGCGGTGTTTTCCGCGCGCCTTCTAGAGGTGGCTGGACCAGGCGATTCGTCCCTGCTCCAGCCCAGAGGTGGGCCCGCCGCCGCTTTTGTCCTGGCGGCGGGCACCGCGCTGGCGTGGCTGCGGACGAATACCAGATGGTACCCGCTACTGCAATAACTGATAATCTGCAACAAAAAATAGGCACAGAAATTAACAATAAGAACATCAATGAGCTGATCATAAACAAAGAAATAAAAAACCTCATAATAGAGTATTGCATAAAAATAAGTAACATTGTCATTAATAGAAATAAGAACTAAAATATTATTAGAATATATATTTGAGTATATATATACAGGGCGTCCCAAAGTTATGGGACATGAAGGGGAAGTACCTTAAATATTGTAGATAGTGAATTTTGCTCAAAGAAGACTTTATGTTATTTTTAAAAGTTAGTAATTCTGCATTCATAGATTTTCTAAAAATTACTTGCTTCGGCTGGGAATCGAACCGACTTAAATGTGAAAAAAAAAACACCCTACTTTTATGATGCCAATCGAAAGAATAGCTAAAAAATAATAACTCTGCCTAAGTAACATAGTATTTTAAAAGAAAGGAACAACATAAAATGATTGAGTCAAATTTCAAGAAAGTTATTTATTGCCGACGACGTTCGAAAAGTAGCGATATTATCATTCCAAAGATAGCATTGATTATTCGTAAATAAGTACCCACTTCATAAAATAGGTACTAACATAGTTTTCCTTATTATAAGTGCACGTGTAGATGAAATGATAAAACTTGTATTTCAATACGTCCTCTGTAAGCTAGACAGAAGGCAAATTAAAAACGTAGGCGAGTTGCAAACAGAATTGTGCCATATCACATCGAGTGTTCACCATAAAATGATTAGAAAATCAACAGGCAGCGGGCTCATTAAAAGATTGGCGATTTGCGTAAGACAAGAGGGATCACATTTTGAGCATTTAATTAATTAATTTACAAAAAAATACCTACTTAATTGACTACGGCAGTTTCATGTATGTTTTTTATTTGATTAAAATGATTAATTTCACGTTGTTCCTTTCTTTTAAAATACTATGTTACTTAGGCAGAGTTATTATTTTTTAGCTATTCTTTCGATTGGCATCATAAAAGTAGGGTGTTTTTTTTTTCACATTTGAGTCGGTTCGATTCCCAGCCGAAGCAAATAATTTTTAGAAAATCTATGAATGCAGAATTACTAACTTTTAAAAATAACATAAAGTCTTCTTTGAGCAAAATTCACTATCTACAATATTTAAGGTACTTCCCCTTCATGTCCCATAACTTTGGGACGCCCTGTATAACTAGTAATAAGTAAACTTAGCAACTAACACATGTAAAATTTATAGATAATAAATAGTATAATACGTAGATAAATAAATAAAATAAGAAATAAAAAATCTGTCCTATAAATAAGTATAAAAATAAGTATACAAATTAAGACTGTATCACAAAAGAACTGTAATGTAATAGAAATGTAAGAAATGTAAGTGTATAAGAAATGTAATAGATTAATTATATGTTAAAAGAGAATAAAGAAATAAAAAAGAAAAGAATAACAAAAAATAATCAGAAGAAAATTATCTCTGATTATGTCAGAGGGACGAGCAAACTGACTTGGCCAAAGCCACTGATTATTGTCAGGAGGCAAAAGCCGGTCATACAAAAAAAAAAAAAAAAAAAAACCTAACCTAGATATCTGGTAGAGGACGATCTCTCCTTGCCCGCCGTAGTCAAGGCTATGGTCGGCGACGACGAAAGTTCGTGGAAAGCGGTCCTCTCCTTCTGTGAGAGCGAGATCTCGCAGAAAGAGGCGGCGGAGAGAGAGAGGGAGGCCGATCCCTCCTTTCAGCCCATCCGCCGCAGGAGAACTTTTTCAGGAGAATATTCCTCCCTGCTCCAGCCTATAGGAGGGCTAGTCGCCGCCGTTGTCCTGGAGGCGAACGACGCGCTGGCGTGGCTGCGGACGATTACCGAGGGGTACCCGTGGACCGTTCCCGTTTGGAGCGGTCCTAGAGAGTAAGTTATATCAGATTCGGCGTAGGTTAGATTCGAGTTAGGTTAGATATGGGTTAGGTTAGATTCGGATTAGGTTAGTTTAAGTTAGGTTAGGTTAGGTTTTTTTTTTTTTTTTTTTTTTTTTTTTTTTTTTTACTAAGTACCTCCAATATTTATTTTTTGGAGCCTGTGCTATTCTAGTCTACGCTTTCATACCAGTTCTCGCTTTTATGCCTCTCGCACTTTCATTCCTCATACGATGTCTTTCTTGCATTCAATCTTTCTCGCTTTACAGGTGGGTTGCCTGTCTATACTGCTCTATGCTATCTAGCTATATTTCTTTTATTGTATTTCTCTTTATTTCGGGGCATAATAAAACGCTTGGCTTATTATTTCTTATTTGGGCTACAACTATTGTTACTTATTATCTAGGTCTTATTTTCTATTGAATCTGTATTTTTAATACTATTTTGAAGCTTATTTATAATTTACATGTTATAATTACAAATTATAATGAAATTATAATTTTCTTAGACTATTTTATTTCTACTTATAACTATTCTTACTATATTTGTACAGAATTCCAAAAATCTTTCTCTTTTCTTACTGTTCATTATATCCGCTAAGTTTTCAATCGCCAATTCGCATTCCAATTCTTGCTCAAAGTTATACCTTCGTAGGCCAAATATTGGGCACTCCAGAATGATGTGAGGGACTGTTTCTCTGACATCTGGGTCGCAAGCGCATGATGGACTCTCCTTACACTTAAACCGATTTAAGTATTCGGAGAATCCACCATGCCCCGTTAACACTTGCGTTGTGAGGCTTGTGGCTTCAAATTTTCGTACAATTCTGTATGCCGCAACTGCACTAGGAAAAAACAATTTGGTAATTGATGCTGTTTCACCAGACTCGTATCTCCGATTCCACTCGTCAAGAGAGTCCTCTCGGATTTTTCGCTTGACGAATGAAACCGGACAGTGATCGTAGTCTGGCTTTCGTTTTAGTTTGAGTGCAGCATCCTTGGCCAGACCGTCAGCCCTCTCGTTCCCCTCCATACCTGCGTGAGCCTTGATCCAGAATAGATTTACCATTTTATTCTGCTGAGAAATGGTTTTAAGGTTTTCTCTTATTTCTACTGCAAGGGGATGGAGACGATCGAGATTGGTGACGGTCTGTAAGGCCGCGGTGGAATCACTATAGATTGCGTACGTAGTGGCTGCGTGATTTTGGATTTCCCTTGTTGCCCTACATATGGCCAAGAGTTCGGCCTGGTATACGGTGCAAAATGGTGGCAGGCTAAGTTTGACGGCTTTAGTTTCAGTCCCACCCTCCCACACGGACAGTGCGGCTCCAACCTTGCCGCCAATCTTGCTGCCATCCGTATATATCTGAATATCGTAGTTGCTGTTGGCATCAACGTCTTCTTGGGTATCCAGGCATACGAACTCCAGGTTCACATATTCAGCGGGATGAGGGTTGTCCATCGCCGATGCCATCCGTTCGATTTCTCTCCCTCCCAACTCTCGCTGGGGAACCCCCCTCTTGGCCTCGTATAGTGAGGCCACCTCGCGTATACGAAGGTCAAGGGGGAGCACCCCAGCGAGAATCAGTGCTGAGTTGAGAGAGACCGTTCGGTAGGCTCTACACATCTTCTGGGCGAAGCTGCGTTGCACAGAGTTCAAGCGCTTTCTAATTCCAACTCTATGTGTAACCGGTGCCCACACACTTGCGGCATACAGAATTATCGGCTCTATCGTTGCCACATATATAGTACGCACAACTTCAGGGTGTAGCCCCCAGCTCACTTTTGCCGCTCTGGTGAGTTGTTTCTGGATTTTCACAACTTTCTTGCAGACGTTTTCGATATGGGGTTTAAATGTCATCTTGCTGTCGATTGTTAGCCCTAGAATTTTTATTTCTGTAAGGTTGCCAACGCCTATCCCTCCCACGTTCAAGCGTGGCGTGTCGTATTTCAGCTTTCTTGTTATCACCATGGCGCTAGTTTTATGTGGTGCAAATTTGAGCTTGTTAGCGACACCCCACGCATGAACATGTTCGAGAGTGGCATTGGCTCGCCTCTCAATTTCTAGCGCTGTCTCCCCATCGAATACGAGTATGACATCGTCCGCAAACGCTTGGCAGTAGTCACCTCTCTGTTCCAAGTTTTTCAGGAGTGGATCTAATAGTAGGTTCCATAGAATGGGCCCTCCAATAGATCCCTGGACGCAACCCTTGTTATTAACCTTGGTGTACTCCTCTCCGGCGTATCGAACTCTAACCTTCCTATCGCTGAGGTAACTATCAAATATTTTTCTTATATTGCTTGGGCATCTTTCCTCAGCCAGTCGGACTCTGATAGCTGGCCACCAGGCGCTGTCGAAGGCTCCCTCTATATCCAATGACACGATCGTAACAATTTTCTTTTCTTTTAATTTGCTTTGTATATGTTGCATTAGTGTATAGAGGGAGTCCTCGGTGCTCCTTTGTGGCATGAATCCGTACTGGCGAGTACTGAGCTTCGGCAATAGGTGGTACTTCAGCCGGCCAATGAGCATCTTTTCAAGGATTTTTCCCATTACTGGGAGTAGTCCTATTGGCCTGTAGGATTTTGGCGTTGTATAGGTTTGTTTACCCGGTTTTCGCAAGATAATCACTACTGCTTCTTTCCATAGGATCGGGAAATGGTGGAGAGTAAGGCATTTATTCAGCAACGCTAGGAACAGATCTCGATTTTTGCTGATCACCTCCATGCAGATATCTGCTGTGAATCCATCACGTCCCGGTGCCTTTTTGGGGTTAAAAGTTTTTGCAGCCCTTGTGAGTTCAGACATGGTAAATGGCGGGTCGCATCCATCTTCCCGGTCGTTCTTGTTGATCATGTTCGCTTTCTCTCGGGTTTTTTGGTGTTCGGAGTTGTCGTCTTTTTCGTGATCCTCAGGGTAAAATGTGTCCGCCAAGAGCCTGGCCGAGTCTTTGGCGTTAAATATTTTGCCCCCTTTCTCCAGCGGGAGGTCCTCCTCTCTTATCGATGTTCTTCCTATCACTCGGTATATTCCTTCCCAGACACTTTCCTTATTCTGTTTTTCGCAGAATTCTTTCCAACTTTTAACCTGGGCTTTCTTTATTTCTAACTCATATTCTGTTTTCTTTTTCAGGTACTCTTCTACAACGAGGTTTCTTCGGACTGGTGCTGCACATCTGATCCTGCTTCGCCTGGTGGTGACTTCTTTTTTCATCTTCGCGAGCTCTTCGGACCACCACGGATTCGTAAGTATTTCTCTATTTTTCTTTTTAGGTATTGTTTTATTGCATGTTTGGGTTATTATGTCTGTAAATTTAACTGTTTCGATTTCGAGTTGTTCTATCGTATTTATGTTTTTTATTGTTTCAATTGTGAGGTTACTATCTTTTATCAACTGGTCCAATTTCTCATGAAATTGGACCCAGTTGGCTTTTCTAGTGTTGTATTGTCGTGTGGTTCTTAAAATATTAGTACCTTTGGATTTTTGTAACTTGATACTAAAAGTGATTCCATTATGGTCCGCGCTCGTCAGATTCTCTTCTACTACCCAGTCCTCCACCAGGCCAAGAGTGTCAGATGAGCACGCTGTTACATCTACATAACTGTGATATCTTAGTCCTCCTCTTATTGTGTCGAATGTAGGAATTTCACTGTTGTTCAGGACTTGCATGTCCATCTCGTCAAGTGATGTCATCATCTCCTCTCCTCGCTGGTCTATTTTCGTACCTCCCCACCACATGCTCTTCGCGTTTGCATCTCCTCCCATGATCAGCCTTTTCGATCCAAACGAATCCGCAATTCTTCTCAGTTGTACGAGGTACGTTTCTATGGGTTTGTCGGGTTCAAAATAATATGAGATGAGCGTGATCTTCCAGTTTTTGGTCCGGATCCCCACCACGACGATGTTGTTTGTGGTGAGGTTTGGATATTGGTCTACATCTAGATCTGGGTCAAATATTGCGATCGCAGCTTTAACAGTTCCATCGCCCGGTTTAGTATTCTGGAAGATCTTTGCTCCTCTGCGACTCCTCATTCCCTGTTCCCCACCCACATACGGCTCTTGCAGCAGCGCTACGGCAACTTTGCGTTTTCCGGCCTCTATCATAAGTTCATCTGTTGCTATTTTCTTTCGTTGCAGATTCGCCTGGATCACCAGGTACGGGGAGTGTTCTCGTGTCATCACCTTAGCAATACGCTACGCTAGAGCGGGCCAAGGCATCCCACTTTTTGCGGACTGGGCATTCTTCGCTGAACGTGTTGTGTGCCGTTTGGTTGAATTTCGCTCTAACGCAGTTCTTGCAGGTGGGAGTGGTGTTGGCCATCCATTGCTCGCACTCCGTTCGGAAGTGGGGTCCTCCGCAGTGGCTGCAGCAATCTATCGTCTCTGAGCAGAAACGCTTGCTGTGCCCGTACGCCAGGCATCGCGAGCATTGAACAAGGGGCGACTGATCCATTACCCTAATTCTCTGTAGATCGATATGGAGCGCTCCGACTTCGAGTGCCAATCTCCAGATCTTCGCTGACACACTCAATATAACATGACAAGTATGAGGATTTCTTGCTCTCTTTCGGTATTTTATTGCAACTCGGTTTTCTTTATCATCTATTTCCCCGAAGATATCTCGATTTTGGTTCTTAAAAGCTTTCAGGAGGTCCTCGTCAGTGTTTGTATTCAAGACATCTCGGAGTATCAAGAGCGGGTCTTTATTCTTGACCTCTTCTACCATAAGGTGCTCTTTTTCAAGACGTTCCTTGACTTTACTCCGCTCTTCCCTGGTTCGGCACCCCATGATCACTTTTCGATCTTTGGCTTTTCGAACTTTTTCAACTTTTACCCATCCCTCTTTGGCGTCAACTGCTTTTCGCACTCTTTCCAGGACGTCATCGCCTGTCTCTGAGTCATTTTCTGACGAGACAACGATTGAGTGCAGGGCGGTTTGTTGCGAGTATGTTCGTTCTACTGGTTTGGCTGTGATGTTTGCGTATGTGGCTTTTTCCAGGTTCTCCTTTTGTTTTTCAATCATTGCTTTAAGTTCATCCATTTTGTTAGTATTTTCTTGAAGTTTTATTGTATGCTGTTCTAGTTTAGCAATGATATCTTTGTCGTCTCTCCTTACTCCCGTTTCACCTTTGTCTTCCTTCGGTACCTCTGCTATTCTTTTATTGCCTTTTTGTTCTGCCTCAAGTTCTTTAACTATGTTATAGAGTCGATCTATTGCTTGTGTGACTTCAGCTTTAATATCTGTTTTTAGATTTCTCGAGTTGTTTAAGTGCGTTTTAGCTCTATGCAGGCAGGCTCTTGCTTCAGAGGTCCTATCGGTATATTTCATTTGTTTAGGTGGCGATTTGGTATTCTCCAATTGTTTTTGTCTATTTTCCTGTGTGTAGACTATTTTTGGCTTGGCTTGCGAGGGACCGGCTTGGGATGTAGCTCTGGTTTTTGGAGAGTCAGAGGGTGCATCGGGTTTACCAGTTTCCCACTCGTCAATACTTTTTCTAACCTTTGAGGTTTTTGTCACTGTCCTTGACGGTGATTTAGGAGAGTTGGAGGTTTCATCCGTAGTTTTGACTGGTGTTCGATACATATTTTAGGTTAGGTTAGGTTAGGTTAGGTTAGGTTAGGTTAGGTTAGGTTTTTTTTTTTTTTTTTATGTGAAGTCTCAGAAGATTTATTTTGGAGTCGGTCGCTAATGAGATACATCCGACTCCAAAATGTATTAGGGAAGAGAAAGGACAAAGGGCATTGGGAGTGTATAGGAAAATAGAAGTTGAAAGTGGGATTTGAGACTTCACGAAAAGAAAAGGAAAGGGAGAGACAGGGGTAATCGGAGCAGTGGGGGAAGTCGAGAAGGTTGAGGAAAGATAAAAATATATACATACAAATAATTTATACACATGTATTTAATAGTTTATATATTGGTTAATAGGGGAACAAATGAAAGCGGAGATAATAATATATACTTACAGATACTAGATACATTTTTTAGAAGAGTTTAAGGTAAGTAAAGTAGCAGTAGTATGGAAAAGTAAAGTAAAAGAGTAGAAGTAAAAGTAAAAATAAAAACGATGAACAGTATGAA
Source organism: Oegoconia quadripuncta (assembly GCA_949316235.1). Classification (NCBI taxonomy): domain Eukaryota; kingdom Metazoa; phylum Arthropoda; class Insecta; order Lepidoptera; family Autostichidae; genus Oegoconia; species Oegoconia quadripuncta. The sequence continues at coordinate 38,566,684 of OX438746.1, forward strand.
AGACACAATAGAAAGATATACAATTTTACAGTAAAATCAAAAGTAGACACAAAAGTAAAAGGAAAATATAAAGGTAGAATTTTTTTTTTTTTTTTTTTTTTTTTTTTTTTTTTTTTTTTTTCCCAAAGTAAAAGTAAAAGAAGACACAATAGAACAATTTATCAAATAATTGACATTAATATTAAGTAAAATTAAACACGAAAATATAGAGGTAGAAATTTTTTTTTTTTTTTTTTTTTTTTTTTTTTTTTTTTTTTTTTTGACAGTCGCGTGGATCACAACTAATAATTGACTTATCTAACTAATAACTAATAATTGACAACTTAAAATTAGGACTTAACTACATAAAGGACTTAACTAATATATGTGCATTATATATATTTAGTCTATTGTTTGTGGCATTGGTGGTTAGTCATTACATATGGTACGTGATTCATCCTATATCATAGATATCGAGTAGCGATGTATTATGTCTATGATGGCTTGTGGAGTCATTCGTATTGGATCTTTCTTCCGATTATGTCAATCATAGCCCTCATCCTGGGGCATCTGTTAGACGTGGCGCTGTGGTCTACCCCATTATTTAGTTTAAGCTTATCATTGTGACTGGTGCAGTTGTAGCATCGATGTTAGGTTAGGTTAGGTTAGGTTAGGTTAGGTTAGGTTAGGTTAGGTTAGGTTAGGTTAGAAAAAAAAATAAAAAAATAAAAATAGGTTAGGTTAGGTTAGGTTAGGTTAGGTTAGGTTTTTTTTTTTTTTTTTTTTTTTTTTTTTTTTTTTTTTTTTTTTTTTTTATATCCTCCAATATATGTTGGAGTCTTTGTTGTGCTATCCCTAGTTTAATCTATTGTACTCTTTCATGCTAGTTCTCACACTTATGCCTCTCGCACTTTCTTACCGCATACTTTTTCTTCTTTCTTTCTTCTTTTCTTTCATACCTTTCCGCAAGTGGGATGCTTGCCTATACTATTTTGCCTAGTCTGCTATCTTTGTTTTTTGCTTTATTTTCATTTCACTTATTTCTAGATACACAGGGTGTTTCTTTATTTTTCTTAAAACTATTATTTTACAGGGTTTTTGTTATATCTATTACATTTTTAGTGTTTTGCTTATCTTACTTATCTCTATTTCTTATTGCTATATATTCTTTATTACATTTCCACAAGGTGTTTCTTTGTTTTTCTTAAAACTATTATTTTACAGGGTTTTTGTTATATCTATTACATTTTCTACTGTTTTGCTTATCTTACTTGTTTCTATTTCTTATTGCTATACATTCTTTATTACATTTATATTTCTTATGTCTATTCCTTATTTTACTTTGCTATTTTACATTTCCTTTCCTAATTTTGCCGATGCTTCTATATACTATTTTATATTACTATTATTCTGCTTTACTATTTATATATATATCATTATATATACTCTAGTAAAAAGTTCTTTACTTATTTCTTTTTATTGTTCTATTTGCTATTTTTTTGCAAAATGTAAGAAAACTTTCTCTGATATATTTATTGCTTATTATTTTATGTATTGTATCTCTTTCTATACTTGTATCTATTTCCATTTCTATGTTATATTTATCTTTTGCATTTGCAGGACATTCTACTATTAGGTGCAGAGCACTCTCCGGTGTTTCATCGTCACAGATGCACGCCGGGCTCTCCTTGCATTTGAACCGATTCAGATACTCGGAGAACCCGCCGTGCCCTGTCATGACTTGGACGATTACCGGATCCAGGGATATTTTCCTGACCAGCGGGTATGCCTCGATTGCGTCGGGAAAGAAGACTTTCGTCGTGGATGCTGTTTGGCTCTCCGTATAGCGCCGATTCCATTCCTCAAGAGACTCCAGGCGGATTTGTCTCTTGATGAATGAGACCGGCCTCTGATCGAAGTGCGGTTTTATTTTCAGGTTTAGCGCGGCACTCTTCGCGAGTTCATCGGCTCTCTCGTTTCCCTCCAGCCCCGCATGTGCCTTGATCCAGAACAAGTGGATGGTTTTGCCTTGTTCCTTTGCGATCTTGATATTTTCTCTGGATTCTTTTGCCAGGGGGTGGAGGGAATCGCCCCGCGTGACTGTTTGGAGTGCAGATCTTGAGTCGCTATAGATGCTGGTTTCGAGTGCCGCGCTACTCACCGCGTATTCTGTCGCTTTTTGGATTGCCAGCATTTCTGCCTGGTATACGGTGCAGCAATTTCCTAACTTGTACTTCTTTTTGCAGGTTTCGGCGCCATTTTCCCAGATGGACAGGGCCGCTCCCACTTTCCCGCTTATTCTGCTGCCGTCTGTGAAAATCTTTGGCCCGTTGCTCTGGTGTTCTTCCATTGCTGCACCGTCTACCACGCACGTGAACTCCAGTCCTTCTTGGTATGCCGGGTGTGGCATCTCCGTGTGTGCTATCGGGTTGTCCACGTCTCGGTCTCCGGTCTGGCGCTGCGTATATCCCTTCTTCTCCTCGTATAGCGTTGCTGCTTCGCGGATTCTAATATCTAGGGGAAGGATCCCGGCTAACACCAGGGCTGAGTTCAGGGAGACGGTCCTATACGCCTTAACTATTTTTTGCACGAATGCGCGCTGAATAGTGTTGAGTTGCCTCTGGACCCCCAACTTCTTTGTTGCTGGTGCCCATGCACTTGCTGCATACATAATTGTGGGTTCGACCACTGCCACATATATCGTCCTGATTATCTCGGGCCCCAGCCCCCACTGTATTTTTGCGGCTCTTGACAAATGCTTGTACAGATTTGCTGCCTTTCTACACACACTGGCAACGTGTGTGTTGAAAGTAAGTTTGTCGTCAATTGTCAGTCCGAGTATTTTGATCTCCCGGGAGAGACCGACCGCGACCCCGCCCATGCTCAGCACTGGTGAGTCATATTTCAGCTTATTCGTAAGAACCATAGCTTTGGTCTTTTGCGGTGCGAATCTGAGCTTGTTCTTGACTCCCCACTGTTGAGCACGCCCTAGGGCCGCGTTCGCTCTTCCCTGGATCTCTAGTGCTGTTTGGCCCGAGAAAATCATGACGACGTCATCGGCGAATGCCTGGCAGTATTCACCACTGTCCTCCAGCTCTTTCAGCAAGGGGTCCAGGAGCAGATTCCAAAAGTTTGGCCCTCCTATCGATCCCTGAACGCACCCCTTTGTTGTGTTTTTGGCACATTCTGTGCCTGCGTAGCGCACTCGCACTCTTCTGCCAGACAGGTAGCTATCTACCAGGCGTCTTATATTAGCTGGACACTTCGTTTCTGCCAATCTACATCTTATCGCCGGCCACCATGCGCTGTCGAAGGCTCCCTCTATATCAAGTGATACTAGCAGTACTATTCTCTTTTTCGAGATTTCCTGCCTTATATGTCGGATCATTGTATAGAGGGAGTCTTCGGTGCTGCGCTGTGGCATGAAGCCAAACTGGCGTCGACTCATAGCTGGTAAGATATGCCATTTAATACGTCTTATCATCATTTTTTCGTAAATTTTGCCAAGTACAGGCAGCAGCCCAATCGGCCTGTACGACTTTGGGTGTGCGTAATTGTCTTTCCCCTGTTTGCGGAGCACGACTACTACCGCCTCCTTCCAAATGGTGGGAAATAGGGAGAGGTCTAGGCATCTGTTTGTCAGAGCTAGGAAGATCTGCGGATTTAGGGCAATGGCTATTTTACAAATGTCCGCGGTAAGGCCGTCGTCTCCAGGTGCTTTTTTAGGATTAAAGCTAGACGCTGACCATCTAAGCTCTTCCAGCGTGAATGGCGGGTCGCATGTTTCACCATGTTCCACGTCATTCACGGTGTTTGCCTGTTTCCTGGTTTCGTTGTGGTCAGCGTTGTCCTGGGTCGGGTCATCTTCTGGGTAGAAGGTGTCAGCCAGTAGTTCCGCCGACTCCATCCTACTCACTGTTTGACCATTTTTGACCAGTGGCACATCTTCGTCTCTCGCACTAGTGCGGGTCATCACCCTGTAGATGCCATCCCAGACACTCTCCCTATCTTGCCTCTGGCAGAACTCCTTCCAACTGGTGGTCTGAGCCCCCTTTGCTGCAAGTTGGTATGCCTGCTTTGCCTGAAGGTATTGATCCACCACCCATTCCTTGCGGATTGGTGCTGCGCATCTTATCCTCCGTCTCCTCGTGACCATCTCATTCTTCAGTTTGGTGAGTTCCTCGGTCCACCAAGGCAGTTCTGTTCGTCTTTTGTTCGTTATTTTTGGCATGGTATTGTTGCATGTGTTCTTTATTATATCTGTATATTTGATTACTATTTCTTCTAGGTCTTTCTTATTATTTATATTTTCTATTTCCGTTTTATTTATGTTTTGTTCTGTACAAGCTTGGGCCAGTTCTTCACGAAACTGGTCCCAGTTTGCTTTTTTCGTGTTATATATTCTAGTAGTTCTTTTTATGTCTATCCCTTTGGATTTTTCTAAATTTACTTCGAACAGAATTGCCTTGTGGTCCGAGGTCGTCAACTCGCCGTCCACTCTCCAGCCTGTCACCCGTCCTAGTAGGCTCTCAGAGCATACTGTGAGGTCTACACAACTGGTGAAGTGTCGGCCTCCCCTTATCACGTCGAAAGTGGGCTCAGACCCCCGGTTGAGGATGTGTAGGTTCCGCTCGTCCAGCATCCCCATCAGTATTTCTCCTCGATGATCCACCTTGTCACCTCCCCACCATACGTTCTTGGCATTGACGTCGCCTCCCAGCAGCACATTTTCTGTCCCTATCTCCTGGGTGATCTTTTCCATCCATTGGATGTACGGGTCAATGGGTTTATCGCCTTCCAGGTAGACCGACACCACCCCCAACTCCCATGCTTCCGTTCTCAGCTTTACCACGGCTATGTTCTCGGTGGTCAGGTTTGGGTATGGAGTAAGGTCTATGTCTCCGTCGAAGATGATCACAGCTGACTTGTTGATGGCGTCGGTCTTACCACTCTGAATTATTCGAACTCCGGCATAGTTCTTCATGTTCCCCGTACTTCCAATGTATGGCTCTTGCACCATTGCAAAAGCTACCTTTCTGCTCACTGCCTCTTTTATTAGTTCTGCTGTAGCTAGATCGCTTCTTTGTAGGTTTGCTTGGATCACCTTATATTTTGTGCTGCTGGTGCGTCGCGTGCCTGTCCTGTTTTTGTCCTTTCCATCCTTAGCAGTAGGCTACTGTTGACCTGGCTATGGCATCCCATTTTTTCCTTATCGGGCATTCTGCGTTGAAAGCGTTATGGTCCGTCTTCTCCAGTTTCGCTCTCTGGCAATTAACGCATGTGGGAGGGGCTCCAATTGCCAAGTCATCACACTCAGCCCTCAAGTGCGGCCCGCCGCAATGGCTGCACACATCCACTGTCTCGGTGCATAGCTTCTTACCATGCCCATACCCTAGACAGCGCGAGCACTGTGCTAGGGGTGTTTGGTCCGCCACTTTGACCCATTGTATATCGATATACACCTTGGCAGCTTCTGTTAGTCTGTTCCAGATGAACGGCGACACTCTGAGGACCGGGTGCATTATATGCGGGTTTCTGGCTCTTCTTCGGAAGAGCACGGTCATCCGATCGTCCTCGTCTTTTAGTCCTTCAAGGAGGTGCTTGTTTTGTATCCTTATAGCTTGCGTAATGTCTTCATCGGTGTTTCTTTGGAAAACCCCGTAGAGAACAATCAGGGGATCCTTGTTTTTAGCCTCTTCTACATTTAGTTGACCTCCAGCTTCCTTTATTCTTTCTTTTACTTTGCCGATTTCCTCTTTCGTTCTACAACCTATTACTACCTTTCTATCTCTTGCCTTCCTGATTTTATCAATTCTGTTTCCTTCTTCTTTTGCGTTCACTATTTTTCTTATCTTTTCTATGACCTGCTCTCCTGTGTCCGTCTCATTTTGAGAGGTAACTACGATTGAGTGCATGGTCGCATTTCTGAAGCTCTGTGGCTTGGTTATACCTGCCACCGCCTCCGCGTATGTTCCTCTAGGTTCTACTGTCTGTTGTTTCTTTAGTTCTTCCCTTAGCTTTTCCATTTCTTCTTTATTCTCTTTCAGCAGTTTGCCGTGTTCTTCTAGCTTCCTTATAAATTCCTTCTCTTCTTCTTGTTTCCCTTTGTCCTTCTCTAGAACCAGTGTTTCACTGCTTTTGCTCTCAATTTTCTTCCTCTGGTTGTGGGCCTTCCCCGACTCTGCTTCCTTGACTAGCTCGTATAGCCGTTCTATGGCTTGCATCACTTCAGTTTTTATGTCCGTCTTTAGGTTTCTTGCGTTGCCTAGATGTAGCTTCGCTCTTGTCAGACAGGATCTTGCTTCCGCGGTTCTATCTATCTCTCTTGGTTGGGCTGTCTTAGGCGGACTTTCCGCGGCTTCTGGTGTCGTTGTTCTGGCTCTAGATTTGTCCTGCGGGAGCACTATTTTTATTCTGGGCTTCGTCGGTGGGTTCACGGGGTCTGCTCTTTCCGAGATAATTGGAGTCGACGTTTGAGATTTTCCCATTTCCCAACCCTCTATGCTGCGTCGTACTTTCGATGTTTGGGTCCGCTCGGGTCCCAACTGAGTCGGTCCTGCCTTCTCTGCTCGGGGTGGGGTGTTTCGGGAGTCTGTGTACGTACGATCTGTCCTTTTATCCGGTGTGCGTAGGGCATGCATTTTGAGTATTGTTCGGGATAGCTTTTCCAATGTCAGTATATATAGGTATAAAAATCACGGTGAGTAAAACAATTAGGTAAAAATATAAAGTTATTTTAAAAAGAAAAGGTTTGTAAAAGTTTTATATGTATATTTATTACTACTCTAATCCTAACAAAGAATTTTTAGTCGACAACTCAACTACGTTCAACTTAACTAATTTTTCTTCTTTTTCAGGTTCTCTGCGGCGAGTGCAGCAGTTTCAACGAGTGGACTTCTCCAGGCGTCGGGTGTTCTTCGCTTCGAGTATACGTCGGATCGTCGGTCGTCGCGAGTAAGGTGAGTATCTTTATTTTATTTTCTACAGTTCCTCGACAAAGTCCTCTTTCCGTTGTCCTGGTACTACTCTATGTAGAGTCGTCTCTAGTTATATGGAGATGAAAATAAGATGAAAATAAGTAAAGAACCTTTTATGTAGAGTCGACTGTATCATTAAAATACGTCAGTTGTTATCGGCGCCTCTACTCTGGGTAGGTCACTTATGTCTATTTCTAAGTTTTGAGTCAAAACAATTTTTTGCTCTACATAGAGTCTAGCTCTATATGTCAACAAAGAGTCCTGGGAGTGCTCTATTGTATGTCGAAAACCGCGTCCCGATTGGACCAACGGCTGCGGAGATATGGGGCTATGAAACTTTCCAAGATGGCGGCCAATATGGCGGCCAATAATTTTGATTTGTTATATCTCCGCAACCAAGTGTCGCAGAGAAACCGGGTTTGACTTCCCGTACTCGTCTCGGGTCCCTCTATTAGGTCCCTCAGTCGGCTCTATATGTAGAGTCGATCGACTCTATCGTTAAACTGTGTGTCAGACCAGGTAGCCGGCCCCACTCCAACGTTGGCATCCAAAATCCCGATCCTCCACGACCACGCAGTCCAGAGTTATAGAAGTTTGAAGATTTCCAAGATGGCGGTCCAAGATGGCCGCCGGAATTTCTCTCCTCTATAACTCCGGTTCTATCTGTCGTAGGGGGGCGTGCGACGGCTCGTTGAAACGGGCTCGGTGAGCTCTATCTGGTGACAGTGTCCGTTTTGATTGGTAGAGTCGCAACCTTATTTTGGTGGCTCTACCTAGAGTCGGTGTCTGATTGGGATACCAAATCAGATGTCTGTCGGTTTTTGGGTCGGTGGTTCAGGTGATCTCTACCTGGAGATGTCACTTTCGCCCCGGCTCTATGTAGAGTCCTGGACGTTATGGGAAGATTGTAGATCTCGGGATTCTACGTATTTATGAAAAAACCCCGTCGAAATTGGCCAAATATTTCCCGAGATATAGTTTTTATTTAATTTTTTAAATTTTTAGTTACGTAAATTGAAACCGAAATTGACCCTCCCCAATTTTGAATTTAAAAATTTGGAAAAATTCCCACAGGTAGTGCTCGGCGAAAAAATGACCTCCACGGTCGAATTTTCAAAATCGGTTCAGTAATTTTGGAATTGTAATGCCTGAAATTTTATGATTGTGCCAAAATATTTTTGTTTATTTACCCTTTTAGTTTGCTTATAGTTTGTAATCTATGATTCGAAAAATTTTACAAAAATCTAATTATTATTCTATGGTTCCTGCTCTAGCTATATATACAAGAAAAATTTTTGGAAATTTAATAATATCCTTATTATACAGTTTTCCTTAGGACTATGGATTTTAGTGGAAATTCGAGTATACTATATGGTTCTCTAAATTATATCTTAATAATTAATGGTCGGATTTTTATCGGATTTGAATTTCCACAATTTGTACACTATAATCTATTATATAAAAAATGTTCTCAGGTAAATAAACAATTATACTTGATTTAAACGGTATTTTCCGTTTATGAGGTTAATTTCTTCCTATTTTAGCCTAACTTTGTAACCTATATAACAATTTATTTACTTACAAAAATTTTTAAAATTTTTTCACAGCAATTCTCCTTAGGGTCTATTAATTATTACTAATTACTCTAATGGGTATGTCGTCGATCTTATTTTAGCTACAGGGTGGTTACAAATTTATCTTTTGCTGTTTCAAATTAAAAAGTCTATATTTCACCAACCGTTGCAGATATCCGGATGCTTCGAGCGGATTTGACCTGCTGCTGGGCGTGACTCCGCGATGATGTCCTCAGATGAGGTCCAGCTGCTCAGGATCTTGAGGTCAGGCCACGCGGTCTTCCCGGTTTTTCCCGTATATCTCCGGAGGGCGTGGCCGGAAAATTCCGGGAAGGGTCTCAGATGGTAGATCTTGGAATTCCGCAACTTCTGATGTCCATAAACAGGGGGGGAATAGATCTATATTCCGCAGCGCACTCCAAAAACCGAGAACTTAGTCCAGAAACGTGGTCTGTAGTAACCTCAAATATGAGGTTTGTCACAGTTTTGTCACTTTTTGTCACTTTTTAATAATTTCAACTACATCAAAAGATGTATCTCACTAAAACACACGTTTGTGCAAAATTTCACTGTGATCCAAGCACTTTTTCTATTTTTAAGAATTTTTCAGCGTGGAGTCGCTCTAAAAAGATGCTCGCTCGGTGCGGGGAGGCGCGGTACTGGGTTAGGTTAGGTTAGGTTAGGTTAGGTTAGGTTAGGTTAGGTTAGGTTAGGTTAGGTTAGGTTAGGTTAGGTTCAACCTCCTCGTGTGCTCGGTGGTTACTTGTCCTCCTGGATACGTCTGGGGGGAACGGTAGCTGCTGGGCCGGTGCACCCTGGGCATCGGCCAATAACTTCCCACTTTAAGGGTTCTTATTGGCCGATGGCGAATAGTCTGACAAGGGGGGTGCCCCTCCGCGTGTCCCTCTGATTGCAGAGGGCACAGCGTGATGGGGCAGGGGTAGGTCCCTATGGGGGACAGGGGCGGGTCGGCTCCCGCCAATTGGTGGGATGTCCGACAGGCGCTATGTGCGCCGCCGCCGGAGGAGGGGCTTCGCCACCCGCTCGCGTTCCGTAACCGGCGAGCACACCTCAACGACCCCGCTGGTGGCTCCAGTGGGAGATGTCGTGTGCTTCGCTGGCCGGAGGGCTTGCCTTAATTGGCCGGCCCGCGGGAAGGAAAACCCTATAAAACCAGCCCAAGTTTCGGCGTTGGGGCAACGCGGCGCCGAATGCCCTCGTCGTCCTACTTTCTTTCGAAAGTGGGAGGACGAGGGAAGGTGGAGGGCATAATCCACCCACTAGCGGCCACCCTGGGGTACCGCCCGACCCCCCAGGCGTAATAGGGTTACCCAGGTGCAGAGGGCACCGCCTGGGTGGACCACTTATTTCCCTCCTACTCGTGGGAATCACAATAAGATGAGAATTTTTAAATCCCCCCCCCCAAACAACACAAAAACTTACGTCAGAGGAAACGTGAGACGAACTCCGCCCACCAGGAGTTCATTAACGCAGAGGGAGGTAGAGGAGCCGGGCAGGGTAGGCGGGAACAGCCTCCTTGAGCCCTCCCACGAGCCGACGGCACAGCAGGGCGTTCAGCCAGTCGTGCTGTCGGACTCCGACTGTTCAGCGTCGTCGCCGGGGCTACTGTTTTCGTCACCGGCCCCGGGGTCTCCACCCCGGAGCCGAGAACGGCAACAAGTTTTGGTCAGACCGGCGACGAGGCTGATCGATGAAGCGGCCAGGAGAGAGGAGTGCTTCTCTCCACGGAGGGTCCTGTCTCGGGACCTTCCGTTGGATCTCCTCACTCCCGATCCGAAAGAAGGGGCGGCGCCGATCTTTCCGGCGCCCCAGGACCAGGCTCGCAAGCGCTCGCGGGCGTCCACATCGCCGCGGTCAGACGAGTCGCAGAGTGACTCGTCCGACTCCAGACCGCCGGTGAGGCCCAAGTCAGCAGGGCCCGCCAAACAGGCGAAGAGAGGACGGCCCCCTACTACGGGCCAGTATGTGGGCCTGGCTAAGGCCAAAGCGGAACTCCTGGAGCTCAGGCGCCAGGAGCTCCAGCTGGAGGCCGAAGAAGAGGTGGCGGGGATGGTCCGCGAGGCGAGTGGCAAAAGGGTTGCGCGCCTCGCGGATTCATCTCCGAATCTAAGTAGCGGAGAGGAGGGGGGTGGTGCCGGCACTGCCGAGGACCTGACCACACAGGTGCAGGGCAGTGTCGACACCATCCTTCGTATAGCTACAAAGTCGGGCAACCTTAAGGGTACCTTCGTGAAGGCCCTTAAGGTTGCCGCCGCCTCCATCCAGGAGGCGACGACTGAATTGAAGAGGAGGAGTGTCTCCGACGAGACCGCAAGGCTGGCCGCCGAAAACAGCCGCCTAAAGGCCGAAATGGCCGAACTCCGAATGGAGATGGGCGCGCTGCGGGCCAGCCTTGAGCGACCTCGTGCGGAGACGCAGGTGCGGGAGCTGTCCTCTCCTCCAGGGAAGGACGACCTCGAGCGCACCATCATGGAGCGGGTCAGCAACATGATGGGGGCACGGCTCGAGGCCCTGGAGGACAGGCTCCTCCCCGCACAGCGGGTGCGGCCACCTTTGGCGGCGGATAAGAGGGCGGCCATAACACCTCGGCCGTCCTCGTCAGGCGCAGTTGCTGCCACGGCGCCTACCACCAGGCGCACGCCACCGCTGCCTGCCGCACCAGCAGCCCCCAAAGCCCCGGCACCAACCAGCGCGCCGGGGCCTAAGGGCAAAAAGAAGAAGGGGAAGGGTCCGGCTAAAAAGAAAGGGCCAGCCGGACCCTCCAAAGCATCACCTCCTCGACCACTGCCACCCGCGCCAACGTCCATGGACGAAAGCTGGGTGACAGTGGTCAAGAAGAACAAGAAGCAGGCGCCCCGGGCACAAAGCTCCGGGGCTAAAAAGGCGACGGCGGCTGCCGGACCTTCCGCCCCCCCCTCAAAAACACCGAGGGGAAAGGGGACAAAGGGAGGTCAAGTAAAGAAGGGGTCCGGAATGAGGGCCCCTCGATCTGCGGCGGTGGTCCTCACCCTCCAGCCGGGGGCTGGGGACAAGGGGATCACCTACAAGTCGGTGATGACCGAGGCTAAGGCGAAGATCGAATTGGAGAGCCTCGGTATCACCGGTTTGAGGTCCCGCACCGCGCGGACGGGGGCCCTCATTCTGGAGGTCCCAGGGGCCACGAGCGGCGGAAAGGCGGACTCCCTCGCCGCAAGGCTGAGGGAGGTTCTAGGCGAGACCGACGTAAAAGTGTCCAGGCCCACGAAATGCGCAGAGTTGCGCATCTCGGGCCTGGACGATTCGGTCTCGCCAGAGGAGGTCGCCGCCGCGGTGGCCAAGACGGGGGAGTGTGCGGTCGAAGAGGTCAAGGCTGGCCAAATCGTCCGCACACCCTACGCCCAGGGGACATCCTGGGTGCAATGCCCCGTGGCGGCCGCCAAAAAGGTGGCCAGGGGGCGCCTGTTGGTCGGCTGGGTCTCCGCCCAGGTGAAGATGATGGAGACCCGGCCGACTAGGTGCTACCGCTGCCTCATGCTTGGGCATGTGAGGCAGGGGTGCACCTCGGCGATTGACCGCAGCGGTGAGTGCTATCGCTGCGGTCAAACAGGCCACCTGGCCAGGGAGTGCTCGGCCGCTCCGCGCTGCTCGCTTTGCGTGGCAGCGGGGAAGCCCGCCGAGCACCGGGCGGGGAGCAGGGCCTGCACGGGGGCGATAGCCCCCAAACGTGCAGGCCTCAAGGCGGCCGGAAGGACCCCGGCCGCCGTTGCTCCCGATAAGGATTCTGTGAATGCGGCCAAGTGATGGGCATTCACAGGATCCTCCAGGCGAACATCAACCACTGCGCCGGTGCGCAGGACCTCCTCCTGCAATCCATGGCGCAGTGGTCGATTGATGTCGCCGTGGCCGCCGAGCCCTACTACGTCCCCCCCAGCGATAGCTGGGCAGCGGACGTGGACGGCTCGGTGGCCATAATAACTAAAAGAGGGGCAGAGGGCATAATGCCCCCTCCCACCTTGTCGAGGGGCCGAGGCTTTGTGGCGATCCGCTGGGGAGAGATATGCCTGATAGGGGTGTATTTCTCCCCCAACAGGAGTCTCGCCGAGTTCGAAGCGTTCCTGGACCAGGTAGGGGCCCTCATTGGGCAGACCCTACCGTGTCCGGCGCTCGTCGTGGGCGACCTCAACGCCAAGTCATTGGCTTGGGGCTGTCCCGCGACGGATACTCGGGGAGATCTTCTTGCGGAGTGGGCGACGGCTGCCGGCCTCGTGGTTCTGAACCAGGGGTCGGCCAACACCTGCGTGCGCTGGCAGGGGGGGTCCATCGTGGACGTTTCGTTCACGACCCCCGCCGTCGCACGGCGTGTCCGTGAGTGGAGGGTTCTGGAGGATGTGGAGACGTTGTCGGACCATTTGTATGTCCGGTTCGACGTCTCCACAGCCACAGAACGCGCGGACACGCGCCGTCGTCCCGACAGCCGAGCCTCGGCCCGATGGGCCTTGTCCAGCCTAAATCGCGAAGCGGTGGAGATTGCTTCCATTGTCCAGGCCTGGGTAACACCTTCCAGGCCTGTGGAGGTCGAGGTCGAGAGTGAATGGTTCCGGGTCGCGCTGTCGCATATTTGCGACGCGAGCATGACCCGGGCCAAGCCTCGACCTCCGAAGCGTCAGGTGTACTGGTGGTCTCAGGGGATCGGAGAAATCCGGTCCCGTTGTGTGGAGGCGAGACGCCAGTACACCCGGGCCCGCCGTAGGCGGGTCCGCGACGCCGACATGGAAGCCCAGCTGTACGGTGCCTATCGAGAGGTTAAGAAGGCCCTACAGCTCTCCATCGCTGACGCGAAGGCGAGTGCCAGAGCGGAGCTCCTCGAGACTCTAAACCGTGATCCATGGGGGAGGCCGTATAAGATGGTCAGGGGCAAATTACGCCCCTGGTCGCCCCCCCTGACGGAGAGTCTCGAGCCTCGACTGCTGGAGGAGGTTGTTTCGTCGCTGTTTCCGAACAGGGCGGAACATCTCCCTCCAGCGATGGCGCCCCCGCGACGTCAAGCTGACGTCGCGGATGCGAGCGCGGAAGTCGAGGTCCCTCCGGTAACGGAGGGAGAGCTAGGCGCGGCCGTGTTGAGGATGAAATCCAAAAACACGGCTCCGGGACCCGACGGGGTCCCGGGACGCGTCCTGGCTCTGGCACTGGAGGCCCTCGGGGGGAGATTCCGTGGTCTACTGGACGCCTGTCTTCGATCCGGCCGTTTTCCAGCCATCTGGAAAACCGGCCGGCTCGTCCTGATCAGAAAAGACGGGCGTCCCGCGGAATCCCCCTCAGCCTACCGTCCGATCGTGCTACTGGACGAGGTCGACAAGCTCTTTGAGCGCATTATATGCTGTCGCCTCGTCAAGCACCTCCGAGACGTAGGCCCCGATCTGTCCGATAATCAGTTCGGATTCCGAGAGGGAAGGTCGACCGTTGACACGGTCGGCCGTATCCGAGCCCTCTCGGAAGAGGCGGCCGCCCAGGGCGGGGTGTTGCTGGCGGTGTCGCTAGATATAGCGAACGCCTTTAACACCCTTCCCTGGGCCTGCATTATGGAGGCACTCCACTATCATAACGTGCCTCCATACCTGCGCCTCATGGTCGGGGCCTACCTCTCGCAGAGATACGTTGAGTATCCGGTCCGGGACGGTAGGCTGGCAAGGTGGGAAACGTCGTGCGGTGTTCCGCAGGGGTCGGTTTTAGGCCCTCTCCTGTGGAACGTCGGCTACGACTGGGTGCTGCGGGGCGAGCTCCTTCCCGGAGCAGAGGTCACCTGCTATGCAGATGACACGCTGGTGACCTCCCGGGGGAGCTCGTACCGAGAAGCGGCACGCCTCGCCACTGTGTCGGTAGCACAGGTGGTGAGGCGCATAAGGATGCTCGGCCTGGAGGTGGCCCTTCATAAGTCCGAGGCGCTGTGTTTTCACGGCGCCCGGAAGGGGCCACCTCCCGGCGCGAGCATCCAGGTTGGTGGCACTCGAATCGAGGTCAAGCCCGAGATGAGGTACCTCGGACTTGTCCTCGACCCGCGCTGGAGTTTCCGTGGGCACTTCGCCCGCCTGGCCCCCCGATTGATCGCGGCATCGGCTGCCTTAAGGCGGCTGATGCCAAACATCGGGGGGCCCGAGTCGGCAAGCCGCCGCCTCTACATGGGGGTGGTGCGGTCGATGGCCCTGTACGGGGCCCCGATCTGGGCGGAGACCCTGACGGCCCGTAGGAATGTCACTCTTCTGAGACGTCCTCAGAGGGTGATGGCCGTCAGCGTCATACGCGGATACCGCACCATCTCTTTTGAGGCGGCGTGCGCATTGGCGGGCACACCTCCCTGGGACCTGGAGGCGGAGGCCCAGGCGTCACTGTATAAGTGGCGCAAGGACCTCCTCCTCCGGGGCGATCATCCCACTCCAAGGGAGGTGGAAGTGCGGAAACTCCAGGCTCGGCAGTCCGTGCTGGGGATCTGGGGGGTAAGGCTGGCCTCGCCTGAGGCCGGCCGCCGGACTGTCGAGGCGCTCCGTCCGGTAATAAGGGACTGGACGGAGCGCATGCGGGGCTCGCTGACCTTCCGCGCGGTGCAGGTTCTCTCAGGCCATGGGTGCTTCGGGAGGTACCTGCACCGCATCGCCGGAAGGGAGGCGACCGACGAGTGCCACCATTGTGGCTGCCACGAGGACACGGCGCAGCACACCCTCGAGGAATGCCCAGCTTGGGCGGGGGAGCGCCGCGACCTCGTCGCAGCGGTAGGGGACGATCTCTCCTTGCCGGCCGTAGTCAAGGCTATGGTTGGCGACGAGAGGTCGTGGAAAGCGGTCCTCTCCTTCTGCGAGTGCGTGCTCACGCAGAAGGAGGCGGCGGAGAGAGAGAGGGAGAATGATCCCTCCTCTCAGCACTTCCGCCGCAGACGCACAGGGACCAGGAGAAGGGCGTATGCCCACCTTCTCCCCCCTACCTAGCGAGGCTGGGTGGTGACTCGGGGGGGTCACCACCCTCACGCAAGCCTCGCGAGAAGGCGCGCGTGGTGTTCCCACGCGCCTTCTTGAGGTGGCTGGACCGGGGGTATTCCTCCCCGCTCCAGCCCAGAGGAGGGCCCGCCGCCGCTATAGCCATGGCGGCGGGCACCGCGCTGGCGTGGCTGCGGACGAATACCGAGATGGTACCCGTGGCCACGCCGAAAACGGTGCACCCGAAGGAACACCCAGGAGTTTTTAGTCGGTAGGTCGGCACCTTCTGTGCCGAAGTCCGACATAATCCGTCCCCCTCCCCCGAGGAGGGCGGATAAGCATGAGCGTTTCTCCTGGCTAAAAAAAAAAAAAAAAAGGTTAGGTTAGGTTAGGTTAGGTTTTTTTTTTTTTTTTTTTTTTAAAAAAATACATATAAAATCCACAGACTTTTTGTCCGTGCCTTTGTTTTATTAGTTTTGATTTGTTATAGTGTTAATTTTATGCTTATACTATACAGCGTACTGCTAGGTCGCACTTGTGTTACAGCATGCGTGATTTTCGCAAGTGCGACCCCAACTTAAAACTACGGGATGCGTTATTTTTTTTTATTTTTTTTTTTGTTTTTTGTTTTTTTTTTGTTTTTGTTTTTTTTTTTTTTTTTGTTTTTTTTTTTTTTTTTGTTTTTTTTTTTTTTTTTTTTTTTTTTTCCAGAGAGCATGCATTGATTTTTTTTTTTTTTTTTTTTTTTTTTCCTTAAGTTATATACATACATATTGAATTCAATTTTATCTTATCTTATCTTATAATTTATTTATAAATGTTTATAAATGTGTGGGCAATTCATCCGAGGACGCGGCGCTCGCAGGATCGTTGTAGGTCAGTCCGTGACCTCGCGTACCGCTAATAGTTTTTCCACTACAGCCGCGTTACGGTTCCTTATTGCCATTTTCAGATTGTACTCGAGAATAGAGTTCTTTGTGGCTGAAACTGCAAGGCTTATAAGGCGTCCCGTCGCATCCTCACTGTCGTCTGTGTAGTATACACAGCTTTTAGTGTGGCGTGACACTGCCACTACTGCGTGCGGGACGCTGTCGTGCAGTTTTGTCCTCTTGGTGGCTGCGCGCACTATCACAACCCTCTCGTAGGTAAGTCCCTGGGCCTCATGTATCGTGAGAGTGCGTGATCCTTCTCCCTCCCCGTAGCCCTTGCTTTTAAGGGCTTCCTTATCCGCCTGCGTGTGTGTGTACCAGGAAAGGTTAGGTTAGGTTAGGTTAGGTTAGGTTAGGTTAGGTTAGGTTAGGTTAGGTTAGGTTAGGTTAGGTTAGGTTAGGTTGGGGTGCGATGTCAGACAACCTCCTCGTGTGCCTGATGGCTACTTGTCCCCCTGGATACGTCTGGGGGGAACGGTAGTCGTTGGGCCGGTGCACCCTGGGCATCGGTCAACAACTTCCCTTTTAAGGGTTCTTGTTGGCCGATGGCGAATAGTCTGACAAGGGGGGTGCCCCTCCCAGTGTCCCTCTGATTGCAGAGGGCACAGCGGGATGGGGCAGGAGACGCTCCCCTCCTAGTGGGGGAGTAAGGGTGGGCTCGGTGTGCACTCGCACTGCCGCCGAGCAGGCGTGGGGAGGAGGAACCTCCTGGTGGGGAACTTCCTACCCCTTGCCACCGCCGGGCTCGTAATCCGGGACCGCGGCTTTCAGCTGCAGTCCGGGACCGAGGGTCTTGGCTTAACCGCCCGGACCGCGAGGAAGGAAAACCTCTATAAAAAACCAGCCCAAGTTTCGGCTCCGAGGCCCGCCTCGGCGCCGAAATGCCCTCGTCGTCCCACTCCCGAAAATTCGTTTTCGGGAGTGGAACGACGAGGGATGGTGGAGGGCGAATTCCACCACAGCGGGCTGCGGCGAGGAAGCGGCGCTCCCTGAGGAATGCCCATCTGGGCAGGGGACGCCGTGGAATCGTCTGCAGCACTTGGGCGACCTCTCCTTGACGACTGCAGCTAAGGCTGCGGCCGTCGACGAGAGGTCGTGGGAAGCGGCCCTCTCCCTCTGTTCGCAGGGGGAGACGGCGGGAGGGTTGGAGGGGCGGTGTTCACCCCGCCTCCTCTCCGGGCCTCCCGCTGTTTGCGGGCCGCTATGGTAGGGGACGACCTCTCTGTTGAGAGGTCGTAGCCGTGCGGGACGGCCACTCTTTGCCGGCCGCAGCCAGGTTCGAGCTGCGGACGCCAAGGAGAGGCCGTGGAAAGCGGTCCTCTCTCTCTGCGAGGTCACTCGCAGAGCGAGGGGAGATGCAGCCGCATGGGGGGCACGGAGGAGAGCTTATCTTTAATGATAGGCGATCCTCTGCCCCCCTACCCTGCGGGGCCGTGGGTGGCGATCCGGGGGGATCACCGCCCACACATAGGCCCCGCGAGAAGGCGCGCGCGGTGTTTTCCGCGCGCCTTCTAGAGGTGGCTGGACCAGGCGATTCCTCCCTGCTCCAGCCCAGAGGTGGGCCTGCCGCCGTGTGTTTATGGCGGCGGGCACCGCGCTGGCGTGGCTGCGGACGAATACCAGATGGTACCCGCGGCCACGCCGTCAACGGCGCGCGCGAGGAAACACCCAGGAGTTTTTAGTCGGTAGGCCGGCACCTTCAGTGCCGGAGTCCGACATAATTCGCCCCCCTCCCCCGAGGAGGGCGGATAAGCATGAGCGTTTCTCCTGGTAAAAAAAAAAAAAAAAAAAAAAAAAAAAAAAAGGTTAGGTTAGGTTAGGTTAGGTTAGGTTTGGGGTGCGACGTCAGACAACCTCCTCGTGTGCTCGGTGGTTACTTGTCCTCCTGGATACGTCTGGGGGGAACGGTAGCTGCTGGGCCGGTGCACCCTGGGCATCGGCCAATAACTTCCCACTTTAAGGGTTCTTACTGGCCGATGGCGAATAGTCTGACAAGGGGGGTGCCCCTCCCAGTGTCCCTCTGATTGCAGAGGGCACAGCGGGATGGGGCAGGGGGTGGGTCCCTATGTGGGACAGGGGCGGGCCGGCTCCCGCCAAGTTGGTGGGATGTCTGGCAGGCGCGGTTTTCGCGTCACCGTTGGAGGAGGGGCTTCGCCACCCACTCGCGTTCCGTAACCGGCGAACACACCTCAACGACCCCGCTGGTGGCTCCAGTGGGAGACGTCGTGTGTTTCGCTGGCCGGAGGGCTTGCCTTAATTGGCCGGCCCGCGGGAAGGAAAACCCTATAAAACCAGCCCAAGTTTCGGCGCTGGGGCATCGCGGCGCCGAATGCCCTCGTCGTCCTACTTTCTTTCGAAAGTGGGAGGACGAGGGAAGGTGGAGGGCATACTCCATCATGAGCGGCCACCCTGGGGTACCGCCCGACCCCCCAGGTGTAATAGGGTTACCCAGGTGCAGAGGGCACCGCCTGGGTGGACGACCCCTTCCCTCCTGATCGTGGGAACCAAATATGATGTCAAGAACCCCCCCCAAAAACAAAAAATCACCTAAGACCTACAGTTTTAAAGGCCGAACCCCGCCCACGCGGGTGTTCGTTAATTCGCAGAGGGAGGTCGAGGAGTCGGGTGCGGATGGAGGGTATAAAGACCTCCTCGGGCCCTCCCACGAGCCAACAGCACCGCAGGGCGTTAGGCCGGTCGTTGTGCTGTTGGACTCCGATGATTTGACGTTGTCGTCGCCGGCCTTAATGCCGTCGCCATCGACCCCGGGGACACCGCCTCGGAGCCGACACAGACGGCCGCAGGTATTGGTGAAACCGGCGACCACTACACACACGGACGAGACAGCTGGGAGCGAGGAGTTCTTCTCTCCTCGGAGGGTCCTATCAAGGGACCTCCCGGAGGAGGCACTCCTCACCCCCGATCCTAAAGAAGGGGCGGCGCCAAAATTCTTGGCGCCCACGGACCAGGCCCGCAAAAGGTCGCGAGCGTCCGCAACACAGTCGGAGGGGTCGTCAAGCGACGGCTCCTCTGACTCGAGACCCCTGGTGAGGCCCAGAGTATCGGGGCCCGCCAAGCGGGGTAAGAGAGGGCGCCCGCCCACCACGGGACAATACGTGGGCTTGTCCAGGGCGAAGGCGGAGTTCTTGGAGCTGAGGCGCCAGGAACTCCGTCTGCAGGCGGAAGAGGAGGCGGCGGAGATGCTCCGCGAGGCGAGCAGTAGGAGAGCGGCTCGTCTCACAGAAGCACCCCCGAAAATGAGCAGTGCCGAGTCGGAGGGGACCAGCACTGTCGAGGCCCTGAATAAACAGGTGCTCGATAGTGTTGGGTCCATCCTACATGTGGCGGCGAAGTCCGGCAGCCTGAAGGGCACTTTTGTAAAAGCCCTAAAGGTTGCCGCCGCCTCAATTAAGGAGGCGACAGAAGAACTGAGGCAGCGCACTGCCTCAGAGGAGACTGCGAGACTGACCCGTGAGAATGCTCACCTAAAGGCCGCGATGGCCGAGCTCCGTAAGGAGATGGGTGAGCTCCGGGTCAGTCTCGAGCAGGCGAGGGTGCAGGTGCGGTTCTCTCCCCCAGGGAAGGACCAGGACCTCGAGCGCACCATCATGGAGCAAGTTGGCACCATGGTGGGGGCACGGCTCGAGGCCCTGGAGGGGAGGCTGTTACCCGCTATGCGGGAGAGGCCGCCATTGGCGGCAGATAGGAGGAGGACGGCATCACCATCTGTGCCGTCATCATCAGGGGCGGAAACTGCTGTTGCGCCAATTAAGCGCACGCCACCACCGCCGCCTACCAAACCCGCGGCTCCTAAACCCCCGGCAGGAAGTGTCCCGCCGGGGAAGGGGAGAACAAAAAAGAAGAAGGGTCCGGCGAAGAAAGGGTCGGCCGGACCCTCAAGCCAGGCTCCATTAGAGCCACGACCGCTGCCACCCGCGCCCACGTCTATGGACGAGAGCTGGGTGGCAGTGGTTAAAAAGAAGAAAAAGTCCCGAGCACAAAGCTCCGGGACTAACAAGGCGGCTGCCAGACCTCCCGCTCCTCCCCCCTCAACAGCATCGAGGGGGAAAAAGAAGAAGAAGCGAGGCCGAGGTCCCAGCAGGAGACAGGGGGCCGGATTGAGGGCTCCCAGATCCGCGGCAATCGTCCTGACCCTCCAGCCGGGGGCTCAGGACAGGGGGGTAACGTACAAGGCGGTGATGCTCGAGGCTCAGTCCAGGATTGAACTGGACAGCCTGGGTATCACCGCCTTGAGGTCACGAACGGCGCAGACGGGGGCCCAGATCCTAGAGATCTTGGGCGCCAGTAGCAGCGCCAAGGCGGACTCCCTCGCCGCGAAGATGAGGGAGGTATTGTGTGAGACCGATGTGCGAATATCCAGGCCCACGAAGTGCGTAGAACTACGCATCTCGGGCCTGGACGAATCGGTCTCACCGGAAGAGGTCGCCGCTGCGGTGGCGAAGGCGGGGGCGTGCGCGATCGAGGCGGTCAAAGCTGGCCAAATCGTCCGCACACGCCTCTCCCAAGGGACCTGTTGGGTCCGATGCCCGGTGGCGGCCGCCAAAAAGGTGGCCGCGGGGCGATTGTTGGTGGGCTGGGTCTCCGCCCAGGTCAAGCTGTTAGAGACCCAGCCAGCGAGATGCTACCGCTGCCATATGGGTGGCCATATAAGGCAGCGGTGCACGTCGGCGATTGACCGCAGCGACGAATGCTTTCGCTGCGGTCAAAATGGCCATAAGGCCAAAGAGTGCTCGGCCGCCCCCCGCTGCTCACTATGTGTGGCAGCCGGAAAGCCTGCCGAGCACAGAGCCGGGAGCAAGGCTTGCACGGGGGCGATACGCCCCAGACGTGCAGCCCCACGGGCGGCCGGACGGTATCCGGCCGCCGCTGCTCGAAACAAGGACCGAGGGTGATTTCCACCCTCGGGATCCTGGGGCTGCCACGAGGACATGGCGCTGTACACCCCTGAGGAATGCCCAGTTTGGGCAGGGGAGCGCCATGACCCCGTCGCAGCGGTAGGGGGATGACCTCTCCTCCCGGCCATAGCCCAAGCTGTGGCCGCTGATGAGAGGTCGTAGGAAGTGGTTCCTCCTCCTCCCCCTACCAGGCGGGGCCTGGGTGGTGATCCGGGGGGATTACCGCCCACACATAGGCCCCGCGAGAAGGCGCGCGTGGTGTTCCCACGCGCCTTCTAGAGGTGGCTGGACCAGGCGATTCCTCCCTGCTCCAGCCCAGAGGAGGGCCCGCCGCCGCCTGTTTCTGGCGGCGGGCATCGCGCTGGCGTGGCTGCGGACGAATACCAGATGGTACCCGTGGCCACGCCGCATTGGTGCGCGCGAGGGAACACCGGTGGGTTTTTAGTGGGTATTCCGCCTCCTACCATCCGTTGGTCATGGGGGCGGGGAGTCCCACATATCCCTGCTGCGGGCCCCCGCCTGCGGCAGGTCGAACGCGTAAATGCGTTTTCCCACCGTCAAAAAAAAAAAAAAAAAAAAAAAAAAAAAAGGTTAGGTTAGGTTTGGGGTGCGATGTCAGACAACCTCCTCGTGTGCCTGATGGCTACTTGTCCCCCTGGATACGTCTGGGGGGAACGGTAGTCGTTGGGCCGGTGCACCCTGGACATCGGTCAACAACTTCCCTTTTAAGGGTTCTTGTTGGCCGATGGCGAATAGTCTGACACCGGGGGGCTCCTCCGCGTGTCCCTCTGGTTTTAGCAGAGGGCACTGCGGATGGAGCAGGAGACGCTCCCCTCCTAGCGGGGGAGTAAGGGTGGGCTCGGTGTGCACTCGCACTGCCGCCGAGCAGGCCTGGGGAGGAGGTTAGGGGGAACCTCCTACCCCTTGCCACCGCCGGGCTCGTAATCCGGGACCGCGGCTTTCAGCTGCAGTCCGGGACCGAGGGTCTTGGCCTAACCGCCCGGACCGCGAGGAAGGAAAACCTCTATAAAAAACCAGCCCAAGTCTCGGCTCCGAGGCCGCCTCGGCGCCGAGATGCCCTCGTCGTTCCACTCCTGAAAATTCGTTTTCGGGAGTGGAGCGACGGGGGAAGGTGGAGGGCAAAGTCCACCACAGCGGGCTGCGGCGAGGAAGCGGCGCTCCCTGAGGAATGCCCATATACTTATATGGGCAGGGGACGCCGTGGAATCGTCTGCAGCACTTGGGCGACCTCTCCTTGACGACTGCAGCTAAGGCTGCGGCCGTCGACGAGAGGTCGTGGGAAGCGGCCCTCTCCCTCTGCTCGCAGGGGGGGAGACGGCGGGCGGGTCGGGGGGGCGTGGCGTAAAACGCTCCTCCCCGGGCATCCCGCTGGTGTTGGCCGCTATGGTGGGGGACGACCTCTCTGTTGGGGGGCTGTCCCCTGCCATACCATATGGTGGTAACCCTTAGCTACCATGTGGTGTGGTGGGGGGCTGCCTCTCTGCTATGGGGAGGTCGTAGCCGTGCGGGACGGCCACTCTTTGCCGCCCGCAGCTGCTCTCGTCTGAGCTGCGGGCGCCAAGGAGAGGCCGTGGAAAGCGGTCCTCTCTCTCTGCGAGGGATCGCACTCGCAGAGCGAGGGGAGATGCAGCCGCATGGGGGGCACGGAGGAGAGCTTATCTTTAATGATAGGCGATCCTCTGCCCCCCCTACCCTGCGGGGCCGTGGGTGGCGATCCGGGGGGATCACCGCCCACACATAGGCCCCGCGAGAAGGCGCGCGCGGTGTTTTCCGCGCGCCTTCTAGAGGTGGCTGGACCAGGCGATTCCTCCCTGCTCCAGCCCAGAGGTGGGCCTGCCGCCGTTTGTCCTGGCGGCGGGCACCGCGCTGGCGTGGCTGCGGACGAATACCAGATGGTACCCGCGGCCACGCCGTCAACGGCGCGCGCGAGGGAACACCCAGGAGTTTTTAGTCGGTAGGCCGGCACCTTCTGTGCCGGAGTCCGACATAATCCGCCCCCCTCCCCCGAGGAGGGCGGATAAGCATGAGCGTTTCTCCTGGTAAAAAAAAAAAAAAAAAAAAGGTTAGGTTAGGTTTCCCCCCCGACGTGTCGCCACCTTGCCGTGGTGGGGGGGCTTGCGTGTCTCGAGGACGCCCAGGGCTACGCCGGATAGGGCTTCCCATACCGGACAGGCCTGGGTCGAGAGGCCAGACAAAGAGCGACACACCCCGGCCGATATGGCCGGGCAAGAGGGTTTCTCCGCGTGTCCCTCTGTTTGCAGAGGGCATTGCGGAGGAAATTTGGTGTGGCCCGGGACGTTCTGTCCCTGGGGCGGTCTTCGCTCGGGTCCGGGTTTTCCGGGCCCTTGCATTTCTGAGGAAGAAAACCTCGGTAAAAAATCACCCCGTTTACCCCTAGCGGCCTCGCAGCGCTGGGGTGTAGTGCCGACGGGTTACTCGGCCTTAACTGCGCGCCGGCAGCCCCGGCCCCTTAAAAAAGATGGATAATGAGTAAGGATCAAAAGAAATTACCCCAGGGGGGTACCCGAAAGGGAGAATCCCCCCCTGCACTTACACGTGCAGGCTGCCCCTCGTATTCTGGGGGGGGCAAATCTTTACTTAAAATCAAATTATACGACGACCCATGCAAACGCCTAACGGACTCGGACGATTGCTCGAGTGGAGTTGGTAGACACGAGGAGATGGACGCGGCATCTGACTCAGGCGCGAGCCTAGTCTCTGTCGCGTCAACACCGGACGGGACCAGGGGCGGACTCTCTAAGAGCCCGCGGAGGAGAAAGAGGCAGCGTGCTACTGGTTGTAGCTCGGCTTCCTCAAGCGAAGAAGACAATGGCAAGCGCCCTCTCGCCCCAAAGGGCAGAGGACGCCCGCCCACTACCGGAGAATACGTCGGCCTCGCCAAGGCAAAGGCTGCCCTCAACGCCGAGAGGCAGAGGGAACTGGAGCTCTTGGCTGAGGCCGAAATCGCCGAGTCAAGCCGACTGACGAGGAGCCAGGCCAAGGTGTTGCGCCTCTCCGAATCGTCGTCGGACTTGATTCTGGACGTGACAGGAGGGTCGTCAGAGGCCAAATTGGCCTCTGACCTAAACAAAATGGTTACGGACAACGTGGAGCTGATCCGGCGGGTAGCCGCTAAGTCCGCGAACCTGAAGGGCACGTTCGTTCGTGCCCTGAAGGACTCGGCTGAGGCGATAGCCCAAGCCGTCTCGGAGCTCAGCTCTCGCTCAGTGAGCGATGAAACGAGGCGGCTTCAGGCGAGTAACGCCCGCCTCCAGGCGGAACTGACGGAGGTCCGCGCCGAGCTGGCGCAGATCAAAGCCGAGATGGCTAAGGAGCGGAGGGCTAAAAGCCCGGCTGCCCCTGCCGTCACGGCGGTGGAGGGGTCCTCTCTTCCGGGTGAAGACCTGCTGCGCTCGGTCATGGTCCACGTTGGAACCATGCTGAGCGCGCGGTTTGAAGACCTGGAGGAGAGACTCCTCCCAGCCAAACGTCTGCGGCCACCTCTGGCCGTTGACCTAAGAAGAGTGTCCGTTGAGGCTCACATGGCTCCAGCTTCAGCTCCCGCTGAGACCTTTGTTCCAGCGGCAGCCTCTGATGTTCCCCCGCCACCGGACCCCGCTCTCCCTAACAGGAGGAAGGGGAAGAGAGGCGGGAAGAGAAGGAGGAAGGCGACCTCGGCTCCGGCCCCGGCCGCTGCAATTGTAGCCCCTCGTCCCCTGCCGCCGGCTCCTGCGTCCCTGGACGCGGCCTGGAGCACGGTAGTGAAGAGGGGCTCCAAGAAGAAGCCGACAGTGGCAGCGCAAAGCGGTTCTGGCCCGCACCTGCCGCCGCCAAAACCTACGGCGGAAAACAAGAAGAGGGTCCGAAAACTCCGGCCTCCCCGCTCCCAGGCAGTGGTGCTATCACTGCAGCCGGGAGCGGCTGAGAAGGGGGTTACCTACGAGAAGGTCCTGAGAGAGGCCAGGTCGAAGGTGAATCTCGCCGCCCTCGGCATCTCAGGCCTTCGAATAAGGAATGCGGCCACTGGAGCGCGCATGCTGGAGATCCCAGGCGCGTCCAGTATTAGCAAAGCGGACTCCCTCGCTGAGAAGCTAAGGGAGTCGCTAAGCCCGGACGAGGTGAAAGTCTCCAGGCCCACCATATGTGCAGATCTGCGCATATCGGGCCTGGATGACTCAATCGTGACGGAGGAGGTGGTGGCCGCCGTTGCCCGCACCGGAGGATGCAGCGCGGAGTGCGTGAAGTCTGGCGTGTTACGCCGAGACTTCTCCGGCCTCTTCGCGGTCAGCCTGCGCTGCCCCATTAAGGCAGCCAAAAAGGTTGTGAAGGAGGGTCGGCTTTTGGTTGGCTGGGTGGCCGCGCAAGTGCGGTTGCTCGACCACAGGCCATTGAGATGTTTCAGGTGCCTCCAGGTCGGGCACGTCAGAGCGACGTGCTCCGCGGAGGTGGACCGCAGCGACCAATGTTATCGCTGCGGTCAAACCGGGCACAATGCTGGGCAGTGTTCCGCCACGCCGCACTGCACCTTATGTGCAGCAGCCGGCAAATCGGCGGCGCATACGGTGGGGAGCAGATCTTGTGCTGCCCCACCCTCTAACAGGCGGAGGAAAGTCGGCAGCGTCGGCCCTAGGGCCTCACAGCAGCCGACTCGCCCAAGTCAAGGGCGGATGGACACTGCCATCTAGTTGAGGCGCGCTGCATGTCCCGGCGCGCCTCCTATTGTTGGCCACGACGGGCCCAATCCGGGCAACCGCTAGGGGGAGTTGCAGAAGTCTTATTGCACCTGGGCTCCCCCGATCACGCGGTAAGAGGGACATCGTGAGGTTTTAGTCGGTAGGTCGGCACCTTCTGTGCCGGAGTCCGACATACCCCGCCTGCGGGCGGGGATGCATGAGCATTTCCTCACGTAAAAAAAAAAAAAAAAAAAAGGTTTTTTTTTTTTTTTTTTTTTTTTTTTTTTTTTTTTACTAGTCCCTCTGACTATTGCTTTCAGAGACCTTATTTACTTTTTATTTTTTTGTGGCTTTCCTTTTTCTCTTATGGTCTAAGTCCATTTGTCTTTTGTATTTAAATCTTATTTATACTAATATCTATATATCTTTATCTTATGGTATTTCCTATATTTTAAATCTATGTTATTTATTATATATATATGTCAATATATATATCTATATTTAACATAACTTTAACTTATTTTATCCTATTTTTACTTATATTTCTAGTTAATAACTTTTACTGTATTATTCTATGTCTATCCTAGTTGTTTTTATTTTATTTGTTATATTCTTATACTGTCTACGATACATTGTTTTATCTTTCTTGTTTATTATCTTCTTTTCATATGCTGATTTTATATATACATCACTATATATATTCATCATATTATGCTTATTCTATGTTTTATTGCGTTTTATAACCTTATTTACTATTTTAGTACCGTATTCTATGAATATTTTTATACATTTGCTATCTCTCATTATTTCCTTTATTTTGTCCTTTGTTAGGTGCAGATCCAGAGCCTGTTCCACATCGTGCCTATCGGTTCCGTACGCCGGGCATTTTAGCAGGATATGCTGCACTGTTTCATCAATGTCCGGGTCGCAGATGCACGAAGGGTTCTCCTTACACCCGAACCGATTCAAGTATTCGGAGAACCCTCCGTGACCCGTGAACAACTGCGTGAGTACTTTATTTATTGAAACTTTCTTTAATATTCTAAATGCGTCTATTGCATTAGGGAAGAACATCTTTGTTACACCCGCAGTTGCCCCGGCGACGTATCTCCTGTTCCACTCCTCAACCGTATCCTCACGGATGATACGTTTGAGGAATGATACAGGGCATCGGTCGTAACTTGGTTTTATTTTAGAACCCAGTGCAGCCTCCTTTGCTAGTTCATCTGCCCTCTCATTTCCAAGCACTCCGACATGTGCGCGAACCCAGAATAGTTCTGTCATTTTCCCCTGGTCTCTTATCTGCATCATGTTTTCTTTGATAGCGGTCGCCAGGGGGTGACAGGCTTCGCTGTTCCTAAGGAGCTCCAGGGTCGATTTCGAGTCGCTGTACACTTGGAACCTCTTTTCTTTCCCTGTTTTTATAAGCTCTGTGGCGCGGTAGATGGCGTACAGCTCCGCCTGGAAGACCGTGCAATAAGATTCAAGCTTAAATTTCCGGGTACTAATTTCACCCGCATTACTCCACCAGGTTAATGCTGCTCCAACTTTCCCCTCAATTTTGCTTCCGTCTGTGTAAATGCTTATTCCACCCTCCTCCACACGCAGCCTCACCTCCTCCTCGCTTTCAAGACAAGTGAAGTTGTACTCCATCTCTCGCGCCGGATGGGGTTTCTCGAGAAAAGAGGTCCTGTTTTCTATCTCCCGTCCTTTCAGCACTGATTGTGGCTGCCCTCTCTTTGCCTCGTATAATGATGCTGCTTCCTTGATTCTCAGATCAAGTGGCAGCAATCCCGATATGATCAATGCTGAATTCAGAGAGACAGTTCTGTAGGCTTTGCTGATCTTTTGTGCGAAGCCTCTTTGTACAGTGTTCAGCTGGTTCTTAATGTAAAGCCTGTCTGTCGCCGATACCCACGCGCTGGATGCGTACAATATGACTGGCTCTATCACCGCTGTGTATATGGTTCTTATTATCTCCGGTTCCAGCCCCCACGTTACCTTTGCCGCCCTTGATAGCTGTTTATATATATTTATGGCTTTCCTGCAGATATTGGCAACGTGGGTCTGAAACGTGAGTTTCCTGTCTATTGTTAGTCCCAGTATCTTAATCTCTTCTGCTAGATCAATGGCAATCCCTCCCATGCGCAGTCGGGGTGTGTCGTATTTTAACCGCTTTGTGATGAGCATCGCGTTTGTCTTTTGGGGAGCAAACTTGAGCTTGTTTCTCTTTCCCCATTCTTGCACACGAGCCAGAGTGCCATTGATCTCCATTTCCATGGTTAAAATGCTGTCACCGGAGAAAATAAGAACCACATCGTCCGCGAACGCCTGGCAGTGTATTCCACTGGCTTCTAGTTCCTCCAGTAGAGGATCCAGGAGCAGGTTCCAAAAGGTGGGTCCAGCTATCGATCCCTGTATGCATCCTTTTGTTGTTTGCTTGCAGTACTCTGTGCCCGAATACGTGACTTTGACGTGTCTATCTTCTAGGTAGCTGCAGACCAATTTTCTTAGGTTGCAAGGACAGCGCTTTTCTACCAATCGACATTTTACTGCTGGCCACCATGCGCTGTCAAATGCACCCTCGATGTCCAGCGATACCATGACTACGATCTTTTTCTCACGTATTCTTGCGTTCGTGTGTTGCACAATGTCATACAGCGAGTCCTCCGTACTTCTCTGCGGAACGAAACCGTACTGCCGTGTGTTCATTTTTGGGAGAGTATGCCACCTTATCCTTTTCACCATAATTTTTTCGAGGACTTTTCCCATCACTGACAGGAGTCCTATGGGTCGGTAAGACTTTGGGTGCGTGTAGTCTGTCTTCCCTGGCTTTCTCAGAATCACCACTGTGGCTTTTTTCCAAGTTCTGGGGAAGTGGGCTAGCTCGAGGCATTTATTGAGGATGGCCAGGAACAGTTGTTCGTCCTGGCTTATGGCAGCTAAGCATATATCGGCAGTAAAGCCGTCGGCGCCAGGTGCCTTCTTGGGATTTAAGCTCCGGGCCACATTCCTAAGTTCCACCGCAGTAAAGGGGGGATCCCACTTATCTTCTGGCAACTGCTCATTCGCCTTTACTGCGGCCTCCCTTGTTTGCTGATGTTCTGCAGTTTCGTTGGTGGTTGTGTCTTCCGGGAAGAATGTGTTTGCCAAGAGTTTGGCCGAGTCCTCTGGTCCCATCTCTCCGCCGTTCACTACCATCGGTAGATCCTCTTGCCTCTTTTTTGTCTTTGCTATTACCCTGTATATGCCATCCCACACGCTCTCACGGTCTTGTTTCCCGCAAAACTCTTTCCAACTTTTTATTTGTGCTTTTTTAGTTTCTAATTCATATTTTTCTTTTATTTCCAGGTATTCTTCGGCGACCCATGCCCGGCGATGCGGTGCTGCACATCGGATTCTGCGCTTCTTCGTGTTCATTTCCCTCTTCAGTCGATCCAGTTCTTCGGTCCACCACGGTAAGTGTACCCTATTTTTATTTTTTATTTTAGGTATTGTATCGTTGCAAGTTGACGTTATTATGTTTGTATATGTTTCTATAATCTCTTCCAGTTTTTCAGTATTTTTTATGTTTTCTATTTCTGTTTTGTTTATTTTGTATAGAGATAGTGATTGTGCCATTTTCTCCCGGAAAAGACTCCAATTTGCTTTCCTTGTGTTGTATATTCTCGTACCATTATGTTTATGTTCGATTTCCTTCTCTTTTTGTGTTTTTATTTTATACATTAGGGCATTGTGGTCTGAACTGGTTATGTTTGGATCGACTCTCCAGCCTTCCGCGCGCCTAAGCATGTCCGCCGAACAGGCCGTTACGTCAACGTGACTTTTAAATCTTTTTCCGCCCCTGACTGTGTCAAAAGTTGGTTCGGCTCCTGTGTTCAGAATTTGTAGGTCCAGTTCTTCAAGCGTGCCGGTCAGCGCTTCCCCTCGATGATCCTCTCTTTCGCTTCCCCACCATTCGCTCCATGCGTTACCGTCGCCTCCTACGAGTATGTTGGTCGTTCCTATCTTCCCAACTATACTTTTCAGGCTCTCGAGATAGGGGTCAATTGGCAGGTGATCCTCGAAGTAGAATGAGACCACTCCCAGGTTCAGTGTCCCTATCTTTAGTTTTGCTACTGCAAAGTTTTCAGACGAAAGTGTGGGGCACTGTACCATTTCAATATCGCTGTCGAATAGTGCAATGGCTGTTTTGTTGATTTTATCCCCAGACCTGATGTTTTGCACTATTCGAACTCCCGGGTAGTTACTCATTTCGCCAATAGCCCCTACATATGGCTCCTGAATGAGGGCGAAACCCACCTTACGGCGCGCCGATTCCAGAATCAGCTCCTGTGTGGCCAGCTTTTTCTTTTGCAGGTTTGCCTGAATGACTCTGCACCACGTTGTCACATCCGTGTTCCCCGCATCCACCTTAGCAGTATTGCACCGCCGATCGCGCCAATGCGTCCCATTTTATTCTTATCGGACACTCTGCGCTGAACGCGTTGTGTCCGGTTTTGTCCATCTTGGCGCGCCGGCAGTTACAGCACGATGCCGGCTCTCCCGCCATCCAATCCGCACATTCCGATCTTAGGTGCGGACCGCCGCAGTGGCTACATAGGTCCGCGGGTTTCGTGCAGTATTTCCTGCCATGACCGTAGCCCAGGCAGCGAGAACACTGCATTAGTGGGGACTGATCTTCTACCTTCACTCTTTGCAGGTCAATATGTACCGCACCTGCTCTGGTGATCGCCTGCCACATGGTTGCAGATACTTGTGCCACCACGTGACATGCATGCGGGTTCCTCGTCTTCCTCCTGTATTTGATCTCTATTCCGGTTTCGTCTATCCCTTTCACTGCCGCAAGGATGTGCTGGTTCTGGCTGATAAGCGCAGCTTTAATATCATCGTCGCTATTGTATGACAGCACATCCCTGAAAATCAGCAGCGGCTTCTTGTTGGCCACTTCTTCTACCTTTAGTTCCTTTTCTTTCCCTATCTTTTCCTTTAGTTTTTCTATTTCATTCTTTGATCTGCACCCTATAATTATCTTTTGGTCTTTAGCCTTCCTAATTCTTTCTACCTGTAGTCCTTCCTTTTTGGCCTCCGCTATGTGCCTAATTTTGTCCAAGACCTCTGCGCTGGTCGCCTTCTCGTCATTGGATGAGACCACTATGGAATGTAGTGGGGCCTGTATAGGGGGCCTTGCTGCGACCTGTGCATAGGTTGTGGGCAGGTTCTTGAATTCATCTATCCTTCCCCACGTCACTCTCGCTTCCTCTTTGCTTTCCTCTATCATTTTTGCCTGTCGCTCTATTTCCGTTAGTATTTCTCTTTGTGTCTTTTCGATGTTTTGTTTTTTCCTTTCGTGTATGTCCTTTTGGATCATATCTTTTATGTCCTTTACTTCTTTCAACAGGTTGTCCATTCCTTTTTCTTGGGCTGGTTTTTGCGCCCCTTGGTCTTCTTTACCAGTTTTCTTCCCCTTTTCAGAGTTGTCCATTTTCTTCACTATTTCAAACATACCCCTTATGCATTCGTTTACTGTCAATTTTATTGATGCTTTAATGTTTCCGGACATATCCATTTGGGTCCTGGCCTTCGCCATTAATGCCCTGGCTTCAGCCACTGGTGTTCGGTTTGGCGGAGTCGTGGGATTTGTTTTCGCTTCGAAGCTATCAATGCTTTTCCTCACGATAGTGTTTGCGTTTGGGGAGTTTAATTGGTCATGGGATGGGGAAGGACCTGCCTTTTCTATATCTAGTGCCGATTTTGGTGATAAGTGGGGCTCCGATTCGCCAAAATTGGTCTTTGTCCTCTTTGATGGTGTGCGATGGCCAAACATTTTGTCAGTGGGACGCGTCAATATACTAAAACCAAGAAATTTACGCTTTTAAAAGCGTCGTGTAAATAATTTGAATTTGTTGTAAGTGTAAATAACTTTATTCGTAGTCAATTCGTAAATTGAATATGTACCTTATGTTTTGTCGAGTGAGCCTTGTCAATTGGACTTAAATAAAATTTTATAAAATTCTCCTAATATGAATTTAGTTTACTTAACCAAGCTAATATGGGTGGGTGGGCGGGCGATTTTTTGCCTTTTCCGGCGTCGGAGCGCCTCGTGCGAGGTGTCGTTGGATCGGGCGCGGCGAGACCTACAAGCCTACGCGGCGACGAAGCGCACGGCGGTTATACGGAGTTGGAAAATTTGGAAAAAGTGAAAATTTTAATGAAAATCTAACAATTTTTCTGTTACAGGTGCAGCAGCCGGGCGTGCGACGCGTCGGCGGATCGGGCTCGGCGAGTACTACGAGACTGCGAGGTAAAAGGTCGCAGCGTCGGTTATAAAAAATCCTGAAATTTGAAGTTTTTGTCAAAGTTTGCGATTTTTGACAACCCTAGTATGGGCGGCGGCGCGCAGAAGCGTCGCAACCCTTACCGTCAGATGCGGAGAATTATTTAGTAAATTTAGAGCGCTGGTAGCGGTCGAGAAAGTCAATCGGTTACGTTTTGGTGAATTTTTAAAGTTAAAATTTTGTCAAAAAGTGAAAATTTGGAAATTTTCCGTGAAAATCGCGATGGATCGGTAAGAAAATGGATGCAGATGATGAGATTCGCCGAGTTGCACAATTAATGTCAAGCAGCCTGTGCCCAAAAAGTATTCTGAATGTCAGAAAAATCGTATTTTGTATGAAACTGGCACTCACCAAGTAACCTCGGTATGATGTAAACAAAGGAAATGGATTTCGATTTTCCGCCTTTTCCGGCGTCGGAGCGCCTCGTGCGAGGTGTCGTTGGATCGGGCGCGGCGAGACCTACAAGCCTACGCGGCGACGAAGCGCACGGCGGTTATACGGAGTTGGAAAATTTGGAAAAAGTGAAAATTTTAATGAAAATCTAACAATTTTTCTGTTACAGGTGCAGCAGCCGGGCGTGCGACGCGTCGGCGGATCGGGCTCGGCGAGTACTACGAGACTGCGAGGTAAAAGGTCGCAGCGTCGGTTATAAAAAATCCTGAAATTTGAAGTTTTTGTCAAAGTTTGCGATTTTTGACAACCCTAGTATGGGCGGCGGCGCGCAGAAGCGTCGCAACCCTTACCGTCAGATGCGGAGAATTATTTAGTAAATTTAGAGCGCTGGTAGCGGTCGAGAAAGTCAATCGGTTACGTTTTGGTGAATTTTTAAAGTTAAAATTTTGTCAAAAAGTGAAAATTTGGAAATTTTCCGTGAAAATCGCGATGGATCGGTAAGAAAATGGATGCAGATGATGAGATTCGCCGAGTTGCACAATTAATGTCAAGCAGCCTGTGCCCAAAAAGTATTCTGAATGTCAGAAAAATCGTATTTTGTATGAAACTGGCACTCACCAAGTAACCTCGGTATGATGTAAACAAAGGAAATGGATTTCGATTTTCCGCCTTTTCCGGCGTCGGAGCGCCTCGTGCGAGGTGTCGTTGGATCGGGCGCGGCGAGACCTACAAGCCTACGCGGCGACGAAGCGCACGGCGGTTATACGGAGTTGGAAAATTTGGAAAAAGTGAAAATTTTAATGAAAATCTAACAATTTTTCTGTTACAGGTGCAGCAGCCGGGCGTGCGACGCGTCGGCGGATCGGGCTCGGCGAGTACTACGAGACTGCGAGGTAAAAGGTCGCAGCGTCGGTTATAAAAAATCCTGAAATTTGAAGTTTTTGTCAAAGTTTGCGATTTTTGACAACCCTAGTATGGGCGGCGGCGCGCAGAAGCGTCGCAACCCTTACCGTCAGATGCGGAGAATTATTTAGTAAATTTAGAGCGCTGGTAGCGGTCGAGAAAGTCAATCGGTTACGTTTTGGTGAATTTTTAAAGTTAAAATTTTGTCAAAAAGTGAAAATTTGGAAATTTTCCGTGAAAATCGCGATGGATCGGTAAGAAAATGGATGCAGATGATGAGATTCGCCGAGTTGCACAATTAATGTCAAGCAGCCTGTGCCCAAAAAGTATTCTGAATGTCAGAAAAATCGTATTTTGTATGAAACTGGCACTCACCAAGTAACCTCGGTATGATGTAAACAAAGGAAATGGATTTCGATTTTCCGCCTTTTCCGGCGTCGGAGCGCCTCGTGCGAGGTGTCGTTGGATCGGGCGCGGCGAGACCTACAAGCCTACGCGGCGACGAAGCGCACGGCGGTTATACGGAGTTGGAAAATTTGGAAAAAGTGAAAATTTTAATGAAAATCTAACAATTTTTCTGTTACAGGTGCAGCAGCCGGGCGTGCGACGCGTCGGCGGATCGGGCTCGGCGAGTACTACGAGACTGCGAGGTAAAAGGTCGCAGCGTCGGTTATAAAAAATCCTGAAATTTGAAGTTTTTGTCAAAGTTTGCGATTTTTGACAACCCTAGTATGGGCGGCGGCGCGCAGAAGCGTCGCAACCCTTACCGTCAGATGCGGAGAATTATTTAGTAAATTTAGAGCGCTGGTAGCGGTCGAGAAAGTCAATCGGTTACGTTTTGGTGAATTTTTAAAGTTAAAATTTTGTCAAAAAGTGAAAATTTGGAAATTTTCCGTGAAAATCGCGATGGATCGGTAAGAAAATGGATGCAGATGATGAGATTCGCCGAGTTGCACAATTAATGTCAAGCAGCCTGTGCCCAAAAAGTATTCTGAATGTCAGAAAAATCGTATTTTGTATGAAACTGGCACTCACCAAGTAACCTCGGTATGATGTAAACAAAGGAAATGGATTTCGATTTTCCGCCTTTTCCGGCGTCGGAGCGCCTCGTGCGAGGTGTCGTTGGATCGGGCGCGGCGAGACCTACAAGCCTACGCGGCGACGAAGCGCACGGCGGTTATACGGAGTTGGAAAATTTGGAAAAAGTGAAAATTTTAATGAAAATCTAACAATTTTTCTGTTACAGGTGCAGCAGCCGGGCGTGCGACGCGTCGGCGGATCGGGCTCGGCGAGTACTACGAGACTGCGAGGTAAAAGGTCGCAGCGTCGGTTATAAAAAATCCTGAAATTTGAAGTTTTTGTCAAAGTTTGCGATTTTTGACAACCCTAGTATGGGCGGCGGCGCGCAGAAGCGTCGCAACCCTTACCGTCAGATGCGGAGAATTATTTAGTAAATTTAGAGCGCTGGTAGCGGTCGAGAAAGTCAATCGGTTACGTTTTGGTGAATTTTTAAAGTTAAAATTTTGTCAAAAAGTGAAAATTTGGAAATTTTCCGTGAAAATCGCGATGGATCGGTAAGAAAATGGATGCAGATGATGAGATTCGCCGAGTTGCACAATTAATGTCAAGCAGCCTGTGCCCAAAAAGTATTCTGAATGTCAGAAAAATCGTATTTTGTATGAAACTGGCACTCACCAAGTAACCTCGGTATGATGTAAACAAAGGAAATGGATTTCGATTTTCCGCCTTTTCCGGCGTCGGAGCGCCTCGTGCGAGGTGTCGTTGGATCGGGCGCGGCGAGACCTACAAGCCTACGCGGCGACGAAGCGCACGGCGGTTATACGGAGTTGGAAAATTTGGAAAAAGTGAAAATTTTAATGAAAATCTAACAATTTTTCTGTTACAGGTGCAGCAGCCGGGCGTGCGACGCGTCGGCGGATCGGGCTCGGCGAGTACTACGAGACTGCGAGGTAAAAGGTCGCAGCGTCGGTTATAAAAAATCCTGAAATTTGAAGTTTTTGTCAAAGTTTGCGATTTTTGACAACCCTAGTATGGGCGGCGGCGCGCAGAAGCGTCGCAACCCTTACCGTCAGATGCGGAGAATTATTTAGTAAATTTAGAGCGCTGGTAGCGGTCGAGAAAGTCAATCGGTTACGTTTTGGTGAATTTTTAAAGTTAAAATTTTGTCAAAAAGTGAAAATTTGGAAATTTTCCGTGAAAATCGCGATGGATCGGTAAGAAAATGGATGCAGATGATGAGATTCGCCGAGTTGCACAATTAATGTCAAGCAGCCTGTGCCCAAAAAGTATTCTGAATGTCAGAAAAATCGTATTTTGTATGAAACTGGCACTCACCAAGTAACCTCGGTATGATGTAAACAAAGGAAATGGATTTCGATTTTCCGCCTTTTCCGGCGTCGGAGCGCCTCGTGCGAGGTGTCGTTGGATCGGGCGCGGCGAGACCTACAAGCCTACGCGGCGACGAAGCGCACGGCGGTTATACGGAGTTGGAAAATTTGGAAAAAGTGAAAATTTTAATGAAAATCTAACAATTTTTCTGTTACAGGTGCAGCAGCCGGGCGTGCGACGCGTCGGCGGATCGGGCTCGGCGAGTACTACGAGACTGCGAGGTAAAAGGTCGCAGCGTCGGTTATAAAAAATCCTGAAATTTGAAGTTTTTGTCAAAGTTTGCGATTTTTGACAACCCTAGTATGGGCGGCGGCGCGCAGAAGCGTCGCAACCCTTACCGTCAGATGCGGAGAATTATTTAGTAAATTTAGAGCGCTGGTAGCGGTCGAGAAAGTCAATCGGTTACGTTTTGGTGAATTTTTAAAGTTAAAATTTTGTCAAAAAGTGAAAATTTGGAAATTTTCCGTGAAAATCGCGATGGATCGGTAAGAAAATGGATGCAGATGATGAGATTCGCCGAGTTGCACAATTAATGTCAAGCAGCCTGTGCCCAAAAAGTATTCTGAATGTCAGAAAAATCGTATTTTGTATGAAACTGGCACTCACCAAGTAACCTCGGTATGATGTAAACAAAGGAAATGGATTTCGATTTTCCGCCTTTTCCGGCGTCGGAGCGCCTCGTGCGAGGTGTCGTTGGATCGGGCGCGGCGAGACCTACAAGCCTACGCGGCGACGAAGCGCACGGCGGTTATACGGAGTTGGAAAATTTGGAAAAAGTGAAAATTTTAATGAAAATCTAACAATTTTTCTGTTACAGGTGCAGCAGCCGGGCGTGCGACGCGTCGGCGGATCGGGCTCGGCGAGTACTACGAGACTGCGAGGTAAAAGGTCGCAGCGTCGGTTATAAAAAATCCTGAAATTTGAAGTTTTTGTCAAAGTTTGCGATTTTTGACAACCCTAGTATGGGCGGCGGCGCGCAGAAGCGTCGCAACCCTTACCGTCAGATGCGGAGAATTATTTAGTAAATTTAGAGCGCTGGTAGCGGTCGAGAAAGTCAATCGGTTACGTTTTGGTGAATTTTTAAAGTTAAAATTTTGTCAAAAAGTGAAAATTTGGAAATTTTCCGTGAAAATCGCGATGGATCGGTAAGAAAAATGAGCGACACACCCCGGCCGATATGGCCGGGCAAGAGGGTTTCTCCGCGTGTCCCTCTGTTTGCAGAGGGCATTGCGGAGGAAATTTGGTGTGGCCCGGGACGTTCTGTCCCTGGGGCGGTCTTCGCTCGGGTCCGGGTTTTCCGGGCCCTTGCATTTCTGAGGAAGAAAACCTCGGTAAAAAATCACCCCGTTTACCCCTAGCGGCCTCGCAGCGCTGGGGTGTAGTGCCGACGGGTTACTCGGCCTTAACTGCGCGCCGGCAGCCCCGGCCCCTTAAAAAAGATGGATAATGAGTAAGGATCAAAAGAAATTACCCCAGGGGGGTACCCGAAAGGGAGAATCCCCCCCTGCACTTACACGTGCAGGCTGCCCCTCGTATTCTGGGGGGGGCAAATCTTTACTTAAAATCAAATTATACGACGACCCATGCAAACGCCTAACGGACTCGGACGATTGCTCGAGTGGAGTTGGTAGACACGAGGAGATGGACGCGGCATCTGACTCAGGCGCGAGCCTAGTCTCTGTCGCGTCAACACCGGACGGGACCAGGGGCGGACTCTCTAAGAGCCCGCGGAGGAGAAAGAGGCAGCGTGCTACTGGTTGTAGCTCGGCTTCCTCAAGCGAAGAAGACAATGGCAAGCGCCCTCTCGCCCCAAAGGGCAGAGGACGCCCGCCCACTACCGGAGAATACGTCGGCCTCGCCAAGGCAAAGGCTGCCCTCAACGCCGAGAGGCAGAGGGAACTGGAGCTCTTGGCTGAGGCCGAAATCGCCGAGTCAAGCCGACTGACGAGGAGCCAGGCCAAGGTGTTGCGCCTCTCCGAATCGTCGTCGGACTTGATTCTGGACGTGACAGGAGGGTCGTCAGAGGCCAAATTGGCCTCTGACCTAAACAAAATGGTTACGGACAACGTGGAGCTGATCCGGCGGGTAGCCGCTAAGTCCGCGAACCTGAAGGGCACGTTCGTTCGTGCCCTGAAGGACTCGGCTGAGGCGATAGCCCAAGCCGTCTCGGAGCTCAGCTCTCGCTCAGTGAGCGATGAAACGAGGCGGCTTCAGGCGAGTAACGCCCGCCTCCAGGCGGAACTGACGGAGGTCCGCGCCGAGCTGGCGCAGATCAAAGCCGAGATGGCTAAGGAGCGGAGGGCTAAAAGCCCGGCTGCCCCTGCCGTCACGGCGGTGGAGGGGTCCTCTCTTCCGGGTGAAGACCTGCTGCGCTCGGTCATGGTCCACGTTGGAACCATGCTGAGCGCGCGGTTTGAAGACCTGGAGGAGAGACTCCTCCCAGCCAAACGTCTGCGGCCACCTCTGGCCGTTGACCTAAGAAGAGTGTCCGTTGAGGCTCACATGGCTCCAGCTTCAGCTCCCGCTGAGACCTTTGTTCCAGCGGCAGCCTCTGATGTTCCCCCGCCACCGGACCCCGCTCTCCCTAACAGGAGGAAGGGGAAGAGAGGCGGGAAGAGAAGGAGGAAGGCGACCTCGGCTCCGGCCCCGGCCGCTGCAATTGTAGCCCCTCGTCCCCTGCCGCCGGCTCCTGCGTCCCTGGACGCGGCCTGGAGCACGGTAGTGAAGAGGGGCTCCAAGAAGAAGCCGACAGTGGCAGCGCAAAGCGGTTCTGGCCCGCACCTGCCGCCGCCAAAACCTACGGCGGAAAACAAGAAGAGGGTCCGAAAACTCCGGCCTCCCCGCTCCCAGGCAGTGGTGCTATCACTGCAGCCGGGAGCGGCTGAGAAGGGGGTTACCTACGAGAAGGTCCTGAGAGAGGCCAGGTCGAAGGTGAATCTCGCCGCCCTCGGCATCTCAGGCCTTCGAATAAGGAATGCGGCCACTGGAGCGCGCATGCTGGAGATCCCAGGCGCGTCCAGTATTAGCAAAGCGGACTCCCTCGCTGAGAAGCTAAGGGAGTCGCTAAGCCCGGACGAGGTGAAAGTCTCCAGGCCCACCATATGTGCAGATCTGCGCATATCGGGCCTGGATGACTCAATCGTGACGGAGGAGGTGGTGGCCGCCGTTGCCCGCACCGGAGGATGCAGCGCGGAGTGCGTGAAGTCTGGCGTGTTACGCCGAGACTTCTCCGGCCTCTTCGCGGTCAGCCTGCGCTGCCCCATTAAGGCAGCCAAAAAGGTTGTGAAGGAGGGTCGGCTTTTGGTTGGCTGGGTGGCCGCGCAAGTGCGGTTGCTCGACCACAGGCCATTGAGATGTTTCAGGTGCCTCCAGGTCGGGCACGTCAGAGCGACGTGCTCCGCGGAGGTGGACCGCAGCGACCAATGTTATCGCTGCGGTCAAACCGGGCACAATGCTGGGCAGTGTTCCGCCACGCCGCACTGCACCTTATGTGCAGCAGCCGGCAAATCGGCGGCGCATACGGTGGGGAGCAGATCTTGTGCTGCCCCACCCTCTAACAGGCGGAGGAAAGTCGGCAGCGTCGGCCCTAGGGCCTCACAGCAGCCGACTCGCCCAAGTCAAGGGCGGATGGACACTGCCATCTAGTTGAGGCGCGCTGCATGTCCCGGCGCGCCTCCTATTGTTGGCCACGACGGGCCCAATCCGGGCAACCGCTAGGGGGAGTTGCAGAAGTCTTATTGCACCTGGGCTCCCCCGATCACGCGGTAAGAGGGACATCGTGAGGTTTTAGTCGGTAGGTCGGCACCTTCTGTGCCGGAGTCCGACATACCCCGCCTGCGGGCGGGGATGCATGAGCATTTCCTCACGTAAAAAAAAAAAAAAAAAAAAGGTTAGGTTAGGTTAGGTTAGGTTAGGTTAGGTTAGGTTAGGTTAGGTTAGGTTAGGTTAGGTTAGGTTAGGTTAGGTTAGGTTAGGTTAGGTTGGGGTGCGACGTCAGACAACCTCCTCGTGTGCTCGGTGGTTACTTGTCCTCCTGGATACGTCTGGGGGGAACGGTAGCTGCTGGGCCGGTGCACCCTGGGCATCGGCCAATAACTTCCCACTTTAAGGGTTCTTATTGGCCGATGGCGAATAGTCTGACAAGGGGGGTGCCCCTCCCAGTGTCCCTCTGATTTCAGAGGGCACAACGGGATGGGGCAAGAGACGCTCCCCTCCTAGTGGGGGAGTAAGGGTGGGCTCGGTGTGCACTCGCACTGCCGCCGAGCAGGCGTGGGGAGGAGGAACCTCCTGGTGGGGAACTTCCTACCCCTTGCCACCGCCGGGCTCGTAATCCGGGACCGCGGCTTTCAGCTGCAGTCCGGGACCGAGGGTCCTGGCTTAACCGCCCGGACCGCGAGGAAGGAAAACCTCTATAAAAAACCAGCCCAAGTTTCGGCTCCGAGGCCCGCCTCGGCGCCGAAATGCCCTCGTCGTCCCACTCCCGAAAATTCGTTTTCGGGAGTGGAGCGACGAGGGATGGTGGAGGGCGAATTCCACCACAGCGGGCTGCGGCGAGGAAGCGGCGCTCCCTGAGGAATGCCCATCTGGGCAGGGGACGCCGTGGAATCGTCTGCAGCACTTGGGCGACCTCTCCTTGACGACTGCAGCTAAGGCTGCGGCCGTCGACGAGAGGTCGTGGGAAGCGGCCCTCTCCCTCTGTTCGCAGGGGGAGACGGCGGGAGGGTTGGAGGGGCGGTGTTCACCCCGCCTCCTCTCCGGGCCTCCCGCTGTTGCGGGCCGCTATGGTAGGGGACGGCCTCTCTGTTGAGAGGTCGTAGCCGTGCGGGACGGCCACTCTTTGCCGGCCGCAGCCAGGTTCGAGCTGCGGACGCCAAGGAGAGGCCGTGGAAAGCGGTCCTCTCTCTCTGCGAGGTCACTCGCAGAGCGAGGGGAGATGCAGCCGCATGGGGGGCACGGAGGAGAGCTTATCTTTAATGATAGGCGATCCTCTGCCCCCCTACCCTGCGGGGCCGTGGGTGGCGATCCGGGGGGATCACCGCTCACACATAGGCCCCGCGAGAAGGCGCGCGCGGTGTTTTCCGCGCGCCTTCTAGAGGTGGCTGGACCAGGCGATTCCTCCCTGCTCCAGCCCAGAGGTGGGCCTGCCGCCGTTTGTCCTGGCGGCGGGCACCGCGCTGGCGTGGCTGCGGACGAATACCAGATGGTACCCGCGGCCACGCCGTCAACGGCGCGCGCGAGGGAACACCCAGGAGTTTTTAGTCGGTAGGCCGGCACCTTCAGTGCCGGAGTCCGACATAATCCGCCCCCCTCCCCCGAGGAGGGCGGATAAGCATGAGCGTTTCTCCTGGTTAAAAAAAAAAAAAAAAAAAAAAAAAAAAAGGTTAGGTTAGGTTAGGTTAGGTTGGGGTGGGGTGCGACGTCAGACAACCTCCTCGTGTGCCTGATGGCTACTTGTCCCCCTGGATACGTCTGGGGGGAACGGTAGTCGTTGGGCCGGTGCACCCTGGGCATCGGTCAACAACTTCCCTTTTAAGGGTTCTTGTTGGCCGATGGCGAATAGTCTGACACCGGGGGGCTCCTCCGCGTGTCCTCTGGTTTAGCAGAGGGCACTGCGGATGGAGCAGGAGACGCTCCCCTCCTAGCGGGGGAGTAAGGGTGGGCTCGGTGTGCACTCGCACTGCCGCCGAGCAGGCCTGGGGAGGAGGTTAGGGGGAACCTCCTACCCCTTGCCACCGCCGGGCTCGTAATCCGGGACCGCGGCTTTCAGCTGCAGTCCGGGACCGAGGGTCTTGGCCTAACCGCCCGGACCGCGAGGAAGGAAAACCTCTATAAAAAACCAGCCCAAGTCTCGGCTCCGAGGCCCGCCTCGGCGCCGAGATGCCCTCGTCGTTCCACTCCCGAAAATTCGTTTTCGGGAGTGGAGCGGCGAGGGATGGTGGAGGGCGAATTCCACCACAGCGGGCTGCGGCGAGGAAGCGGCGCTCCCTGAGGAATGCCCATATGTCCATATGGGCAGGGGACGCCGTGGAATCGTCTGCAGCACTTGGGCGACCTCTCCTTGACGACTGCAGCTAAGGCTGCGGCCGTCGACGAGAGGTCGTGGGAAGCGGCCCTCTCCCTCTGCTCGCAGGGGGGGAGACGGCGGGCGGGTCGGGGGGGCGTGGCATCTAACGCGCCTCCCCGGGCATCCCGCTGTGTAGGCCGCTATGGTGGGGGACGACCTCTCTGTTGAGGGGCCGTCCCCTGCCACATCATACGGTGGGAAATGCGCTCCTTACCGTGTGGTGTGGTGGGGGACGGCCTCTCTGTTGTGGAGAGGTCGTAGCCGTGCGGGACGGCCACCCTTTGACGCCCGCAGCCAGGTTTGAGCTGCGGACGCCAAGGGGAGGCCGTGGAAAGCGGTCCTCTCCCTCTGCGAGGGTCACGCACAGACCTCGCGGAGCGAGGGGAGATGCAGCCGCATGGGGGGCACGGAGGAGAGCTTATCTTCAATGATAGGCGATCCTCTGCCCCCCCCTACCCTGCGGGGCCGTGGGTGGCGATCCGGGGGGATCACCGCTCACACATAGGCCCCGCGAGAAGGCGCGCGCGGTGTTTTCCGCGCGCCTTCTAGAGGTGGCTGGACCAGGCGATTCCTCCCTGCTCCAGCCCAGAGGTGGGCCTGCCGCCGTTTGTCCTGGCGGCGGGCACCGCGCTGGCGTGGCTGCGGACGAATACCAGATGGTACCCGCGGCCACGCCGTCAACGGCGCGCGCGAGGGAACACCCAGGAGTTTTTAGTCGGTAGGCCGGCACCTTCAGTGCCGGAGTCCGACATAATCCGCCCCCCTCCCCCGAGGAGGGCGGATAAGCATGAGCGTTTCTCCTGGCTAAAAAAAAAAAAAAAAAAAAAAAGGTTAGGTTGGGGTGCGACGTCAGACAACCTCCTCGTGTGCTCGGTGGTTACTTGTCCTCCTGGATACGTCTGGGGGGAACGGTAGCTGCTGGGCCGGTGCACCCTGGGCATCGGCCAATAACTTCCCACTTTAAGGGTTCTTATTAGCCGATGGCGAATAGTCTGACAAGGGGGGTGCCCCTCCCAGTGTCCCTCTGATTTCAGAGGGCACAGCGGGATGGGGCAGGGGGTAGGTCCCTATGTGGGACAGGGGCGGGTCGGCTCCCGCCAATTGGTGGGATGTCCGACAGGCGCTATGTGCGCCGCCGCCGGAGGAGGGGCTTCGCCACCCGCTCGCGTTCCGTAACCGGCGAACCCACTTCAACGACCCCGCTGGTGGCTCCAGTGGGAGATGTCGTGGGTCTCGCTGGCCGGAGGGCTTGCCTTAATTGGCCGGCCCGCGGGAAGGAAAACCCTTTAAAACCAGCCCAAGTTTCGGCGCTGGGGCAACGCGGCGCCGAATGCCCTCGTCGTCCTACTTTCTTTCGAAAGTGGGAGGACGAGGGAAGGTGGAGGGCATACTCCATCATGAGCGGCCACCCTGGGGTACCGCCCGACCCCCCAGGCGTAATAGGGTTACCCAGGTGCAGAGGGCACCGCCTGGGTGGACCACCTCATCCCTCCTACTCGTGGGAATCACAATCAGGATGTTAAGAACCCCCCCCAAACAAAACCAATCAAGTAAGACCTACAGTTCTAAAGGCCGAACCCCGCCCACCCGGGTGTTCGTTAATACGCAAAGGGAGGTCGAGGAGTCGGGCGCGGATGGAGGGTTTAAAGACCTCCTCGAGCCCTCCCACGAGCCGACAGCACCGCAGGGCGTTCTGCCAATTGTGCTGTCGGACTCCGATCAATCGGTGTCGTCGCCGGCCTTGTTGCTGTCGTCACCGGCCCCGGGGATTTTGCCCCGGAGCCGAGGACGACAACAATTAATGGTGAAGCCAGCGACTCGATCCATGGACGTGGCAGCAGGGAGCGAGGAGTTCTTCTCTCCGCGGAAAGTCCTACCAAGGGACCTCCCGGAGGAGGCACTCCTCACCCCCGAACCCAAGGATAAGACGGCGCCAGAACCTCT
This sequence comes from Oegoconia quadripuncta, assembly GCA_949316235.1. NCBI lineage: Eukaryota > Metazoa > Arthropoda > Insecta > Lepidoptera > Autostichidae > Oegoconia > Oegoconia quadripuncta. The sequence continues at coordinate 38,610,769 of OX438746.1, forward strand.
GGCCCAAATAGACCCGGCCCGCAAGAGGCTGCGGTCGTCCGCTTCTCAGTCGGAGGAGTCGTCTAGTGGTGACTCCACCGACTCTAGACCCCCGGTGAGGCCCAGGATCTATGGGCCCGCCAAGCGGGGTAAGAGAGGGCGCCCGCCCACCACCGGGCAATATGTGGGATTGGCCAAGGCCAAAGCGGAGTTCCTGGAGCTGAGGCGCCAGGAGCTCCGCCTACAGGCGGAAGAAGAAGCGGCTGACATGGTCCGCGAGGCGAGCTGCAGAAGGGCTGCTCGCCTGGCGGAATCAAGTCCGACCGCGACAACGGACGAGACAGCGGGTGGCTCCAGTACTGTCGAGGCCCTGAATGAGCAGGTCCTCCGCAGTGTGGAGACCATCACACATATTGCGACGAAGTCCGGCAACCTTAAGGGGACCTTTGTTAAGGCCCTTAAGGTTGCCGCCGCCTCAATTCGGGAGGCGACTGATGAGATGCGGACAAGGTCCGCTTCAGACGAAACTGTCAGGTTGGCCGCGGAGAACGCCCGCCTGAAGGCTGAGGTAGCCGAACTCCGTAAGGAGATGGCGGAGCTACGGGCCAACCTGGACCTCGAGCGGTCCATAAGGGAGACGCAGGTGACGCAACGGTTCTCTCCTCCAGGGAAGGAGCAGGACCTCGAGCGCACCATCATGGAGCGCGTTGGCACCATGATGGGGGCGAGGCTCGAGGCCCTGGAGGAGAGGTTGCTCCCCGCGAGGAGGGAAAGGCCGCCGTTAGCGGCGGATATGAGGAAGGCGGCCAGTCCATCCAGGCCGTCTCCGTCCGGCGCGACCACCGTCGAGGGCCCAAGTAGGCGCTCCCCGATGTCGTCGCCGCTTACAAGCGCCGTGCCCCCTACCCCGGCACAAACCATCGTGCCGGGACAAAAGGGCAAAAAGAAGAGAGGGAAGGGTCCGGCGAAGAAAGGGTCAGCCGGACCCTCCAAGCAGGCTCCTAAAGAGCCCAGGCCACTGCCACCCGCGCCCTCGTCTATGGACGAGAGCTGGGTGGCGGTGGTCAAAAAGAGAAAGCCCCGAGCACAAAGCTCCGGGGCAAATAAGGCGGCTGCCAGACCTCCCGCCCCCCCCTCAAAAACATCGAGGGGGAAGAAGAAAAAGGGAGGTCCTAGCAAAAAGCAGGGGGCTGGGTTGAGGGCCCCCCGCTCTGCGGCGATTACCCTGACCCTCCTACCGGGGGCCATCGAAAAAGGGGTAACGTACAAGGCGGTGATGCTCGAGGCTCAGGCCAGGATTGAACTGGCCAGCCTCGGCATCACCTCCTTGAGGTCACGTACGGCGCGAACTGGGGCCCAGATCTTGGAGATCCTGGGCTCCACCAGCGGCGCCAAGGCGGACTCCCTCGCCGCGAAGATGAGGGAGGTCCTCGATGAGGATGTGGTGCGAGTGTCCAGGCCCACGAAGTGCGTAGAGTTACGCATTTCGGGCCTGGACGAATCGGCCGGGTCGGAGGAGGTTGCCGCCGCGGTGGCGAGAGCGGGGGAGTGTGCGGTCGAGGCGGTCAAGGCTGGCCAAGTCGTCCGCACACGCTTCGCTCAGGGGACCTGCTGGGTCCGGTGCCCGGTGGCGGCCGCCAAAAAGGTGGCCGCGGGGCGACTGTTGGTGGGCTGGGTCTCCGCCCAAGTCAAGTTGTTGGAGACCCAGCCGGAGCGGTGCTACAGGTGCCACATGACTGGCCACGTCAGGCACCAGTGCACGTCGGCGATTGACCGCAGCGGGGAATGTTTCCGCTGCGGTCAAACTGGTCACATGGCCAAGGAGTGCTCGGCCGCCCCCCGCTGCTCACTATGTGTGGCAGCGGGTAAGCCCGCCGACCATCGGGCAGGGAGCAAGGTCTGCACGGGGGCGAAAGGCCCCAGACGTGCAGCCCCATGGGCGGCCGAACGATACACGGCCGCCGCTGCTCCAAATCAGGACCGAGGGTGATTTCCACCCTCGGCGTCCTGGGGCTGCCGCGAGGACATGGCGCTGCACACCCCTGAGGGATGCCCAGTTTGGGCAGGGGAGCGCCATGACCCCGCGTCGCAGCGGTAGGGGGACGACCTCTCCTCCCGGCCATAGCCTAGGCTGTGGCCGGTGACGAGAGGTCGTAGGAAGTGGTTTCCTCCCCCCGCGAGATCGTGATCTCGCAGGGGGAGGCGGCGGAGAGTGAGATCCCTCCTCTCCGCCGCAGCAGTGCTGGGACCCGGAGGAGATATGTATCTCCTCCCCCTACCAGGCGGGGCCTGGGTGGTGATCCGGGGGGATCACCGCCCACACATAGGCCCCGCGAGAAGGCGCGCGTGGTGTTCCCACGCGCCTTCTAGAGGTGGCTGGACCAGGCGATTCCTCCCTGCTCCAGCCCAGAGGAGGGCCCGCCGCCGCCTGTTCTGGCGGCGGGCATCGCGCTGGCGTGGCTGCGGACGAATACCAGATGGTACCCGCGGCCACGTCGCATAGGTGTGCGCGAGGGAACACCGGTGGGTTTTTAGTGGGTATTCCGCCTCCTACCATCCGTTGGTCATGGAGGCGGGGAGTCCCACATATCCCTGCTGCGGGCCCCCGCCTGCGGCAGGTCGAACGCGTAAATGCGTTTTCCCACCGTCAAAAAAAAAAAAAAAAAAAAAAAAAAAAAAAAAAAAAGGTTAGGTTAGGTTGGGGTGCGACGTCAGACAACCTCCTCGTGTGCTCGGTGGTTACTTGTCCTCCTGGATACGTCTGGGGGGAACGGTAGCTGCTGGGCCGGTGCACCCTGGGCATCGGCCAATAACTTCCCACTTTAAGGGTTCTTATTGGCCGATGGCGAATAGTCTGACAAGGGGGGTGCCCCTCCCAGTGTCCCTCTGATTTCAGAGGGCACAGCGGGATGGGGCAGGGGGTGGGTCCCTATGTGGGACAGGGGCGGGTCGGCTCCCGCCAATTTGGTGGGATGTCTGGCAGGCGCTATGTGCGCCGCCGCCGGAGGAGGGGCTTCGCCACCCACTCGCGTTCCGTAACCGGCGAGCACACTTCAACGACCCCGCTGGTGGCTCCAGTGGGAGATGTCGTGTGCTTCGCTGGCCGGAGGGCTTGCCTTAATTGGCCGGCCCACGTGGAAGGAAAACCACTCTAAAAACCAGCCCAAGTTTCGGCGCTGGGGCAACGCGGCGCCGAATGCCCTCGTCGTCCTACTTTCTTTCGAAAGTGGGATGACGAGGGAGGGTGGAGGGCATACTCCACCCACTAGCGGCCACCCTGGGGTACCGCCCGACCCCCCAGGCGTAATAGGGTTACCCGGGTGCAGAGGGCACCGCCCGGGTGGACGACCCTTTCCCTCCTAATCGTGGGAACAAAAAGCAATGTTCAGATCTCCCCCCCAAAAAACCAAAACAAATAAGACCTACAGTTCCAAAGGCCGAACACCGTCCACCAGGGTGTTCGTTAATAAGCAGCGGGAGGCCGAGGAGTCGGGTGCGGTTGGCGGGTTCAAAGACCTCCCCGGGCCCTCCCATGAGTCTCCGACAGCACCGCAGGGCATTCGTCCGTTTGTGCTGTCGGACTCCGAAGAGTCCTTTTCATCGCCGGCCTTGTTGCTCTCGTCACCGGCCCCGGGGAGTGAACTCCGGAGCCGAGAACGAGGACAAATTATTATAAGGAAACCGGCATTGAGGATCCCTGACGTGGCAGCCGGAAATGAGGAGTGTTTCTCCCCACGGAGGGTTCTTTCAGAAGACCTCCCGAGGGAACTCCTCACTCCCGAACCGGAGAGAGTGGTTGTTCCGCCGGAACACCAGCCCGAGAAGGCCCACAAGAGGTCGCGGGCGTCAGCGTCCCAGTCGGACGAGTGGTCGAGTGGCGACTCGTCTGACTCTGAGCCCTTGGCGAGGCCCCGGATATCTGGGCCCGCCAAGCGTGGCAAAAGGGGACGCCCGCCCACCACCGGGCATTATGTGGGCCTGGCGCGAGCAAAGGCTGAGCTCCTGGACTTAAGGCGCCAGGAGCTACGCATACAGGCGGAAGAAGAGGCGGTCGGGATGACCCGCGAGGCGAGCAGCAGGAGGACGGCTCGCCATGCGGATTCATCCCCGACTTCGAGTGGTGTAGAGGCGGAGAGTGGCGACACTGTCGAGGACCTGAATAAACGGGTTCTCGACAGTGTTGGCACGATAATGCATATCGCCACCAAATCTGGCAACCTTAAGGGCACGTTTGTCAAGGCCCTTAAGGTTGCTGCCGCCTCCATTAAGGACGCGACAGGGGAGTTACAGAGACGGTCCGTCTCTGACGAGACCTCTAGGCTGGCTGCCGAAAACACTCGCCTAAAGGCCGAAATGGCCGCGCTCCGCAAGGAGATGGGCGAGTTGCGAGCCAGCCTGGAGAGGTCTTGCATGGAAATGCAGGTGCGGGGGCAACCTTCCCCTCCAGGGAAGGATCAAGACCTCGGGCGCACCATCATGGAGCAGGTCGGCACCATGGTGGGGGCGAGGCTCGAGGCCCTGGAGGGGAGGCTGCTTCCCGCTAGGAGGGAGAGGCCGCCATTGGCGGCAGATAGGGGGACGGCAAACCCGTCAAGGTCGTCATCGCCCAGCGCGGTTACTGCCGCCGTTTTAAACAGGCGACCGACACTGCCTAACTCAGGTGTAAAACCCCCACCCCCGGCACGGACTACTCTGCCGGAGAGAAGGGGCAAAAAGAGGAAGGGAAAAGGCCCGGCGAGGAAAGGAACAGCCGGACCTTCGGCCCCACCTACCCGCGAACCTCGCCCACTGCCACCCGCGCCCACGTCCATGGACGAAAGCTGGGTGGCAGTGGCGAAGAAACAGAGGCACCCCCGAGCACAAAGCTCAGGGGCCAAAACGGCGAATACTGGACCCCCCGTACTCCCCCCCCCCTTAACATCATCCAAGGGGAAGGCAAAGACGAGAGGTCCGACAGTAGAAAAGAAGGCGGCTGGACCGCGGGCTCCTCGCTCAACGGCCGTCGTCCTGACCCTCCAGCCGGGGGCTCAGGACAGGGGAGTGACCCTCGCGGCGGTGATGACCGAGGCTAAGTCCAGGATCCAACTGGACAGCCTCGGCATCACCGGCCTGAGGATCCGCTCGACGAGGACTGGGGCCACCTTGCTGGAGGTACCCGGGGCCACAAGCGGAGGGAAGGCGGACTCCCTCGCTACAAAGCTGAGGGAGGTCCTGGATGAGGCCGACGTACGGGTGTCCAGGCCCACGAAGTGCGCAGAGCTGCGCATTTCGGGCCTGGACGAGTCGGTCACACCCGAGGAGGTCGCCGCTGCGGTGGCCCGAGTGGGGACGTGTGCGGTCGATTTGGTCAAAGCTGGCCAAATCGTCCGCGCACAGTTTGCGCAGGGTACCTCATGGGTACAGTGCCCGGTGGCGGCTGCCAAAAAGGTGGCAGCCGCGGGGCGATTGCTGGTCGGCTGGGTCTACGCCCAGGTCAAACTGCTAGAGACCCAGCCGACAAGGTGCTATAGGTGCCTCATGGTTGGACACGTGGGGCACGGCTGCAACTCGGAGATAGACCGCAGCGGAGAATGCTACCGCTGCGGTAAACCAGGCCATATGGCCAGGGCTTGCTCGGATGCCCCTCGCTGCTCACTATGTGTGGCAGCGGGGAAGCCCTCCGAGCATAGGGTGGGGAGCAGGGCGTGCACAGGGGCGATCGCCCCCAGACGTGCAGCCCCACGGGCGGCCGGGCGGTATACGGCCGCCGCTGCTCCAACCAAGGATCGGGGGTGATCTATTATCTCCTCCCCCTACCCTGCGGGGCCTGGGTGGCGATCCGGGGGGATCGCCGCCCACACATAGGCCCCGCGAGAAGGCGCGCGCGGTGTTCCCGCGCGCCTTCTAGAGGTGGCTGGAGCAGGTGCCTGCTCCAGCCCAGAGGAGGGCCTGCCGCCGACTGTCCTGGCGGCGGGCATCGCGCTGGCGTGGCTGCGGAGGAATACCGAGCTGGTACCCGTGGCCACGTCGCATAGGTGTGCGCGAGGGAACACCGGTGGGTTTTTAGTGGCTATTCCGCCTCCTACCATCCGTTGGTCATGGAGGCGGGGAGTCCCACATATCCCTGCTGCGGGCCCCCGCCTGCGGCAGGTCGAACGCGTAAATGCGTTTTCCCACCGAAAAAAAAAAAAAAAAAAAAAAAAAAAAAGGTTAGGTTAGGTTAGGTTAGGTTAGGTTAGGTTAGGTTAGGTTGGGGTGCGATGTCAGACAACCTCCTCGTGTGCCTGATGGCTACTTGTCCCCCTGGATACGTCTGGGGGGAACGGTAGTCGTTGGGCCGGTGCACCCTGGGCATCGGTCAACAACTTCCCTTTTAAGGGTTCTTGTTGACCGATGGCTAATAGTCTGACGGGGTGGGCTCCTCCGCGTGTCCCTCTGGTTTAGCAGAGGGCACTGCGGATGGAGCAGGAGACGCTCCCCTCCTAGTGGGGGAGTAAGGGTGGGCTCGGTGTGCACTCGCACTGCCGCCGAGCAGGCCTGGGGAGGAGGTTTGGGGTGAACCTCCTATCCCTTGCCACCGCCGGGCTCGTAATCCGGGACCGCGGCTTTCAGCTGCAGTCCGGGACCGAGGGTCTTGGCTTAACCGCCCGGACCGCGAGGAAGGAAAACCTCTATAAAAAACCAGCCCAAGTCTCGGCTCCGAGGCCCGCCTCGGCGCCGAGATGCCCTCGTCGTCCCACTCCCGAAAATTCGTTTTCGGCAGTGGAGCGACGAGGGATGGTGGAGGGCGAATTCCACCAAAGCGGGCTGCGGCGAGGAAGCGGCGCTCCCTGAGGAATGCCCATATGTCCATATGGGCAGGGGACGCCGTGGAATCGTCTGCAGCACTTGGGCGACCTCTCCTTGACGACTGCAGCTAAGGCTGCGGCCGTCGACGAGAGGTCGTGGGAAGCGGCCCTCTCCCTCTGCTCGCAGGGGGAGACGGCGGGAGGGTTGGGGGGGCGGTTTTCCCCCGCCTCCTCTCCGGGCCTCCCGCTGTTGCAGGCCGCTATGGTAGGGGACGACCTCTCTGCTGAGAGGTCGTAGCCGTGCGGGACGGCCACTCTTTGCCGGCCGCAGCCAGGTTCGAGTTGCGGACGCCAAGGAGAGGCCGTGGAAAGCGGTCCTCTCTCTTTGCGAGGTCACTCGCAGAGCGAGGGGAGATGCAGCCGCATGGGGGGCCCGGAGGAGAGCTTATCTTTAATGATAGGCGATCCTCTGCCCCCCTACCCTGCGGGGCCGTGGGTGGCGATCCGGGGGGATCACCGCCCACACATAGGCCCCGCGAGAAGGCGCGCGCGGTGTTTTCCGCGCGCCTTCTAGAGGTGGCTGGACCAGGCGATTCCTCCCTGCTCCAGCCCAGAGGTGGGCCTGCCGCCGCTTTTGACCTGGCGGCGGGCACCGCGCTGGCGTGGCTGCGGACGAATACCAGATGGTACCCGCGGCCACGCCGTCAACGGCGCGCGCGAGGGAACACCCAGGAGTTTTTAGTCGGTAGGCCGGCACCTTCTGTGCCGGAGTCCGACATAATCCGCCCCCCTCCCCCGAGGAGGGCGGATAAGCATGAGCGTTTCTCCTGGTAAAAAAAAAAAAAAAAAAAAAAAAAAAAAAAGGTTAGGTTAGGTTAGGTTAGGTTAGGTTAGGTTAGGTTAGGTTAGGTTAGGTTAGGTTAGGTTAGGTTAGGTTAGGTTAGGTTGGGGTGCGATGTCAGACAACCTCCTCGTGTGCCTGATGGCTACTTGTCCCCCTGGATACGTCTGGGGGGAACGGTAGTCGTTGGGCCGGTGCACCCTGGGCATCGGTCAACAACTTCCCTTTAAGGGTTCTTGTTGGCCGATGGCGAATAGTCTGACACCGGGGGGCTCCTCCGCGTGTCCCTCTGGTTTAGCAGAGGGCACTGCAGATGGAGCAGGAGACGCTCCCCTCCTAGTGGGGGAGTAAGGGTGGGCTCGGTGTGCACTCGGTGCCGCCGAGCAGGCCTGGGGAGGAGGTTAGGGGGAACCTCCTACCCCTCGCCACCGCCGGGCTCGTAATCCGGGACTGTGGCTTTCAGCTGCAGTCCGGGACCGAGGGTCTTGGCCTAACCGCCCGGACCGCGAGGAAGGAAAACCTCTATAAAAAACCAGCCCAAGTCTCGGCTCCGAGGCCCGCCTCGGCGCCGAGATGCCCTCGTCGTCCCACTCCCGAAAATCCGTTTTCGGGAGTGGAACGACGAGGGATGGTGGAGGGCGAATTCCACCACAGCGGGCTGCGGCGAGGAAGCGGCGCTCCCTGAGGAATGCCCATATGTCCGTATGGGCAGGGGACGCCGTGGAATCGTCTGCAGCACTTGGGCGACCTCTCCTTGACGACTGCAGCTAAGGCTGCGGCCGTCGACGAGAGGTCGTGGGAAGCGGCCCTCTCCCTCTGTTCGCAGGGGGGGGACGGCGGGCGGGTCGGGGGGGCGTGGCTTAGGACGCGCCTCCCCGGGCATCCCGCTGGTGTTGGCCGCTATGGTGGGGGACGACCTCTCTGTTGGGAGGTCGTCCCCTGCCATACCATATGGTGGTAACCCTTAGCTACCATGTGGTGTGGCGGGGGACCGCCTCTCTGCTATGGGGAGGTCGTAGCCGTGCGGGACGGCCACTCTTTGCCGCCCGCAGCCAGGTTTGAGCTGCGGGCGCCAAGGAGGGGCCGTGGAAAGCGGTCCTCTCTCTCTGCGAGGGGAGGACGCCCCTCTGCGAGGTTACTCGCAGAGGACTCGCAGAGCGAGGGGTGATGCAGCCGCACGGGGGGCACGGAGGAGAGCTTATCTTTAATGATAGGCGATCCTCTGCCCCCCTACCCTGCGGGGCCGTGGGTGGCGATCCGGGGGGATCACCGCTCACACATAGGCCCCGCGAGAAGGCGCGCGCGGTGTTTTCCGCGCGCCTTCTAGAGGTGGCTGGACCAGGCGATTCCTCCCTGCTCCAGCCCAGAGGTGGGCCTGCCGCCGTTTGTCCTGGCGGCGGGCACCGCGCTGGCGTGGCTGCGGACGAATACCAGATGGTACCCGCGGCCACGCCGTCAACGGCGCGCGCGAGGGAACACCCAGGAGTTTTTAGTCGGTAGGCCGGCACCTTCAGTGCCGGAGTCCGACATAATCCGCCCCCCTCCCCCGAGGAGGGCGGATAAGCATGAGCGTTTCTCCTGGTAAAAAAAAAAAAAAAAAAAAAAAAGGTTAGGTTAGGTTCGGAGGGGGTGCGACGTCAGACAACCTCCTCGTGTGCTCGGTGGTTACTTGTCCTCCTGGATACGTCTGGGGGGAACGGTAGCTGCTGGGCCGGTGCACCCTGGGCATCGGCCAATAACTTCCCACTTTAAGGGTTCTTATTGGCCGATGGCGAATAGTCTGACAAGGGGGGTGCCCCTCCGCGTGTCCCTCTGATTGCAGAGGGCACAGCGTGATGGGGCAGGGGTAGGTCCCTATGTGGGACAGGGGCGGGTCGGCTCCCGCCAATTGGTGGGATGTCCGGCAGGCGCTATGTGCGCCGCCGCCGGAGGAGGGGCTTCGCCACCCACTCGCGTTCCGTAACCGGCGAACCCACTTCAACGACCCCGCTGGTGGCTCCAGTGGGAGATGTCGTGGGTTTCGCTGGCCGGAGGGCTTGCCTTAATTGGCCGGCCCGCGGGAAGGAAAACCCTGAAAACCAGCCCAAGTTTCGGCGTTGGGGCAACGCGGCGCCGAATGCCCTCGTCGTCCTACTTTCTTTCGAAAGTGGGAGGACGAGGGAAGGTAGAGGGCATATTCTACCATGAGCGGCCACCCTGGGGTACCGCCCGACCCCCCAGGCGTAATAGGGTTACCCAGGTGCAGAGGGCACCGCCTGGGTGGACCACTTATTTCCCTCACACTCGTGGGAACCAAAAATGAGTACACAAAGAACCCCCCCCCAAAAAACAAATAGCACCATCAGTGTTTTCAGCAACACTAAAAGAACCCCGCCCACCAGGGTGTTCACAAATAGGCAGAGGGAGGTCGAGGAGCCGGGCTGGGTAGGAGGGATAGGCCTCCTCGAGCCCTCCCACGAGCCGATAGCACCGCAGGGCGTACGGCCGGTCGTCGTGCTATCGGACTCCGAGTGCTCAATGTCGTCGCCGGCTCTACTGCTATCGTCACCGGCCCCGGGGATCCCGCCCCGAGGCCGAGAGCGGCAGCAAGTTCTTGTGAAGCCGGCGACTAGGTTGATTGATACCGCGGCAGGGAGTGAAGAGTTCTTTTCTCCGCAGAAGGTCCTATTTAGGGATCTTCCGGAGGGGGAACTCTTCACCCCCGAACCTAAGGAGGGGAGGGCACCGGAATTCCCGGCGCCCTTGGATTTGGACCAGGCCCGCAAGAGGTTGCGGGCGTCTCCATCTGCGTCGTCGCAGTCGGACGGGTCGTCAATTGGCGATTCGCCCGACGCTAGACACTTCGCGAGGCCCGGAACATCGGGGCCCGCGAAACGCGCCAAAAGAGGACGGCCACCCACGACTGGTCAGTATGTGGGTCTGGCCAAAGCCAAGGCGGAGCTCCTGGCTCTCAAACGAGAGGAGCTTCGACTCCGGGCAGAGGAGGAGGTGGTAGGAATGGTCCGCGAGGTAAGCAGCAGGAGGGCTTGTCTCGCGGACTCATCCCCGACCAGCGGTGACAACGCGGAAGGTGTAAATACTGTCGAGGGCCTGAATAAGCAGGTCCTCGACAGTGTAAATACAATAATGCGGATCGCCACAACATCCGGCAACCTCAAGGGAACCTTCGTGAAGGCCCTTAAGGTTGCCGCCACCTCCATCCAGGAGGCTACCGATGAGTTGCGGCAGAGGTCTGTCTCTGATGAGACCGCCCGACTGGCAGCGGAGAACAATCGCCTAAAGGCCGAAATGGCCGGGCTCCGTAAGGAGATGGGCGATTTGCGTGCCAGTCTGGAGCGGTCTCAGGCAGAGACGCAGGTGCGGGGGCAACCTTCTCCTCTGGGGAAGGTTCAAGACCTCGAGCGCACCATCATGGAGCGAGTAGGCTTCATGGTGGGGGCAAGGCTCGAGGCCCTGGAGGAGCGGTTGCTCCCCGCAAGGAGGGAGAGGCCGCCACTGGCGGCGGATAAGAAGAGGGCGGCCAGCCCATCTAGGCCGTCCTCATCCGGAGCGGTCACTAGCAGGCGACCGTCGCCGCCCAATACAGGCGTTTCGCCTAAAGCCCCGGCACCAACTACCCTGCCGGGGCCAAAGGCCACGAAGAAAAAGAAGGGGAAGGGTCCGGCTCAAAAGAAAGGGCCAGCCGGACCCTCCAAACCACCACCTCCTCGACCACTGCCACCCGCGCCAACGTCCATGGACGAAAGCTGGGTGACAGTGGTCAAGAAGAATAAAAAGCAGGCGCCCCGGGCACAAAGCTCCGGGGCTAATAAGAAGACGTTGGCGGCTGCCGGACCTTCCGCCCCCCCCTCAAAAACACCGAGGGGAAAGGGGACAAAGGGAGGTCCAGCTAAGAAGGGGGCTGGGCTGAGGGCCCCCCGATCCGCAGCGGTCGTCCTGACCCTCCAGCCGGGGGCTCAGGACCGAGGCGTCACCTACAAGTCGGTGATGCTCGAGGCCAGGTCCAAAATCGATTTGGACGGCCTCGGGATCACCGGCTTAAGGTCACGCACTGCGCGGACGGGGGCCCAAATCCTTGAGGTCCCGGGCGCCACCAGCGGCGCAAAGGCAGACTCCCTCGCCACAAGGCTGAGGGAGGTCCTCGGCGAGGCCGACGTCCGAGTTACCAGGCCCACGAAATGCGCAGATCTGCGCGTTTCGGGCCTGGATGACTCGGTCTCGCCCGAGGATGTCGCCGCCGCGGTGGCCAAGGTGGGGGGGTGTGCGGTCGAGGAGGTCAAGGCTGGCCAAGTCGTCCGCACACCCTTCGCACAAGGGACCTCGTGGGTCCAGTGCCCTGTGGCAGCCGCCAAGAGGGTGGCCGGGGGGCGTCTGTTGGTCGGCTGGGTCTCCGCCCAGGTAAAACTGATGGAGACCCGGCCCACGAGGTGCTACCGCTGCCTCATGCTTGGGCATGTGAGGCAGGGGTGCACCTCGGCGATCGACCGCAGCGGAGAGTGCTTCCGCTGCGGTGCAACAGGCCACCTGGCCAGGGAGTGCTCGGCCGCTCCCCGCTGCTCACTGTGCGTGGCAGCGGGGAAGCCCGCCGAGCACCGGGCGGGGAGCAGGGCCTGCACGGGGGCGATAGCCCCCAAACGTGCAGGCCTCAAGGCGGCCGGAAGGACCCCGGCCGCCGTTGCTCCCGATAAGGATCCTGTGAATGCGGCCAAGTGATGGGCATTCACAGGATCCTCCAGGCGAATATCAACCACTGCGCCGGGGCGCAGGACCTCCTCCTGCAATCCATGGCGCAGTGGTCGATAGACGTCGCGGTGGCCGCCGAGCCCTACTACGTCCCCCCCAGTGATAACTGGGCAGCGGACGTGGACGGCTCGGTGGCCATCATAACTAAAAGAGGGGCAGAGGGCATAATGCCCCCTCCCACCTTGTCGAGGGGCCGAGGCTTTGTGGCGATCCGCTGGGGAGAGATATGCCTAATCGGGGTGTATTTCTCCCCCAACAGGAGTCTCGCCGAGTTCGAAGCGTTCCTGGACCAGGTAGGGGCCCTCATTGGGCAGACCCTACCGTGTCCGGCGCTCGTCGTGGGCGACCTCAACGCCAAGTCATTGGCTTGGGGCTGTCCCGCGACGGATACTCGGGGAGATCTTCTTGCGGAGTGGGCGACGGCTGCCGGCCTCGTGGTTCTGAACCAGGGGTCGGCCAACACCTGCGTGCGATGGCAGGGGGGGTCCATCGTGGACGTTTCGTTCACGACCCCCGCCGTCGCACAGCGTGTCCGTGAGTGGAGGGTTCTGGAGGATGTGGAGACGTTGTCGGACCATTTGTATGTCCGGTTCGACGTCTCCACAGCCACAGAACGCGCGGACACGCGCCGTCGTCCCGACAGCCGAGCCTCGGCCCGATGGGCCTTGTCCAGCCTAAATCGCGAAGCGGTGGAGATTGCTTCCATTGTCCAGGCCTGGGTAACACCTTCCAGGCCTGTGGAGGTCGAGGTCGAGAGTGAATGGTTCCGGGTCGCGCTGTCGCATATTTGCGACGCGAGCATGACCCGGGCCAAGCCTCGACCTCCGAAGCGTCAGGTGTACTGGTGGTCTCAGGGGATCGGAGAAATCCGGTCCCGTTGTGTGGAGGCGAGACGCCAGTACACCCGGGCCCGCCGTAGGCGGGTCCGTGACGCCGACATGGAAGCCCAGCTGTACGGTGCCTATCGAGAGGTTAAGAAGGCCCTACAGCTCTCCATCGCCGACGCGAAGGCGAGTGCCAGAGCGGAGCTCCTCGAGACTCTAAACCGTGATCCATGGGGGAGGCCGTATAAGATGGTCAGGGGCAAATTACGCCCCTGGTCGCCCCCCCTGACGGAGAGTCTTGAGCCTCGACTGCTGGAGGAGGTTGTTTCGTCGCTGTTTCCGAACAGGGCGGAACACCTCCCTCCAGCGATGGCGCCCCCGCGACGTCAAGCTGACGTCGCGGATGCGAGCGCGGAAGTCGAGGTCCCTCCGGTAACGGAGGGAGAGCTAGGCGCGGCCGTGTTGAGGATGAAATCCAAAAACACGGCTCCGGGACCCGACGGGGTCCCGGGACGCGTCCTGGCTCTGGCACTGGAGGCCCTCGGGGGGAGATTCCGTGGTCTACTGGACGCCTGTCTTCGATCCGGCCGTTTTCCAGGAATCTGGAAAATCGGCCGGCTCGTCCTCATCAGGAAAGACGGGCGTCCCGCGGAATCCCCCTCAGCCTACCGTCCGATCGTGCTACTGGACGAGGTCGACAAGCTCTTTGAGCGCATTATATGCTGTCGCCTCGTCAAGCACCTCCGAGACGTAGGCCCCGATCTGTCCGAACATCAGTTCGGATTCCGGGAGGGAAGGTCGACCGTGGATGCGGTCGGCCGGGTCAAAGCCCTCTCGGAAGAGGCGGCCGCCCAGGGCGGGGTGTTGTTGGCGGTGTCGTTAGACATTGCAAACGCCTTTAACACCCTTCCCTGGGCCTGCATTATGGAGGCACTCCTCTATCATAACGTGCCTCCATACCTGCGCCTCATGATCGGGGCCTACCTCTCGCAGAGATACGTTGAGTATCCGGTCCGGGACGGTAGGCTGGCAAGGTGGGAAACGTCGTGCGGTGTTCCGCAGGGGTCGGTTTTAGGCCCTCTCCTGTGGAACGTCGGCTACGACTGGGTGCTGCGGGGCGAGCTCCTTCCCGGAGCAGAGGTCACCTGCTATGCTGATGATACGCTGGTGACCTCCCGGGGGAGCTCGTACCGAGAAGCGGCACGCCTCGCCACTGTGTCAGTAGCACAGGTGGTGAGGCGCATAAGGATGCTCGGCCTGGAGGTGGCCCTTCATAAGTCCGAGGCGCTGTGTTTTCACGGCGCCCGGAAGGGGCCACCTCCCGGCGCGAGCATCCAGGTTGGTGGCACTCGAATCGAGGTCAAGCCCGAGATGAGGTATCTCGGACTTGTCCTCGACCCGCGCTGGAGTTTCCGTGGGCACTTCGCCCGCCTGGCCCCCCGATTGATCGCGGCATCGGCTGCCTTAAGGCGGCTGATGCCAAACATCGGGGGGCCCGAGTCGGCAAGCCGCCGCCTCTACATGGGGGTGGTGCGGTCGATGGCCCTGTACGGGGCCCCGATCTGGGCGGAGACCCTGACGGCCCGTAGGAATGTCACCCTTCTGAGACGTCCTCAGAGGGTGATGGCCGTCAGCGTCATACGCGGATACCGCACCATCTCTTTTGAGGCGGCGTGCGCATTGGCGGGCACACCTCCCTGGGACCTGGAGGCGGAGGCCCAGGCGTCACTGTACAGGTGGCGCAAGGACCTCCTCCTCCGGGGCGATCATCCCACTCCAAGGGAGGTGGAAGTGCGGAAACTCCAGTCTCGGCAGTCCGTGCTGGGGATCTGGGGGGTAAGGCTGGCCTCGCCTGAGGCCGGCCGCCGGACTGTCGAGGCGCTCCGTCCGGTAATAAGGGACTGGACGGAGCGCATGCGGGGCTCGCTGACCTTCCGCGCGGTGCAGGTTCTCTCGGGACATGGTTGTTTCGGGAGGTACCTGCACCGCATCGCCGGAAGGGAGGCGACCGATGAGTGCCACCATTGTGGCTGCCACGAGGACACGGCGCAGCACACCCTCGAGGAATGCCCAGCTTGGGCGGGGGAGCGCCGCGACCTCGTCGCAGCGGTAGGGGACGATCTCTCCTTGCCGGCCGTAGTTAAGGCTATGGTTGGCGACGAGAGGTCGTGGAAAGCGGTCCTCTCCTTCTGCGAGTGCGTGCTCTTGCAGAAGGAGGCGGCGGAGAGAGAGAGGGAGAACGATCCCTCCTCTCAGCACATCCGCCGCAGACGCACAGGGACCCGGAGAAGGGCTTATGCCCACCTTCTCCCCCCTACCTAGCGAGGCTGGGTGGTGACTCGGGGGGGTCACCACCCTCACGCAAGCCTCGCGAGAAGGCGCGCGTGGTGTTCCCACGCGCCTTCTTGAGGTGGCTGGACCGGGGGTATTCCTCCCCGCTCCAGCCCAGAGGAGGGCCCGCCGCCGCTGTAGCCATGGCGGCGGGCACCGCGCTGGCGTGGCTGCGGACGAATACCAGATGGTACCCGTGGCCACGCCGTCAACGGTGCGCCCGAAGGAACACCCAGGAGTTTTTAGTCGGTAGGCCGGCACCTTCTGTGCCGGAGTCCGACATAATCCGCCCCCCTCCCCCGAGGAGGGCGGATAAGCATGAGCGTTTCTCCTGGCTAAAAAAAAAAAAAAAAAAAAAAAAAGGTTAGGTTCGGAGCCCTCAGGGATGAAGACTCGGCCTTCGCGCCAAGGGTTAGGCGGCTCTTCACGGCCTGCTTCGAGCAGAGCTGCTTCCCACGAACCTGGAAAAGGGGCAAACTCGTCCTAATAAGAAAGGACGGCAGGGACGCAAGCTCGCCATCGGCCTACCGGCCTATCGTTTTGCTCGATGAGGTGAGCAAGCTGTTCGAGCGCGTGATAGCTGCTCGCCTCGTCAGGCATCTGGAGCGCATTGGGCCGAATTTAAGTGACGTACAGTTTGGGTTTCGTCATGAGCGGTCCACGATAGACGCGATCTCGCGCGTGAGGGCTCTTTCTGAGGAGGCGACGTCTCGGGGGGAGGTGCTATTGGCGGTGTCCCTGGACATCGCCAATGCCTTCAACACTCTCCCCTGGAGCTGCATCAGGGAGGGCCTCAAGTACCACCGCGTGCCGCTCTACTTGCAGCGGGGTGTCGAGGCGTACCTCTCTGAGAGGGAAATCGTTTTCCCGACCGAGGACGGATGGGCCTGTCGGCAGATGTCGTGCGGCGTTCCACAGGGGTCGGTCCTTGGACCGCTTCTGTGGAACGTTGGATACGATTGGGTCCTGCGTGGGGCAAATCTCAGAGGGGTGGACCTTACGTGTTATGCGGACGACACGTTCATGACCGCGCGTGGTCGGTCGTTCAGGGAGGCTCTAATCCTGGCTACCGCGGGCGTTGCGCAGACTGTCGCCAGGATCAGGCGTCTGGGCCTGGAGGTTGCGCTGGACAAGACCGAGGCCCTGTTCTTCTACGGGCCTCGGATGTCGCCGCCTCCGGGCGCTCAAATTGTTGTGGGAGGTGTGTCCATCGGCGTCGCGTCTTCGTTGCGGTACCTGGGCCTTGTACTCGACAGCCGGTGGACTTTCCGCGAACACTTTCGGCAGCTTGCGCCGAAACTGATTGGTGCGGCCGGGGCTTTGAGCTCTTTGCTCCCTAACTTGGGGGGCCCGGGGCTGAGTTGCCGTAGGCTATTCACCGGGGTGGTGCGGTCTATGGCCCTATACGGAGCGCCTATTTGGGTCGACGCTTTGTCGGCCCAAAACAAGACCCTCTTGCGACGGCCGCAGAGGGTCATGGCAATCAGGGCAGCGAGGGCCTACCGCACCGTCTCATTTGAGGCGGCTTGCGTGCTGGCGGCAACTCCGCCTTGGGAGTTAGACGCGGAGGCGCAGGCGACGGTGTATCGCCGTAGCGCAGAGGCGAAAGCCAGGGGTGCCAGCCTCATGCCAGAGGAGATAAAGAGACTGCGAGAAAGGGCGCAGCGACGTCTCCTCCGTCAGTGGCATGAGGGCTTGGAAGAGCCGAGGTACGGTCGAGAAACGATAGGTGCATTCCGACCGGTCCTCCAACAATGGATTCAGAGGCGGCACGGTGCCCTCTCTTTCCATCTTGCGCAGATCCTCTCGGGACATGGTTGTTTCGGGAGGTTTCTGTTCCGGTTGGGAAGGGAGCCCACCGCGGTATGCCACCAGTGCGGTGACGCGGACGATTCAGCGCAACACGCGCTGTCTGTTTGCCCTGATGGGGCGGAGGCTCGGGCTGAGCTTGTCTCAGTTATTGGTGCCGATCTCTCGCTGCCGGCGATAGCGCGAGCTATGGCTGACAGCGAGAGATCTTTCGAGGCGGTAGCCACGTGCTGCGGTCGCATAATGGCCCAGAGGGAAGAGGCGGAGAGGCAGAGAGAGGACGATCCCCTCTCTCAGCCGATGCGCAGGAGACGAGTGGGCCGGAGACGCCTGGCCCACGACCGCCTGCCGCCCTGAATTGGTAGCCCTTGGGTGACCGGTTCCGGGGGGGAACCAGCCACCCACAGTCCTATGGGGACGAGTGCTGACATGCCACGTGTCCACGGCATGCCGGCACTAACGGGCTGAGTCTCCGGACGACCCGCTGGCAGGGCCTGCGGTAGCAAAGTGCGAACGCGTAGGCACGTGGTCCCTGACAATAGCGGAGGGAGCGGACACCAGGGGGTTTTAGTGGGTATTCCGCCTCCTACCATCCGTTGGTCATGGAGGCGGCGAGTCCCACACACCCCTGCCACCGGCCCCCTAGCGGTGGCAGGAAGCGCGTAAACGCGTTTCCCCCTGAAAAAAAAAAAAAAAAGAAAAAAAAAAAAAAAAAAAAAAAAAAAAAAAAGGTTAGGTTCGGAGGGAGGGGGTGCGATGTCAAACAACCTCCTCGTGTGCTTGATGGCTACTTGTCCCCTTGGATGCGTCTGGGGGGAACGGTAGTCGTTGGGCCGGTGCACCCTGGGCATCGGTCAACAACTTCCCTCTTAAGGGTTCTTGTTGGCCGATGGCGAATAGTCTGACACCGGGGGGCTCCTCCGCGTGTCCTCTGGTTTAGCAGAGGGCACTGCGGATGGAGCAGGAGACGCTCCCCTCCTAGTGGGGGAGTAAGGGTGGGCTCGGTGTGCACTCGCACTGCCGCCGAGCAGGCCTGGGGAGGAGGTTAGGGGGAACCTCCTACCCCTTGCCACCGCCGGGCTCGTAATCCGGGACCGCGGCTTTCAGCTGCAGTCCGGGACCGAGGGTCTTGGCCTAACCGCCCGGACCGCGAGGAAGGAAAACCTCTATAAAAAACCAGCCCAAGTCTCGGCTCCGAGGCCCGCCTCGGCGCCGAGATGCCCTCGTCGTCCCACTCCCGAAAATTCGTTTTTCGGGAGTGAAACGGCGAGGGATGGTGGAGGGCGAAGTCCACCACAGCGGGCTGCGGCGAGGAAGCGGCGCTCCCTGAGGAATGCCCATATGTCCATATGGGCAGGGGACGCCGCGGAATCGTCTGCAGCATGTGGGCGACCTCTCCTCTACGACTGCAGCTAAGGCTGCGGCCGTCGACGAGAGGTCGTGGGAAGCGGCCCTCTCCCTCTGCTCGCAGGGGGAGACGGCGGGGGGGTTGGGGGGGCGGTTTTCCTCCGCCTCCTCTCCGGGCCTCCCGCTGTTGCAGGCCGCTATGGTAGGGGACGACCTCTCTGCTGAGAGGTCGTAGCCGTGCGGGACGGCCACTCTTTGCCGGCCGCAGCCAGGTTCGAGCTGCGGACGCCAAGGAGAGGCCGTGGAAAGCGGTCCTCTCTCTTTGCGAGGTCACTCGCAGAGCGAGAGGAGATGCAGCCGCATGGGGGGCACGGAGGAGAGCTTATCTTTAATGATAGGCGATCCTCTGCCCCCCTACCCTGCGGGGCCGTGGGTGGCGATCCGGGGGGATCGCCGCCCACACATAGGCCCCGCGAGAAGGCGCGCGCGGTGTTTTCCGCGCGCCTTCTAGAGGTGGCTGGGCCAGGCGATTCCTCCCTGCTCCAGCCCAGAGGTGGGCCTGCCGCCGCTTTTGTCCTGGCGGCGGGCACCGCGCTGGCGTGGCTGCGGACGAATACCAGATGGTACCCGTGGCCACGCCGTCAACGGCGCGCGCGAGGGAACACCCAGGAGTTTTTAGTCGGTAGGCCGGCACCTTCTGTGCCGGAGTCCGACATAATCCGCCCCCCTCCCCCGAGGAGGGCGGATAAGCATGAGCGTTTCTCCTGGTAAAAAAAAAAAAAAAAAAAAGGTTCGGAGGGAGAGGGGTGCGACGTCAGACAACCTCCTCGTGTGCTCGGTGGTTACTTGTCCTCCTGGATACGTCTGGGGGGAACGGTAGCTGCTGGGCCGGTGCACCCTGGGCATCGGCCAATAACTTCCCACTTTAAGGGTTCTTATTGGCCGATGGCGAATAGTCTGACAAGGGGGGTGCCCCTCCCAGTGTCCCTCTGATTGCAGAGGGCACAGCGGGATGGGGCAGGGGGTGGGTCCCTATGTGGGACAGGGGCGGGCCGGCTCCCGCCAATTTGGTGGGATGTCTGGCAGGCGCGGTTTCGCGTCACCGTTGGAGGAGGGGCTTCGCCACCCGCTCGCGTTCCGTAACCGGCGAACACACCTCAACGACCCCGCTGGTGGCTCCAGTGGGAGACGTCGTGTGTTTCGCTGGCCGGAGGGCTTGCCTTAATTGGCCGGCCCGCGGGAAGGAAAACCCTATAAAACCAGCCCAAGTTTCGGCGCTGGGGCATCGCGGCGCCGAATGCCCTCGTCGTCCTACTTTCTTTCGAAAGTGGGAGGACGAGGGAAGGTGGAGGGCATACTCCATCATGAGCGGCCTCCCTGGGGTACCGCCCGACCCCCCAGGTGTAATAGGGTTACCCAGGTGCAGAGGGCACCGCCTGGGTGGACGACCCCTTCCCTCCTGATCGTGGGAACCAAAATAAGATGTACAGAACCCCCCCCAAAAACAAAAAGTCACCTAAGACCTACAGTTCCAAAGGCCGAACCCCGCCCACGCGGGTGTTCGTTAATTCGCAGAGGGAGGTCGAGGAGTCGGGTGCGGATGGAGGGTATAAAGACCTCCTCGGGCCCTCCCACGAGCCAACAGCACCGCAGGGCGTTAGGCCGGTCGTTGTGCTGTTGGACTCCGATGACTTGACGTTGTCGTCGCCGGCCTTAATGCCGTCGCCATCGACCCCGGGGACACCGCCTCGGAGCCGACACAGACGGCCGCAGGTATTGGTGAAACCGGCGACCACTACACACACGGACGAGACAGCTGGGAGTGAGGAGTTCTTCTCTCCTCGGAGGGTCCTATCAAGGGACCTCCCGGAGGAGGCACTCCTCACCCCCGATCCTAAAGAAGGGGCGGCGCCAAAATTCTTGGCGCCCACGGACCAGGCCCGCAAAAGGTCGCGAGCGTCCGCAACACAGTCGGAGGGGTCGTCAAGCGACGGCTCCTCTGACTCGAGACCCCTGGTGAGGCCCAGAGTATCGGGGCCCGCCAAGCGGGGTAAGAGAGGGCGCCCGCCCACCACGGGACAATACGTGGGCTTGTCCAGGGCGAAGGCGGAGTTCTTGGAGCTGAGGCGCCAGGAACTCCGTCTGCAGGCGGAAGAGGAGGCGGCGGAGATGCTCCGCGAGGCGAGCAGTAGGAGAGCGGCTCGTCTCACAGAAGCACCCCCGAAAATGAGTAGTGCCGAGTCGGAGGGGACCAGCACTGTCGAGGCCCTGAATAAACAGGTGCTCGATAGTGTTGGGTCCATCCTACATGTGGCGGCGAAGTCCGGCAGCCTGAAGGGCACTTTTGTAAAAGCCCTAAAGGTTGCCGCCGCCTCAATTAAGGAGGCGACAGAAGAACTGAGGCAGCGCACTGCCTCAGAGGAGACTGCGAGACTGACCCGTGAGAATGCTCACCTAAAGGCCGCGATGGCCGAGCTCCGTAAGGAGATGGGTGAGCTCCGGGTCAGTCTCGAGCAGGCGAGGGTGCAGGTGCGGTTCTCTCCCCCAGGGAAGGACCAGGACCTCGAGCGCACCATCATGGAGCAAGTTGGCACCATGGTGGGGGCACGGCTCGAGGCCCTGGGGGGGAGGCTGTTACCCGCTATGCGGGAGAGGCCGCCATTGGCGGCAGATAGGAGGAGGACGGCATCACCATCTGTGCCGTCATCATTAGGGGCGGAAACTGCTGTTGCGCCAATTAAGCGCACGCCACCACCGCCGTCTACCAAACCCGCGGCTCCTAAACCCCCGGCAGGAAGTGTCCCGCCGGGGAAGGGGAGAACAAAAAAGAAGAAGGGTCCGGCGAAAAAAGGGTCGGCCGGACCCTCAAGCCAGGCTCCATTAGAGCCACGACCGCTGCCACCCGCGCCCACGTCTATGGACGAGAGCTGGGTGGCAGTGGTTAAAAAGAAGAAAAAGTCCCGAGCACAAAGCTCCGGGACTAACAAGGCGGCTGCCAGACCTCCCGCTCCTCCCCCCTCAACAGCATCGAGGGGGAAAAAGAAGAAGAAGCGAGGCCGAGGTCCCAGCAGGAGACAGGGGGCCGGATTGAGGGCTCCCAGATCCGCGGCAATCGTCCTGACCCTCCAGCCGGGGGCTCAGGACAGGGGGGTAACGTACAAGGCGGTGATGCTCAAGGCACAGTCCAGGATTGAACTGGACAGCCTCGGTATCACCGCCTTGAGGTCACGAACGGCGCAGACGGGGGCCCAGATCCTAGAGATCTTGGGCGCCAGTAGCAGCGCCAAGGCGGACTCCCTCGCCGCGAAGATGAGGGAGGTACTGTGTGAGACCGATGTGCGAATATCCAGGCCCACGAAGTGCGTAGAACTACGCATCTCGGGCCTGGACGAATCGGTCTCACCGGAAGAGGTCGCCGCTGCGGTGGCGAAGGCGGGGGCGTGCGCGATCGAGGCGGTCAAAGCTGGCCAAATCGTCCGCACACGCCTCTCCCAAGGGACCTGTTGGGTCCGATGCCCGGTGGCGGCCGCCAAAAAGGTGGCCGCGGGGCGATTGTTGGTGGGCTGGGTCTCCGCCCAGGTCAAGCTGTTAGAGACCCAGCCAGCGAGATGCTACCGCTGCCATATGGGTGGCCATATAAGGCAGCGGTGCACGTCGGCGATTGACCGCAGCGACGAATGCTTTCGCTGCGGCCAAAATGGCCATAAGGCCAAAGAGTGCTCGGCCGCCCCCCGCTGCTCACTATGTGTGGCAGCCGGAAAGCCCGCCGAGCACAGAGCCGGGAGCAAGGCTTGCACGGGGGCGATACGCCCCAGACGTGCAGTCCCACGGACGGCCGGACGGCATCCGGCCGCCGCTGCTCGTAACAAGGACAGAGGGTGATTTCCACCCTCGGGATCCTGGGGCTGCCACGAGGACATGGCGCTGTACACCCCTGAGGAATGCCCAGTTTGGGCAGGGGAGCGCCATGACCCCGTCGCAGCGGTAGGGGGACGACCTCTCCTCCCGGCCATAGCTTAAGCTGTGGCCGCTGATGGGAGGTCGTAGGAAGTGGTTCCTCCTCCTCCCCCTACCAGGCGGGGCCTGGGTGGTGATCCGGGGGGATTACCGCCCACATATAGGCCCCGCGAGAAGGCGCGCGTGGTGTTCCCACGCGCCTTCTAGAGGTGGCTGGACCAGGTGATTCCTCCCTGCTCCAGCCCAGAGGTGGGCCCGCCGCCGCTGTTGTTCTGGCGGCGGGCATCGCGCTGGCGTGGCTGCGGACGAATACCAGATGGTACCCGTGGCCACGCCGCATTGGTGCGCGCGAGGGAACACCGGTGGGTTTTTAGTGGGTATTCCGCCTCCTACCATCCGTTGGTCATGGGGGCGGGGAGTCCCACATATCCCTGCTGCGGGCCCCCGCCTGCGGCAGGTCGAACGCGTAAATGCGTTTTCCCACCGTCAAAAAAAAAAAAAAAAAAAAAAAAAAAAAAAAAAAAAAAAAAGGTTCGGAGGGAGAGCTAGGCGCGGCCGTGTTGAGGATGAAATCCAAAAACACGGCTCCGGGACCCGATGGGGTCCCGGGACGCGTCCTGGCTCTGGCACTGGAGGCCCTCGGGGGGAGATTCCGTGGTCTACTGGACGCCTGTCTTCGAACCGGCCGTTTTCCAGCCATCTGGAAAATCGGCCGGCTCGTCCTGATCAAGAAGGACGGGCGTCCCGCGGAATCCCCCTCAGCCTACCGTCCGATCGTGCTACTGGACGAGGTCGACAAGCTCTTTGAGCGCATTATATGCTGTCGCCTCGTCAAGCACCTCCGAGACGTAGGCCCCGATCTGTCCGAACGTCAGTTCGGATTCCGAGAGGGAAGGTCGACCGTTGACGCGGTCGGCCGTGTCAAAGCCCTCTCGGAAGAGGCGGCCGCCCAGGGCGGGGTGTTGCTGGCGGTGTCATTGGACATCGCTAACGCCTTTAACACCCTTCCCTGGGCCTGCATTATGGAGGCACTCCTCTATCATAACGTGCCTCCATACCTGCGCCTCATGGTCGGGGCCTACCTCTCGCAGAGATACGTTGAGTATCCGGTCCGGGACGGTAGGCTGGCAAGGTGGGAAACGTCGTGCGGTGTTCCGCAGGGGTCGGTTTTAGGCCCTCTCCTGTGGAACGTCGGCTACGACTGGGTGCTGCGGGGCGAGCTCCTTCCCGGAGCAGAGGTCACCTGTTATGCGGATGACACGCTGGTGACCTCCCGGGGGAGCTCGTACCGAGAAGCGGCACGCCTCGCCACTGTGTCGGTAGCACAGGTGGTGAGGCGCATAAGGATGCTCGGCCTGGAGGTGGCCCTCCATAAGTCCGAGGCGCTGTGTTTTCACGGCGCCCGGAAGGGGCCACCTCCCGGCGCGAGCATCCAGGTTGGTGGCACTCGAATCGAGGTCAAGCCCGAGATGAGGTATCTCGGACTTGTCCTCGACCCGCGCTGGAGTTTCCGTGGGCACTTCGCTCGCCTGGCCCCCCGATTGATCGCGGCATCGGCTGCCTTAAGGCGGCTGATGCCAAACATCGGGGGGCCCGAGTCGGCAAGCCGCCGCCTCTACATGGGGGTGGTGCGGTCGATGGCCCTTTATGGGGCCCCGATCTGGGCGGAGACCCTGACGGCCCGTAGGAATGTCACTCTTCTGAGACGTCCTCAGAGGGTGATGGCCGTCAGCGTCATACGCGGATACCGCACCATCTCTTTTGAGGCGGCGTGCGCATTGGCGGGCACACCTCCCTGGGACCTGGAGGCGGAGGCCCAGGCGTCACTGTATAAGTGGCGCAAGGACCTCCTCCTCCGGGGCGATCATCCCACTCCAAGGGAGGTGGAAGTGCGGAAACTCCAGGCTCGGCAGTCCGTGCTGGGGATCTGGGGGGTAAGGCTGGCCTCGCCTGAGGCCGGCCGCCGGACTGTCGAGGCGCTCCGTCCGGTAATAAGGGACTGGACGGAGCGCATGCGGGGCTCGCTGACCTTCCGCGCGGTGCAGGTTCTCTCGGGACACGGTTGTTTCGGGAGGTACCTGCACCGCATCGCCGGAAGGGAGGCGACCGATGAGTGCCACCATTGTGGCTGCCACGAGGACACGGCGCAGCATACCCTCGAGGAATGCCCAGCTTGGGCGGGGGAGCGCCGCGACCTCGTCGCAGCGGTAGGGGACGATCTCTCCTTGCCGGCCGTAGTCAAGGCTATGGTTGGCGACGAGAGGTCGTGGAAAGCGGTCCTCTCCTTCTGCGAATGCGTTATCTCGCAGAAGGAGGCGGCGGAGAGAGAGAGGGAGAACGATCCCTCCTCTCAGCACATCCGCCGCAGACGCACAGGGACCAGGAGAAGGGCTTATGCCCACCTTCTCCCCCCTACCTAGCGAGGCTGGGTGGTGACTCGGGGGGGTCACCACCCTTACGCAAGCCTCGCGAGAAGGCGCGCGTGGTGTTCCCACGCGCCTTCTTGAGGTGGCTGGACCGGGGGTATTCCTCCCCGCTCCAGCCCAGAGGAGGGCCCGCCGCCGCCGTTAGCCGTGGCGGCGGGCACCGCGCTGGCGTGGCTGCGGACGAATACCAGATGGTACCCGTGGCCACGCCGTCAACGGTGCGCCCGAAGGAACACCCAGGAGTTTTTAGTCGGTAGGCCGGCACCTTCTGTGCCGGAGTCCGACATAATCCGTCCCCCTCCCCCGAGGAGGGCGGATAAGCATGAGCGTTTCTCCTGGCTAAAAAAAAAAAAAAAAAAAAAAAAGGTTAGGTTAGGTTGGGGTGCGACGTCAGACAACCTCCTCGTGTGCTCGGTGGTTACTTGTCCTCCTGGATACGTCTGGGGGGAACGGTAGCTGCTGGGCCGGTGCACCCTGGGCATCGGCCAATAACTTCCCACTTTAAGGGTTCTTATTGGCCGATGGCGAATAGTCTGACAAGGGGGGTGCCCCTCCGCGTGTCCCTCTGATTGCAGAGGGCACAGCGTGATGGGGCAGGGGTAGGTCCCTATGTGGGACAGGGGCGGGTCGGCTCCCGCCAATTGGTGGGATGTCCGGCAGGCGCTATGTGCGCCGCCGCCGGAGGAGGGGCTTCGCCACCCACTCGCGTTCCGTAACCGGCGAACCCACTTCAACGACCCCGCTGGTGGCTCCAGTGGGAGATGTCGTGGGTTTCGCTGGCCGGAGGGCTTGCCTTAATTGGCCGGCCCGCGGGAAGGAAAACCCTGAAAACCAGCCCAAGTTTCGGCGTTGGGGCAACGCGGCGCCGAATGCCCTCGTCGTCCTACTTTCTTTCGAAAGTGGGAGGACGAGGGAAGGTAGAGGGCATATTCTACCATGAGCGGCCACCCTGGGGTACCGCCCGACCCCCCAGGCGTAATAGGGTTACCCAGGTGCAGAGGGCACCGCCTGGGTGGACCACTTATTTCCCTCACACTCGTGGGAACCAAAAATGAGTACACAAAGAACCCCCCCCCAAAAAACAAATAGCACCATCAGTGTTTTCAGCAACACTAAAAGAACCCCGCCCACCAGGGTGTTCACAAATAGGCAGAGGGAGGTCGAGGAGCCGGGCTGGGTAGGAGGGATAGGCCTCCTCGAGCCCTCCCACGAGCCGATAGCACCGCAGGGCGTACGGCCGGTCGTCGTGCTATCGGACTCCGAGTGCTCAATGTCGTCGCCGGCTCTACTGCTATCGTCACCGGCCCCGGGGATCCCGCCCCGAGGCCGAGAGCGGCAGCAAGTTCTTGTGAAGCCGGCGACTAGGTTGATTGATACCGCGGCAGGGAGTGAAGAGTTCTTTTCTCCGCAGAAGGTCCTATTTAGGGATCTTCCGGAGGGGGAACTCTTCACCCCCGAACCTAAGGAGGGGAGGGCACCGGAATTCCCGGCGCCCTTGGATTTGGACCAGGCCCGCAAGAGGTTGCGGGCGTCTCCATCTGCGTCGTCGCAGTCGGACGGGTCGTCAATTGGCGATTCGCCCGACGCTAGACACTTCGCGAGGCCCGGAACATCGGGGCCCGCGAAACGCGCCAAAAGAGGACGGCCACCCACGACTGGTCAGTATGTGGGTCTGGCCAAAGCCAAGGCGGAGCTCCTGGCTCTCAAACGAGAGGAGCTTCGACTCCGGGCAGAGGAGGAGGTGGTAGGAATGGTCCGCGAGGTAAGCAGCAGGAGGGCTTGTCTCGCGGACTCATCCCCGACCAGCGGTGACAACGCGGAAGGTGTAAATACTGTCGAGGGCCTGAATAAGCAGGTCCTCGACAGTGTAAATACAATAATGCGGATCGCCACAACATCCGGCAACCTCAAGGGAACCTTCGTGAAGGCCCTTAAGGTTGCCGCCACCTCCATCCAGGAGGCTACCGATGAGTTGCGGCAGAGGTCTGTCTCTGATGAGACCGCCCGACTGGCAGCGGAGAACAATCGCCTAAAGGCCGAAATGGCCGGGCTCCGTAAGGAGATGGGCGATTTGCGTGCCAGTCTGGAGCGGTCTCAGGCAGAGACGCAGGTGCGGGGGCAACCTTCTCCTCTGGGGAAGGTTCAAGACCTCGAGCGCACCATCATGGAGCGAGTAGGCTTCATGGTGGGGGCAAGGCTCGAGGCCCTGGAGGAGCGGTTGCTCCCCGCAAGGAGGGAGAGGCCGCCACTGGCGGCGGATAAGAAGAGGGCGGCCAGCCCATCTAGGCCGTCCTCATCCGGAGCGGTCACTAGCAGGCGACCGTCGCCGCCCAATACAGGCGTTTCGCCTAAAGCCCCGGCACCAACTACCCTGCCGGGGCCAAAGGCCACGAAGAAAAAGAAGGGGAAGGGTCCGGCTCAAAAGAAAGGGCCAGCCGGACCCTCCAAACCACCACCTCCTCGACCACTGCCACCCGCGCCAACGTCCATGGACGAAAGCTGGGTGACAGTGGTCAAGAAGAATAAAAAGCAGGCGCCCCGGGCACAAAGCTCCGGGGCTAATAAGAAGACGTTGGCGGCTGCCGGACCTTCCGCCCCCCCCTCAAAAACACCGAGGGGAAAGGGGACAAAGGGAGGTCCAGCTAAGAAGGGGGCTGGGCTGAGGGCCCCCCGATCCGCAGCGGTCGTCCTGACCCTCCAGCCGGGGGCTCAGGACCGAGGCGTCACCTACAAGTCGGTGATGCTCGAGGCCAGGTCCAAAATCGATTTGGACGGCCTCGGGATCACCGGCTTAAGGTCACGCACTGCGCGGACGGGGGCCCAAATCCTTGAGGTCCCGGGCGCCACCAGCGGCGCAAAGGCAGACTCCCTCGCCACAAGGCTGAGGGAGGTCCTCGGCGAGGCCGACGTCCGAGTTACCAGGCCCACGAAATGCGCAGATCTGCGCGTTTCGGGCCTGGATGACTCGGTCTCGCCCGAGGATGTCGCCGCCGCGGTGGCCAAGGTGGGGGGGTGTGCGGTCGAGGAGGTCAAGGCTGGCCAAGTCGTCCGCACACCCTTCGCACAAGGGACCTCGTGGGTCCAGTGCCCTGTGGCAGCCGCCAAGAGGGTGGCCGGGGGGCGTCTGTTGGTCGGCTGGGTCTCCGCCCAGGTAAAACTGATGGAGACCCGGCCCACGAGGTGCTACCGCTGCCTCATGCTTGGGCATGTGAGGCAGGGGTGCACCTCGGCGATCGACCGCAGCGGAGAGTGCTTCCGCTGCGGTGCAACAGGCCACCTGGCCAGGGAGTGCTCGGCCGCTCCCCGCTGCTCACTGTGCGTGGCAGCGGGGAAGCCCGCCGAGCACCGGGCGGGGAGCAGGGCCTGCACGGGGGCGATAGCCCCCAAACGTGCAGGCCTCAAGGCGGCCGGAAGGACCCCGGCCGCCGTTGCTCCCGATAAGGATCCTGTGAATGCGGCCAAGTGATGGGCATTCACAGGATCCTCCAGGCGAATATCAACCACTGCGCCGGGGCGCAGGACCTCCTCCTGCAATCCATGGCGCAGTGGTCGATAGACGTCGCGGTGGCCGCCGAGCCCTACTACGTCCCCCCCAGTGATAACTGGGCAGCGGACGTGGACGGCTCGGTGGCCATCATAACTAAAAGAGGGGCAGAGGGCATAATGCCCCCTCCCACCTTGTCGAGGGGCCGAGGCTTTGTGGCGATCCGCTGGGGAGAGATATGCCTAATCGGGGTGTATTTCTCCCCCAACAGGAGTCTCGCCGAGTTCGAAGCGTTCCTGGACCAGGTAGGGGCCCTCATTGGGCAGACCCTACCGTGTCCGGCGCTCGTCGTGGGCGACCTCAACGCCAAGTCATTGGCTTGGGGCTGTCCCGCGACGGATACTCGGGGAGATCTTCTTGCGGAGTGGGCGACGGCTGCCGGCCTCGTGGTTCTGAACCAGGGGTCGGCCAACACCTGCGTGCGATGGCAGGGGGGGTCCATCGTGGACGTTTCGTTCACGACCCCCGCCGTCGCACAGCGTGTCCGTGAGTGGAGGGTTCTGGAGGATGTGGAGACGTTGTCGGACCATTTGTATGTCCGGTTCGACGTCTCCACAGCCACAGAACGCGCGGACACGCGCCGTCGTCCCGACAGCCGAGCCTCGGCCCGATGGGCCTTGTCCAGCCTAAATCGCGAAGCGGTGGAGATTGCTTCCATTGTCCAGGCCTGGGTAACACCTTCCAGGCCTGTGGAGGTCGAGGTCGAGAGTGAATGGTTCCGGGTCGCGCTGTCGCATATTTGCGACGCGAGCATGACCCGGGCCAAGCCTCGACCTCCGAAGCGTCAGGTGTACTGGTGGTCTCAGGGGATCGGAGAAATCCGGTCCCGTTGTGTGGAGGCGAGACGCCAGTACACCCGGGCCCGCCGTAGGCGGGTCCGTGACGCCGACATGGAAGCCCAGCTGTACGGTGCCTATCGAGAGGTTAAGAAGGCCCTACAGCTCTCCATCGCCGACGCGAAGGCGAGTGCCAGAGCGGAGCTCCTCGAGACTCTAAACCGTGATCCATGGGGGAGGCCGTATAAGATGGTCAGGGGCAAATTACGCCCCTGGTCGCCCCCCCTGACGGAGAGTCTTGAGCCTCGACTGCTGGAGGAGGTTGTTTCGTCGCTGTTTCCGAACAGGGCGGAACACCTCCCTCCAGCGATGGCGCCCCCGCGACGTCAAGCTGACGTCGCGGATGCGAGCGCGGAAGTCGAGGTCCCTCCGGTAACGGAGGGAGAGCTAGGCGCGGCCGTGTTGAGGATGAAATCCAAAAACACGGCTCCGGGACCCGACGGGGTCCCGGGACGCGTCCTGGCTCTGGCACTGGAGGCCCTCGGGGGGAGATTCCGTGGTCTACTGGACGCCTGTCTTCGATCCGGCCGTTTTCCAGGAATCTGGAAAATCGGCCGGCTCGTCCTCATCAGGAAAGACGGGCGTCCCGCGGAATCCCCCTCAGCCTACCGTCCGATCGTGCTACTGGACGAGGTCGACAAGCTCTTTGAGCGCATTATATGCTGTCGCCTCGTCAAGCACCTCCGAGACGTAGGCCCCGATCTGTCCGAACATCAGTTCGGATTCCGGGAGGGAAGGTCGACCGTGGATGCGGTCGGCCGGGTCAAAGCCCTCTCGGAAGAGGCGGCCGCCCAGGGCGGGGTGTTGTTGGCGGTGTCGTTAGACATTGCAAACGCCTTTAACACCCTTCCCTGGGCCTGCATTATGGAGGCACTCCTCTATCATAACGTGCCTCCATACCTGCGCCTCATGATCGGGGCCTACCTCTCGCAGAGATACGTTGAGTATCCGGTCCGGGACGGTAGGCTGGCAAGGTGGGAAACGTCGTGCGGTGTTCCGCAGGGGTCGGTTTTAGGCCCTCTCCTGTGGAACGTCGGCTACGACTGGGTGCTGCGGGGCGAGCTCCTTCCCGGAGCAGAGGTCACCTGCTATGCTGATGATACGCTGGTGACCTCCCGGGGGAGCTCGTACCGAGAAGCGGCACGCCTCGCCACTGTGTCAGTAGCACAGGTGGTGAGGCGCATAAGGATGCTCGGCCTGGAGGTGGCCCTTCATAAGTCCGAGGCGCTGTGTTTTCACGGCGCCCGGAAGGGGCCACCTCCCGGCGCGAGCATCCAGGTTGGTGGCACTCGAATCGAGGTCAAGCCCGAGATGAGGTATCTCGGACTTGTCCTCGACCCGCGCTGGAGTTTCCGTGGGCACTTCGCCCGCCTGGCCCCCCGATTGATCGCGGCATCGGCTGCCTTAAGGCGGCTGATGCCAAACATCGGGGGGCCCGAGTCGGCAAGCCGCCGCCTCTACATGGGGGTGGTGCGGTCGATGGCCCTGTACGGGGCCCCGATCTGGGCGGAGACCCTGACGGCCCGTAGGAATGTCACCCTTCTGAGACGTCCTCAGAGGGTGATGGCCGTCAGCGTCATACGCGGATACCGCACCATCTCTTTTGAGGCGGCGTGCGCATTGGCGGGCACACCTCCCTGGGACCTGGAGGCGGAGGCCCAGGCGTCACTGTACAGGTGGCGCAAGGACCTCCTCCTCCGGGGCGATCATCCCACTCCAAGGGAGGTGGAAGTGCGGAAACTCCAGTCTCGGCAGTCCGTGCTGGGGATCTGGGGGGTAAGGCTGGCCTCGCCTGAGGCCGGCCGCCGGACTGTCGAGGCGCTCCGTCCGGTAATAAGGGACTGGACGGAGCGCATGCGGGGCTCGCTGACCTTCCGCGCGGTGCAGGTTCTCTCGGGACATGGTTGTTTCGGGAGGTACCTGCACCGCATCGCCGGAAGGGAGGCGACCGATGAGTGCCACCATTGTGGCTGCCACGAGGACACGGCGCAGCACACCCTCGAGGAATGCCCAGCTTGGGCGGGGGAGCGCCGCGACCTCGTCGCAGCGGTAGGGGACGATCTCTCCTTGCCGGCCGTAGTTAAGGCTATGGTTGGCGACGAGAGGTCGTGGAAAGCGGTCCTCTCCTTCTGCGAGTGCGTGCTCTTGCAGAAGGAGGCGGCGGAGAGAGAGAGGGAGAACGATCCCTCCTCTCAGCACATCCGCCGCAGACGCACAGGGACCCGGAGAAGGGCTTATGCCCACCTTCTCCCCCCTACCTAGCGAGGCTGGGTGGTGACTCGGGGGGGTCACCACCCTCACGCAAGCCTCGCGAGAAGGCGCGCGTGGTGTTCCCACGCGCCTTCTTGAGGTGGCTGGACCGGGGGTATTCCTCCCCGCTCCAGCCCAGAGGAGGGCCCGCCGCCGCTGTAGCCATGGCGGCGGGCACCGCGCTGGCGTGGCTGCGGACGAATACCAGATGGTACCCGTGGCCACGCCGTCAACGGTGCGCCCGAAGGAACACCCAGGAGTTTTTAGTCGGTAGGCCGGCACCTTCTGTGCCGGAGTCCGACATAATCCGCCCCCCTCCCCCGAGGAGGGCGGATAAGCATGAGCGTTTCTCCTGGCTAAAAAAAAAAAAAAAAAAAAAAAAAAAAAAAAAAGGTTAGGTTAGGTTAGGTTAGGTTAGGTTAGGTTAGGTTAGGTTAGGTTAGGTTAGGTTAGGTTAGGTTAGGTTAGGTTAGGTTAGGTTGGGGTGCGATGTCAGACAACCTCCTCGAGTGCCTGATGGCTACTTGTCCCCCTGGATACGTCTGGGGGGAACGGTAGTCGTTGGGCCGGTGCACCCTGGGCATCGGTCAACAACTTCCCTTTTAAGGGTTCTTGTTGGCCGATGGCGAATAGTCTGACACCGGGGGGCTCCTCCGCGTGTCCTCTGGTTTAGCAGAGGGCACTGCGGATGGAGCAGGAGACGCTCCCCTCCTAGCGGGGGAGTAAGGGTGGGCTCGGTGTGCACTCGCACTGCCGCCGAGCAGGCCTGGGGAGGAGGTTAGGGGGAACCTCCTACCCCTTGCCACCGCCGGGCTCGTAATCCGGGACCGCGGCTTTCAGCTGCAGTCCGGGACCGAGGGTCTTGGCCTAACCGCCCGGACCGCGAGGAAGGAAAACCTCTATAAAAAACCAGCCCAAGTCTCGGCTCCGAGGCCCGCCTCGGCGCCGAGATGCCCTCGTCGTTCCACTCCCGAAAATTCGTTTTCGGGAGTGGAGCGGCGGGGGAAGGTGGAGGGCGAATTCCACCACAGCGGGCTGCGGCGAGGAAGCGGCGCTCCCTGAGGAATGCCCATATATCCATATGGGCAGGGGACGCCGTGAAATCGTCTGCAGCACTTGGGCGACCTCTCCTTGACGACTGCAGCTAAGGCTGCGGCCGTCGACGAGAGGTCGTGGGAAGCGGCCCTCTCCCTCTGCTCGCAGGGGGGGAGACGGCGGGCGGGCGGAGGGGCGGTGGCCATCGACGCCGCCCCTCCGGGCCTCCCGCTGGTGTAGGCCGCTATGGTGGGGGACGGCCTCTCTGTTGGGAGGTCGTCCCCTCCCACACCGCATGGTGGTAACCAATAAACTACCATGTGGTGTGGTGGGGGACCG
Organism: Oegoconia quadripuncta; assembly: GCA_949316235.1. Classification (NCBI taxonomy): domain Eukaryota; kingdom Metazoa; phylum Arthropoda; class Insecta; order Lepidoptera; family Autostichidae; genus Oegoconia; species Oegoconia quadripuncta. The sequence continues at coordinate 38,643,797 of OX438746.1, forward strand.
CCTCTCAGCTATGGGGAGGTCGTAGCCGTGCGGGACGGCCACTCCTTGCCGCCCGCAGCCAGGTTTGAGCTGCGGACGCCAAGGAGAGGCCGTGGAAAGCGGTCCTCTCTCTCTGCGAGGGTCACGCACAGACCTCGCGGAGCGAGGGGAGATGCAGCCGCACGGGGGGCGCGGAGGAGAGCTTATCTTTAATGATAGGCGATCCTCTGCCCCCCCTACCCTGCGGGGCCGTGGGCGGCGATCCGGGGGGATCACCGCCCACACATAGGCCCCGCGAGAAGGCGCGCGCGGTGTTTTCCGCGCGCCTTCTAGAGGTGGCTGGACCAGGCGATTCCTCCCTGCTCCAGCCCAGAGGTGGGCCTGCCGCCGTTTGTCCTGGCGGCGGGCACCGCGCTGGCGTGGCTGCGGACGAATACCAGATGGTACCCGCGGCCACGCCGTCAACGGCGCGCGCGAGGGAACACCCAGGAGTTTTTAGTCGGTATGCCGGCACCTTCTGTGCCGGAGTCCGACATAATCCGCCCTCCTCCCCCGAGGAGGACGGATAAGCATGAGCGTTTCTCCTGGTAAAAAAAAAAAAAAAAAAAAAAAGGTTAGGTTAGGTTGGGGTGCGACGTCAGACAACCTCCTCGTGTGCTCGGTGGTTACTTGTCCTCCTGGATACGTCTGGGGGGAACGGTAGCTGCTGGGCCGGTGCACCCTGGGCATCGGCCAATAACTTCCCACTTTAAGGGTTCTTATTGGCCGATGGCGAATAGTCTGACAAGGGGGGTGCCCCTCCCAGTGTCCCTCTGATTTCAGAGGGCACAGCGGGATGGGGCAGGGGGTGGGTCCCTATGTGGGACAGGGGCGGGCCGGCTCCCGCCAATTGGTGGGATGTCCGGCAGGCGCTATGTGCGCCGCCGTCGGAGGAGGGGCTTCGCCACCCACTCGCGTTCCGTAACCAGCGAGCACACTTCAACGACCCCGCCGGTGGCTCCAGTGGGAGACGTCGTGTGCTTCGCTGGCCGGAGGGCTTGCCTTAATTGGCCGGCCCGCGGGAAGGAAAACCCTATAAAACCAGCCCAAGTTTCGGCGCTGGGGCACGCGGCGCCGAATGCCCTCGTCGTCCTACTTTCTTTCGAAAGTGGGACGACGAGGGAAGGTAGAGGGCATACTCTACCACTAGCGGCCACCCTGGGGCACCGCCCGCCCCCCCAGGCGTAATAGGGTTACCCGGGTGCAGAGGGCACCGCCCGGGTGGACGACCCCTTCCCTCCTGATCGTGGGAACAAAAATCCAGATGTTGCGAACCCCCCCCAAAAACAAATCACCAGTAGATAAGACCTACAGTTATAAAGGCCGAACCCCGCCAACGCGGGTGTTCGTTAACAAGCAGAGGGAGGTCGAGGAGTCGGGTGCGGTTGGAGGGTTTTCAGACCTCCTCGGGCCCTCCCACGAGCCGACAGCACCGCAGGGCGTCCAGCCAGTCGTGCTGTCGGACTCCGATGAACAGGTGTCATCGCCGGCCTTGTTGCTGTCTTCACCGGCCCCGGGGATTCCACCCCGGAGCCGAGGACGACAACAGCTTCTGGTGAAGCCGGCGACTAGAGCAAGAGCCATGGACGCGGACAGGAGCGGCGCTGCAGGGAGCGAGGAGTTCTTCTCTCCGCGCAAGGTCCTACCTAGGGACCTGCCGGAGGAGGCACTCCTCACCCCCGATCCTAAGGGGAAAGCGGTGCCGGAGTACCCGGAGGTGACGGACCAGGCCCGCAAGAGGTTGCGGGCGTCCGCATCGCAGTCGGAGGGGTCGTCAAGTGGCGACTCCACCGACTCAAGACCCCCGGTGAGGCCCAGGTTATATGGGCCCGCCAAGCGGGGTAAGAGAGGACGCCCGCCCACAACCGGTCAGTTTGTGGGCCTGGCGAGAGCCAAAGCTGAACTCCTGGAGCTCAGGCGCCAGGAGCTTCAGCTGGAGGCAGAAGAGGAGGTGGCGGGGATGGTCCGCGAGGCGAGTGGCAGGAGGATTGCGCGCCTTGCGGACTCATCTCCGAACTTGAGCGGCGGAGAGGAGGGGGGTGGTGCCGGCGCTGAGGCCCTGAACAAACAGGTGCAGAGCAGTGTCGACACCATCCTCCACATTGCTAGTAAGTCGGGCAACCTTAAGGGTACCTTTGTAAAGGCCCTTAAGGTCGCCGCCGCCTCAATACGGGAGGCTACTGAGGAGTTGCGGCTAAGGTCCGCAACAGAAGAGACGGCCAGGTTGGCCGCGGAGAACGCCCGCCATAAGGCTGAGCTAGCTGAACTCCGTAAGGAGGTGGCGGAGCTGCGGGCCAACCTGGACACTGAGCGGTCCCTTAGGGAGTCGCAGGTGACGCAGCGGTTCTCTCCTCCAGGGAAGGAGCAGGACTTCGAGCGCGCCATCATGGAGCGAGTAGGCACCATGATGGGGGCGAGGCTCGAGGCCCTGGAGGAGAGGCTGCTCCCCGCGAGGAGGGAGAGGCCGCCGTTAGCGGCGGACTTGAGTAGTCCGCCCAGGCCGTCCCCGCCCGGCGTGAGCACCATCGCTGCTTCAAGCAGGCGCTCACCACCATCGTCGCTGCCCACGGCAGGAGTTGTGTCCCCTTCCCCGGCACAAACCACCGTGCCGGGACAAAAGGGCAAAAAGAAAAGAGGGAAGGGTCCGGCGAAGAAAGGGTCGGCCGGACCCTCCAAGCAGGCTCCTAAAGAGCCCAGGCCACTGCCACCCGCGCCCTCGTCTATGAACGAGAGCTGGGTGGCGGTGGTCAAAAAAGGAAAGGGAAAGCCCCGAGCACAAAGCTCTGGGGCAAATAAGGCGGCTGCCAGACCTCCCGCCCCCCCCTCAAAAACATCGAGGGGGAAGAAGAAAAAGGGAGGTCCTAGCAAAAAGCAGGGGGCTGGGTTAAGGGCCCCCCGCTCTGCGGCGATTACCCTGACCCTCCTACCGGGGGCCATTGAAAGAGGGGTAACATACAAGGCGGTGATGCTCGAGGCTCAGGCCAGGATTGAACTGGCCAGCCTCGGCATCACCTCCTTGAGGTCACGCACGGCGCGAACTGGCGCCCAGATCTTGGAGGTCCCGGGCGCCACAAGCGACGTAAAGGCAGACTCCCTCGCCACAAGGCTGAGGGAGGTCCTCGATGAGGACGTGGTTCGAGTGTCCAGGCCCACGAAGTGCGTAGAGTTACGCATTTCGGGCCTGGACGAATCGGTCGAGCCGGAGGTGGTTGCCGCCGCGGTGGCGAGAACGGGGGAGTGTGCGGTCGAGGCGGTCAAGGCTGGCCAAGTCGTCCGCACACGCTTCGCTCAGGGGACCTGCTGGGTCAGGTGCCCGGTGGCGGCCGCCAAAAAGGTGGCCGCGGGACGTTTGTTGGTGGGCTGGGTCTCCGCCCAGGTCAAGCTGTTGGAGACCCAGCCGATGCGGTGCTACAGGTGCCACATGACTGGTCACGTCAGGCACCAGTGCACGTCGGCGATTGACCGCAGCGGGGAATGTTTCCGCTGCGGTCAAACTGGTCACATGGCCAAGGATTGCTCGGCCGACCCCCGCTGTTCACTGTGTGTGGCAGCGGGTAAGCCCGCCGACCATCGGGCAGGGAGCAAGGTCTGCACGGGGGCGAAAGGCCCCAGACGTGCAGCCCCATGGGCGGCCGAACGATACACGGCCGCCGCTGCTCCTAATCAGGACCGAGGGTGATTTCCACCCTCGGGGTCCTGGGGCTGCCGCGAGGACATGGCGCTACACACCCCTGAGGGATGCCCAGTCTGGGCAGGGGAGCGCCATGACCCCGCGTTGCAGCGGTAGGGGGGACGACCTCTCCTCCCGGCCATAGCATAAGCTGTGGCCGGTGATGAGAGGTCGTAGGAAGTGGTTCTCTCCCCCTGCGAGATCGCGATCTCGCAGGGGGAGCCGGCGGAGAGTGAGATCCCTCCTCTCCGCCGCAGCAGTGCTGGGACCCGGAGGAGATGTGTATATCTCCTCCCCCTACCAGGCGGGGCCTGGGTGGTGATCCGGGGGGATCACCGCCCACACATAGGCCCCGCGAGAAGGCGCGCGTGGTGTTCCCACGCGCCTTCTAGAGGTGGCTGGACCAGGCGATTCCTCCCTGCTCCAGCCCAGAGGAGGGCCCGCCGCCGCCGTTATCCTGGCGGCGGGCATCGCGCTGGCGTGGCTGCGGACGAATACCGAGATGGTACCCGTGGCCACGTCGCATAGGTGTGCGCGAGGGAACACCGGTGGGTTTTTAGTGGGTATTCCGCCTCCTACCATCCGTTGGTCATGGAGGCGGGGAGTCCCACATATCCCTGCTGCGGGCCCCCGCCTGCGGCAGGTCGAACGCGTAAATGCGTTTTCCCACCGTCAAAAAAAAAAAAAAAAAAAAAAAAAAAAAAAAAAAAAGGTTAGGTTAGGTTAGGTTCCCCCCCGACGTGTCGCCACCTTGCCGTGGTGGGGGGGCTTGCGCGCCTCTATGACGCCCAGGGCTACGCCGGATAGGGCTTCCCATACCGGACAGGCCTGGGTCGAGAGGCCAGACAAAGAGCGACACACCCCGGCCGATATGGCCGGATAAGAGGGGTTTCTCCGCTCTGCGGATGAGACATTCGGGCTCAGGGCGCTCTGTCCCTGGGCCGGTGTTTTGTGGCTTGGGCCCGTGACTGCTGCGGTCATGTCTCGTGGCAGTCTTCGGGTCCTTGTGGGTTTGAGAGGAAGAAAACCTCGAGAAAAAATCACCCCGTTCCTTCTAGTGGCTTCGCAGCGCTAGGGGGAGTTGCCGACGGGTTATTCGGCTTTAACTGCGCGCCGGCAGCCCCGGCCCCATAAAAAGAATGGAAATGAGCAAAGATAAACAGAAATTACCCCAGGGGGGTACCCGAAAGGGAGAATCCCCCCCTGCACTTACACGTGCAGGCTGCCCCTCGTATTCTGGGGGGGGCAAATCGTTGCTCAAGATTCACCTATATGACGACCCACGCAAACGCCTAACGGACTCGGACGATTGCTCGAGTGGAGTCGGTAGACACGAGGAGATGGACGCGGCATCTGACTCAGGCGCGAGCCTAGTCTCTGTCGCGTCAACACCGGACGGGACCAAGGGCGGACTCTCTAAGAGCCCGCGGAGGAGAAAGAGGCAGCGAGCTACTGGCTGTAGCTCGGCTTCCTCAAGCGATGACGACAATGGCAAGCGCCCTCTCGCCCCTAGGGGCAGAGGACGCCCGCCCACTACCGGAGAATACGTTGGCCTCGCCAAGGCAAAGGCTGCCCTCAACGCCGAGAGGCAGAGGGAGCTGGAGCTCTTGGCTGAGGCCGAAATCGCCGAGTCAAGCCGACTGACGAGGAGCCAGGCCAAGGTGTCGCGCCTCTCCGAATCGTCGTCGGACTTGATTCTGGACGTGACAGGAGGGTCGTCAGAGGCCAAATTGGCCTCTGACCTAAACAAAATGGTTACGGATAATGTGGAGCTCATCCGGCGGGTAGCCGCTAAATCCGCGAACCTGAAGGGCACGTTTGTTCGTGCCCTGAAGGACTCGGCTGAGGCGATAGCCCAAGCCGTCTCGGAGCTCAGCTCTCGCTCAGTGAGCGATGAAACGAGACGGCTTCAGGCAAATAATGCCCGCCTCCAGGCGGAACTGTCGGAGATCCGCGCCGAGCTGGCGCAGGTCAAAGCCGAGATGGCTAAGGTGCGAAGGGCTGAAAGCCCGGCTGCCCCTGCCGTCACGGCGGTGGAGGGGTCCTCTCTCCCGGGTGAAGACCTGCTGCGCTCGGTCATGGTCCACGTTGGAACCATGCTGAGCGCGCGGTTTGAAGACCTGGAGGAGAGACTCCTCCCAGCCAAACGTCTGCGGCCACCTCTGGCCGCTGACTTTAGAAGAGTGTCCGCTGAGGCTCACATGGCCCCAGCTACAGCTCCCGCTGAGACCTCTGCTCCAGCGGCAGCCTCTGAGGTTCCCCCGCCACCGGACCCCGCTCTCCCTAACAGGAGGAAGGGGAAGAGAGGCGGGAAGAAGAGGAGGAAGGCGACCTCGGCTTCGGCCCCGGCCGCTGTAATTGTAGCCCCTCGTCCCCTGCCGCCGGCTCCTGCGTCCCTGGACGCGGCCTGGAGCACGGTAGTAAAGAGGGGCTCCAAGAAGCCGAGAGCGGCAGCGCAAAGCGGTTCTGGCCCGCACCTGCCGCCGCCAAAACCTACGGCGAAGAGGGTCCGTAAACTCCGGCCTCCCCGCTCCCAGGCAGTGGTGCTTTCACTGCAGCCGGGAGCGGCAGAGAAGGGGGTTACGTACGAGAAGATCCTGAGAGAGGCCAGGTCGAAGGTGAATCTCGCCGCCCTCGGCATCTCAGGCCTTCGGATAAGGAATGCGGCCACTGGAGCGCGCATGCTGGAGGTCCCAGGCGCGTCCAGTATCAGCAAAGCGGACTCCCTCGCTGAGAAGCTAAGGGAGTCGCTAAGCCCGGATGAAGTAAAAGTCTCCAGGCCCACCATATGTGCAGATCTGCGCATATCGGGCCTGGATGACTCAATTGTGACGGAGGAGGTGGTGGCCGCCGTTGCCCGCACCGGAGGATGCAGCGAGGAGGACGTGAAGCCTGGCGTGTTACGCCGAGACTTCTCCGGCCTCTACGCGGTCAGCCTGCGCTGCCCCATTAAGGCAGCCAAAAAGGTTGTAAAGGAGGGTCGGCTCTTGGTTGGCTGGGTGGCCGCGCAAGTGCGGTTGCTCGACCACAGGCCACTTCGGTGTTTTAGGTGCCTCCAGGTCGGGCACGTCAGAGCGACGTGCTCCGCGGAGGTGGACCGCAGCGATCAATGTTATCGCTGCGGTCAAGCCGGGCACAAAGCTGGGCAGTGTTCCGCCACGCCGCACTGCACCCTGTGTGCAGCAGCCGGCAAATCGGCGGCGCATACGGTGGGGAGCAGATCTTGTGCTGCCCCCCCCTCTAACAGGCGGAGAAAAGTCGGCAGCGTCGGCCCTAAGGCCTCACAGCAGTCGACTCGCCCTAGTCAAGGGCGGATGGACACTGCCATCTAGTTGAGGCGCGCTGCATGTCCCGGCGCGCCTCCTATTGTTGGCCACGAAGGGCCCAATCCGGGCAACCGCTAGGGGGAGTTGCAGAAGTCTTGTTGCACCTGGGCTCCCCCGATCACGCGGCGAGAGGGACATCGTGAGGTTTTAGTCGGTAGGTCGGCACCTTCTGTGCCGGAGTCCGACATACCCCGCCTGCGGGCGGGGATGCATGAGCATTTCCTCACGTAAAAAAAAAAAAAAAAAAAAAAAAAAAAAAAAAAAGGTTAGGTTAGGTTAGGTTAGGTTAGGTTAGGTTAGGTTAGGTTAGGTTAGGTTAGGTTAGGTTAGGTTAGGTTAGGTTAGGTTAGGTTAGGTTAGGTTAGGTTAGGTTAGGTTAGGTTAGGTTAGGTTGGGGTGCGATGTCAGACAACCTCCTCGTGTGCCTGATGGCTACTTGTCCCCCTGGATACGTCTGGGGGGAACGGTAGTCGTTGGGCCGGTGCACCCTGGGCATCGGTCAACAACTTCCCTTTTTAAGGGTTCTTGTTGGCCGATGGCGAATAGTCTGACACCGGGGGGCTCCTCCGCGTGTCCTCTGGTTTAGCAGAGGGCACTGCGGATGGAGCAGGAGACGCTCCCCTCCTAGAGGGGGAGTAAGGGTGGGCTCGGTGTGCACTCGCACTGCCGCCGAGCAGGCCTGGGGAGGAGGTTAGGGGGAACCTCCTACCCCTTGCCACCGCCGGGCTCGTAATCCGGGACCGCGGCTTTCAGCTGCAGTCCGGGACCGAGGGTCTTGGCCTAACCGCCCGGACCGCGAGGAAGGAAAACCTCTATAAAAAACCAGCCCAAGTCTCGGCTCCGAGGCCCGCCTCGGCGCCGAGATGCCCTCGTCGTTCCACTCCCGAAAATTCGTTTTCGGGAGTGGAGCGGCGAGGGATGGTGGAGGGCGAATTCCACCACAGCGGGCTGCGGCGAGGAAGCGGCGCTCCCTGAGGAATGCCCATATGTCCATATGGGCAGGGGACGCCGTGGAATCGTCTGCAGCACTTGGGCGACCTCTCCTTGACGACTGCAGCTAAGGCTGCGGCCGTCGACGAGAGGTCGTGGGAAGCGGCCCTCTCCCTCTGCTCGCAGGGGGGGAGACGGCGGGCGGGTCGGGGGGGCGTGGCATCTAACGCGCCTCCCCGGGCATCCCGCTGTGTAGGCCGCTATGGTGGGGGACGACCTCTCTGTTGAGGGGCCGTCCCCTGCCACATCATACGGTGGGAAATGCGCTCCTTACCGTGTGGTGTGGTGGGGGACGGCCTTTCTGTTGTGGAGAGGTCGTAGCCGTGCGGGACGGCCACCCTTTGACGCCCGCAGCCAGGTTTGAGCTGCGGACGCCAAGGGGAGGCCGTGGAAAGCGGTCCTCTCCCTCTGCGAGGGTCACGCACAGACCTCGCGGAGCGAGGGGAGATGCAGCCGCATGGGGGGCACGGAGGAGAGCTTATCTTCAATGATAGGCGATCCTCTGCCCCCCCTACCCTGCGGGGCCGTGGGTGGCGATCCGGGGGGATCACCGCCCACACATAGGCCCCGCGAGAAGGCGCGCGCGGTGTTCTCCGCGCGCCTTCTAGAGGTGGCTGGACCAGGCGATTCCTCCCTGCTCCAGCCCAGAGGTGGGCCTGCCGCCGTTTGTCCTGGCGGCGGGCACCGCGCTGGCGTGGCTGCGGACGAATACCAGATGGTACCCGCGGCCACGCCGTCAACGGCGCGCGCGAGGGAACACCCAGGAGTTTTTAGTCGGTAGGCCGGCACCTTCTGTGCCGGAGTCCGACATAATCCGCCCTCCTCCCCCGAGGAGGGCGGATAAGCATGAGCGTTTCTCCTGGTAAAAAAAAAAAAAAAAAAAAGGTTAGGTTAGGTTAGGTTAGGTTAGGTTAGGTTAGGTTAGGTTAGGTTAGGTTAGGTTAGGTTAGGTTAGGTTAGGTTAGGTTAGGTTAGGTTAGGTTAGGTTAGGTTAGGTTAGGTTAGGTTAGGTTAGGTTAGGTTAGGTTAGGTTAGGTTAGGTTAGGTTAGGTTAGGTTAGGTTAGGTTAGGTTAGGTTAGGTTAGGTTAGGTTAGGTTAGGTTAGGTTAGGTTAGGTTAGGTTAGGTTAGGTTAGGTTAGGTTAGGTTAGGTTAGGTTAGGTTAGGTTAGGTTAGGTTAGGTTAGGTTAGGTTAGGTTAGGTTAGGTTAGGTTAGGTTAGGTTAGGTTAGGTTAGGTTAGGTTAGGTTAGGTTAGGTTAGGTTAGGTTAGGTTAGGTTAGGTTAGGTTAGGTTAGGTTAGGTTAGGTTAGGTTAGGTTAGGTTAGGTTAGGTTAGGTTAGGTTAGGTTAGGTTAGGTTAGGTTAGGTTAGGTTAGGTTAGGTTAGGTTAGGTTAGGTTAGGTTAGGTTAGGTTAGGTTAGGTTAGGTTAGGTTAGGTTAGGTTAGGTTAGGTTAGGTTAGGTTAGGTTAGGTTAGGTTAGGTTAGGTTAGGTTAGGTTAGGTTAGGTTAGGTTAGGTTAGGTTAGGTTAGGTTAGGTTAGGTTAGGTTAGGTTAGGTTAGGTTAGGTTAGGTTAGGTTAGGTTAGGTTAGGTTAGGTTAGGTTAGGTTAGGTTAGGTTAGGTTAGGTTAGGTTAGGTTAGGTTAGGTTAGGTTAGGTTAGGTTAGGTTAGGTTAGGTTAGGTTAGGTTAGGTTAGGTTAGGTTAGGTTAGGTTAGGTTAGGTTAGGTTAGGTTAGGTTAGGTTAGGTTAGGTTAGGTTAGGTTAGGTTAGGTTAGGTTAGGTTAGGTTAGGTTAGGTTAGGTTAGGTTAGGTTAGGTTAGGTTAGGTTAGGTTAGGTTAGGTTAGGTTAGGTTAGGTTAGGTTAGGTTAGGTTAGGTTAGGTTAGGTTAGGTTAGGTTAGGTTAGGTTAGGTTAGGTTAGGTTAGGTTAGGTTAGGTTAGGTTAGGTTAGGTTAGGTTAGGTTAGGTTAGGTTAGGTTAGGTTAGGTTAGGTTAGGTTAGGTTAGGTTAGGTTAGGTTAGGTTAGGTTAGGTTAGGTTAGGTTAGGTTAGGTTAGGTTAGGTTAGGTTAGGTTAGGTTAGGTTAGGTTAGGTTAGGTTAGGTTAGGTTAGGTTAGGTTAGGTTAGGTTAGGTTAGGTTAGGTTAGGTTAGGTTAGGTTAGGTTAGGTTAGGTTAGGTTAGGTTAGGTTAGGTTAGGTTAGGTTAGGTTAGGTTAGGTTAGGTTAGGTTAGGTTAGGTTAGGTTAGGTTAGGTTAGGTTAGGTTAGGTTAGGTTAGGTTAGGTTAGGTTAGGTTAGGTTAGGTTAGGTTAGGTTAGGTTAGGTTAGGTTAGGTTAGGTTAGGTTAGGTTAGGTTAGGTTAGGTTAGGTTAGGTTAGGTTAGGTTAGGTTAGGTTAGGTTAGGTTAGGTTAGGTTAGGTTAGGTTAGGTTAGGTTAGGTTAGGTTAGGTTAGGTTAGGTTAGGTTAGGTTAGGTTAGGTTAGGTTAGGTTAGGTTAGGTTAGGTTAGGTTAGGTTAGGTTAGGTTAGGTTAGGTTAGGTTAGGTTAGGTTAGGTTAGGTTAGGTTAGGTTAGGTTAGGTTAGGTTAGGTTAGGTTAGGTTAGGTTAGGTTAGGTTAGGTTAGGTTAGGTTAGGTTAGGTTAGGTTAGGTTAGGTTAGGTTAGGTTAGGTTAGGTTAGGTTAGGTTAGGTTAGGTTAGGTTAGGTTAGGTTAGGTTAGGTTAGGTTAGGTTAGGTTAGGTTAGGTTAGGTTAGGTTAGGTTAGGTTAGGTTAGGTTAGGTTAGGTTAGGTTAGGTTAGGTTAGGTTAGGTTAGGTTAGGTTAGGTTAGGTTAGGTTAGGTTAGGTTAGGTTAGGTTAGGTTAGGTTAGGTTAGGTTAGGTTAGGTTAGGTTAGGTTAGGTTAGGTTAGGTTAGGTTAGGTTAGGTTAGGTTAGGTTAGGTTAGGTTAGGTTAGGTTAGGTTAGGTTAGGTTAGGTTAGGTTAGGTTAGGTTAGGTTAGGTTAGGTTAGGTTAGGTTAGGTTAGGTTAGGTTAGGTTAGGTTAGGTTAGGTTAGGTTAGGTTAGGTTAGGTTAGGTTAGGTTAGGTTAGGTTAGGTTAGGTTAGGTTAGGTTAGGTTAGGTTAGGTTAGGTTAGGTTAGGTTAGGTTAGGTTAGGTTAGGTTAGGTTAGGTTAGGTTAGGTTAGGTTAGGTTAGGTTAGGTTAGGTTAGGTTAGGTTAGGTTAGGTTAGGTTAGGTTAGGTTAGGTTAGGTTAGGTTAGGTTAGGTTAGGTTAGGTTAGGTTAGGTTAGGTTAGGTTAGGTTAGGTTAGGTTAGGTTAGGTTAGGTTAGGTTAGGTTAGGTTAGGTTAGGTTAGGTTAGGTTAGGTTAGGTTAGGTTAGGTTAGGTTAGGTTAGGTTAGGTTAGGTTAGGTTAGGTTAGGTTAGGTTAGGTTAGGTTAGGTTAGGTTAGGTTAGGTTAGGTTAGGTTAGGTTAGGTTAGGTTAGGTTAGGTTAGGTTAGGTTAGGTTAGGTTAGGTTAGGTTAGGTTAGGTTAGGTTAGGTTGGTTAGGTTAGGTTAGGTTAGGTTAGGTTAGGTTAGGTTAGGTTAGGTTAGGTTAGGTTAGGTTAGGTTAGGTTAGGTTAGGTTAGGTTAGGTTAGGTTAGGTTAGGTTAGGTTAGGTTAGGTTAGGTTAGGTTAGGTTAGGTTAGGTTAGGTTAGGTTAGGTTAGGTTAGGTTAGGTTAGGTTAGGTTAGGTTAGGTTAGGTTAGGTTAGGTTAGGTTAGGTTAGGTTAGGTTAGGTTAGGTTAGGTTAGGTTAGGTTAGGTTAGGTTAGGTTAGGTTAGGTTAGGTTAGGTTAGGTTAGGTTAGGTTAGGTTAGGTTAGGTTAGGTTAGGTTAGGTTAGGTTAGGTTAGGTTAGGTTAGGTTAGGTTAGGTTAGGTTAGGTTAGGTTAGGTTAGGTTAGGTTAGGTTAGGTTAGGTTAGGTTAGGTTAGGTTAGGTTAGGTTAGGTTAGGTTAGGTTAGGTTAGGTTAGGTTAGGTTAGGTTAGGTTAGGTTAGGTTAGGTTAGGTTAGGTTAGGTTAGGTTAGGTTAGGTTAGGTTAGGTTAGGTTAGGTTAGGTTAGGTTAGGTTAGGTTAGGTTAGGTTAGGTTAGGTTAGGTTAGGTTAGGTTAGGTTAGGTTAGGTTAGGTTAGGTTAGGTTAGGTTAGGTTAGGTTAGGTTAGGTTAGGTTAGGTTAGGTTAGGTTAGGTTAGGTTAGGTTAGGTTAGGTTAGGTTAGGTTAGGTTAGGTTAGGTTAGGTTAGGTTAGGTTAGGTTAGGTTAGGTTAGGTTAGGTTAGGTTAGGTTAGGTTAGGTTAGGTTAGGTTAGGTTAGGTTAGGTTAGGTTAGGTTAGGTTAGGTTAGGTTAGGTTAGGTTAGGTTAGGTTAGGTTAGGTTAGGTTAGGTTAGGTTAGGTTAGGTTAGGTTAGGTTAGGTTAGGTTAGGTTAGGTTAGGTTAGGTTAGGTTAGGTTAGGTTAGGTTAGGTTAGGTTAGGTTAGGTTAGGTTAGGTTAGGTTAGGTTAGGTTAGGTTAGGTTAGGTTAGGTTAGGTTAGGTTAGGTTAGGTTAGGTTAGGTTAGGTTAGGTTAGGTTAGGTTAGGTTAGGTTAGGTTAGGTTAGGTTAGGTTAGGTTAGGTTAGGTTAGGTTAGGTTAGGTTAGGTTAGGTTAGGTTAGGTTAGGTTAGGTTAGGTTAGGTTAGGTTAGGTTAGGTTAGGTTAGGTTAGGTTAGGTTAGGTTAGGTTAGGTTAGGTTAGGTTAGGTTAGGTTAGGTTAGGTTAGGTTAGGTTAGGTTAGGTTAGGTTAGGTTAGGTTAGGTTAGGTTAGGTTAGGTTAGGTTAGGTTAGGTTAGGTTAGGTTAGGTTAGGTTAGGTTAGGTTAGGTTAGGTTAGGTTAGGTTAGGTTAGGTTAGGTTAGGTTAGGTTAGGTTAGGTTAGGTTAGGTTAGGTTAGGTTAGGTTAGGTTAGGTTAGGTTAGGTTAGGTTAGGTTAGGTTAGGTTAGGTTAGGTTAGGTTAGGTTAGGTTAGGTTAGGTTAGGTTAGGTTAGGTTAGGTTAGGTTAGGTTAGGTTAGGTTAGGTTAGGTTAGGTTAGGTTAGGTTAGGTTAGGTTAGGTTAGGTTAGGTTAGGTTAGGTTAGGTTAGGTTAGGTTAGGTTAGGTTAGGTTAGGTTAGGTTAGGTTAGGTTAGGTTAGGTTAGGTTAGGTTAGGTTAGGTTAGGTTAGGTTAGGTTAGGTTAGGTTAGGTTAGGTTAGGTTAGGTTAGGTTAGGTTAGGTTAGGTTAGGTTAGGTTAGGTTAGGTTAGGTTAGGTTAGGTTAGGTTAGGTTAGGTTAGGTTAGGTTAGGTTAGGTTAGGTTAGGTTAGGTTAGGTTAGGTTAGGTTAGGTTAGGTTAGGTTAGGTTAGGTTAGGTTAGGTTAGGTTAGGTTAGGTTAGGTTAGGTTAGGTTAGGTTAGGTTAGGTTAGGTTAGGTTAGGTTAGGTTAGGTTAGGTTAGGTTAGGTTAGGTTAGGTTAGGTTAGGTTAGGTTAGGTTAGGTTAGGTTAGGTTAGGTTAGGTTAGGTTAGGTTAGGTTAGGTTAGGTTAGGTTAGGTTAGGTTAGGTTAGGTTAGGTTAGGTTAGGTTAGGTTAGGTTAGGTTAGGTTAGGTTAGGTTAGGTTAGGTTAGGTTAGGTTAGGTTAGGTTAGGTTAGGTTAGGTTAGGTTAGGTTAGGTTAGGTTAGGTTAGGTTAGGTTAGGTTAGGTTAGGTTAGGTTAGGTTAGGTTAGGTTAGGTTAGGTTAGGTTAGGTTAGGTTAGGTTAGGTTAGGTTAGGTTAGGTTAGGTTAGGTTAGGTTAGGTTAGGTTAGGTTAGGTTAGGTTAGGTTAGGTTAGGTTAGGTTAGGTTAGGTTAGGTTAGGTTAGGTTAGGTTAGGTTAGGTTAGGTTAGGTTAGGTTAGGTTAGGTTAGGTTAGGTTAGGTTAGGTTAGGTTAGGTTAGGTTAGGTTAGGTTAGGTTAGGTTAGGTTAGGTTAGGTTAGGTTAGGTTAGGTTAGGTTAGGTTAGGTTAGGTTAGGTTAGGTTAGGTTAGGTTAGGTTAGGTTAGGTTAGGTTAGGTTAGGTTAGGTTAGGTTAGGTTAGGTTAGGTTAGGTTAGGTTAGGTTAGGTTAGGTTAGGTTAGGTTAGGTTAGGTTAGGTTAGGTTAGGTTAGGTTAGGTTAGGTTAGGTTAGGTTAGGTTAGGTTAGGTTAGGTTAGGTTAGGTTAGGTTAGGTTAGGTTAGGTTAGGTTAGGTTAGGTTAGGTTAGGTTAGGTTAGGTTAGGTTAGGTTAGGTTAGGTTAGGTTAGGTTAGGTTAGGTTAGGTTAGGTTAGGTTAGGTTAGGTTAGGTTAGGTTAGGTTAGGTTAGGTTAGGTTAGGTTAGGTTAGGTTAGGTTAGGTTAGGTTAGGTTAGGTTAGGTTAGGTTAGGTTAGGTTAGGTTAGGTTAGGTTAGGTTAGGTTAGGTTAGGTTAGGTTAGGTTAGGTTAGGTTAGGTTAGGTTAGGTTAGGTTAGGTTAGGTTAGGTTAGGTTAGGTTAGGTTAGGTTAGGTTAGGTTAGGTTAGGTTAGGTTAGGTTAGGTTAGGTTAGGTTAGGTTAGGTTAGGTTAGGTTAGGTTAGGTTAGGTTAGGTTAGGTTAGGTTAGGTTAGGTTAGGTTAGGTTAGGTTAGGTTAGGTTAGGTTAGGTTAGGTTAGGTTAGGTTAGGTTAGGTTAGGTTAGGTTAGGTTAGGTTAGGTTAGGTTAGGTTAGGTTAGGTTAGGTTAGGTTAGGTTAGGTTAGGTTAGGTTAGGTTAGGTTAGGTTAGGTTAGGTTAGGTTAGGTTAGGTTAGGTTAGGTTAGGTTAGGTTAGGTTAGGTTAGGTTAGGTTAGGTTAGGTTAGGTTAGGTTAGGTTAGGTTAGGTTAGGTTAGGTTAGGTTAGGTTAGGTTAGGTTAGGTTAGGTTAGGTTAGGTTAGGTTAGGTTAGGTTAGGTTAGGTTAGGTTAGGTTAGGTTAGGTTAGGTTAGGTTAGGTTAGGTTAGGTTAGGTTAGGTTAGGTTAGGTTAGGTTAGGTTAGGTTAGGTTAGGTTAGGTTAGGTTAGGTTAGGTTAGGTTAGGTTAGGTTAGGTTAGGTTAGGTTAGGTTAGGTTAGGTTAGGTTAGGTTAGGTTAGGTTAGGTTAGGTTAGGTTAGGTTAGGTTAGGTTAGGTTAGGTTAGGTTAGGTTAGGTTAGGTTAGGTTAGGTTAGGTTAGGTTAGGTTAGGTTAGGTTAGGTTAGGTTAGGTTAGGTTAGGTTAGGTTAGGTTAGGTTAGGTTAGGTTAGGTTAGGTTAGGTTAGGTTAGGTTAGGTTAGGTTAGGTTAGGTTAGGTTAGGTTAGGTTAGGTTAGGTTAGGTTAGGTTAGGTTAGGTTAGGTTAGGTTAGGTTAGGTTAGGTTAGGTTAGGTTAGGTTAGGTTAGGTTAGGTTAGGTTAGGTTAGGTTAGGTTAGGTTAGGTTAGGTTAGGTTAGGTTAGGTTAGGTTAGGTTAGGTTAGGTTAGGTTAGGTTAGGTTAGGTTAGGTTAGGTTAGGTTAGGTTAGGTTAGGTTAGGTTAGGTTAGGTTAGGTTAGGTTAGGTTAGGTTAGGTTAGGTTAGGTTAGGTTAGGTTAGGTTAGGTTAGGTTAGGTTAGGTTAGGTTAGGTTAGGTTAGGTTAGGTTAGGTTAGGTTAGGTTAGGTTAGGTTAGGTTAGGTTAGGTTAGGTTAGGTTAGGTTAGGTTAGGTTAGGTTAGGTTAGGTTAGGTTAGGTTAGGTTAGGTTAGGTTAGGTTAGGTTAGGTTAGGTTAGGTTAGGTTAGGTTAGGTTAGGTTAGGTTAGGTTAGGTTAGGTTAGGTTAGGTTAGGTTAGGTTAGGTTAGGTTAGGTTAGGTTAGGTTAGGTTAGGTTAGGTTAGGTTAGGTTAGGTTAGGTTAGGTTAGGTTAGGTTAGGTTAGGTTAGGTTAGGTTAGGTTAGGTTAGGTTAGGTTAGGTTAGGTTAGGTTAGGTTAGGTTAGGTTAGGTTAGGTTAGGTTAGGTTAGGTTAGGTTAGGTTAGGTTAGGTTAGGTTAGGTTAGGTTAGGTTAGGTTAGGTTAGGTTAGGTTAGGTTAGGTTAGGTTAGGTTAGGTTAGGTTAGGTTAGGTTAGGTTAGGTTAGGTTAGGTTAGGTTAGGTTAGGTTAGGTTAGGTTAGGTTAGGTTAGGTTAGGTTAGGTTAGGTTAGGTTAGGTTAGGTTAGGTTAGGTTAGGTTAGGTTAGGTTAGGTTAGGTTAGGTTAGGTTAGGTTAGGTTAGGTTAGGTTAGGTTAGGTTAGGTTAGGTTAGGTTAGGTTAGGTTAGGTTAGGTTAGGTTAGGTTAGGTTAGGTTAGGTTAGGTTAGGTTAGGTTAGGTTAGGTTAGGTTAGGTTAGGTTAGGTTAGGTTAGGTTAGGTTAGGTTAGGTTAGGTTAGGTTAGGTTAGGTTAGGTTAGGTTAGGTTAGGTTAGGTTAGGTTAGGTTAGGTTAGGTTAGGTTAGGTTAGGTTAGGTTAGGTTAGGTTAGGTTAGGTTAGGTTAGGTTAGGTTAGGTTAGGTTAGGTTAGGTTAGGTTAGGTTAGGTTAGGTTAGGTTAGGTTAGGTTAGGTTAGGTTAGGTTAGGTTAGGTTAGGTTAGGTTAGGTTAGGTTAGGTTAGGTTAGGTTAGGTTAGGTTAGGTTAGGTTAGGTTAGGTTAGGTTAGGTTAGGTTAGGTTAGGTTAGGTTAGGTTAGGTTAGGTTAGGTTAGGTTAGGTTAGGTTAGGTTAGGTTAGGTTAGGTTAGGTTAGGTTAGGTTAGGTTAGGTTAGGTTAGGTTAGGTTAGGTTAGGTTAGGTTAGGTTAGGTTAGGTTAGGTTAGGTTAGGTTAGGTTAGGTTAGGTTAGGTTAGGTTAGGTTAGGTTAGGTTAGGTTAGGTTAGGTTAGGTTAGGTTAGGTTAGGTTAGGTTAGGTTAGGTTAGGTTAGGTTAGGTTAGGTTAGGTTAGGTTAGGTTAGGTTAGGTTAGGTTAGGTTAGGTTAGGTTAGGTTAGGTTAGGTTAGGTTAGGTTAGGTTAGGTTAGGTTAGGTTAGGTTAGGTTAGGTTAGGTTAGGTTAGGTTAGGTTAGGTTAGGTTAGGTTAGGTTAGGTTAGGTTAGGTTAGGTTAGGTTAGGTTAGGTTAGGTTAGGTTAGGTTAGGTTAGGTTAGGTTAGGTTAGGTTAGGTTAGGTTAGGTTAGGTTAGGTTAGGTTAGGTTAGGTTAGGTTAGGTTAGGTTAGGTTAGGTTAGGTTAGGTTAGGTTAGGTTAGGTTAGGTTAGGTTAGGTTAGGTTAGGTTAGGTTAGGTTAGGTTAGGTTAGGTTAGGTTAGGTTAGGTTAGGTTAGGTTAGGTTAGGTTAGGTTAGGTTAGGTTAGGTTAGGTTAGGTTAGGTTAGGTTAGGTTAGGTTAGGTTAGGTTAGGTTAGGTTAGGTTAGGTTAGGTTAGGTTAGGTTAGGTTAGGTTAGGTTAGGTTAGGTTAGGTTAGGTTAGGTAGGTTAGGTTAGGTTAGGTTAGGTTAGGTTAGAGGTTAGGTTGGTTAGGTTAGGTTAGGTTAGTTAGGTAAGTGATAGGGTTAGGTTAGGTTAGGTTAGGTTAGTTAGGTTAGGTTAGGTTAGGTTAGGTAGGTTAGGTTAGGTTAGGTTAGGTTAGGTTAGGTTAGGTTAGGTTAGGTTAGGTTAGGTTAGGTTAGGTTAGG